>JAANYP010002767.1:0-104129 GCA_020465985.1 Centrapalus pauciflorus
CACAGGTTTGACCAACAGCGTAGACCAAAAGTTTAATTACCTTTCTTCATAATTAAGTTACTTAAATTATGTTTTAATTTAACTTAATTACTGCGGATAATGTTGATTTCGTGTGTTAGTGATTAAAAAAAGGTCAAGTGGTCTGACAAATGTTCTGACATGGACAACCGTTCCGTTTTTCCGTCAACTAACATTTCAAATCAAACCGCCCAAATCTTTTTTCTCTCATACACACGACCATTCAAATCCTATAAATACCTACATACTGTTTCATCTTCGTCTTCCTCATCATTTCCAGAAATCCTCAAGAACCCTAAAAATCGACTAAGTGTCTTTTGCTTCTTCAAACCTCAAAAATTCCCCAATGGCTCACAGACCTAATCCCTTTCTCCCAGTATTCGTTGGTGAGGATGTTGTTAAATCATCCATCTGTCAACCAACGATGCTGACACCTGACAGCCCACCAACTACATTGCAAACCTCACAATCTCCCAAAAACTATGTGGGGAAGGGTTACGACCGAATGGTGGAATTTCTGCAAGTTCATCCGTTGAACTATGCCCTGACTGCATCTCCTGGTGTCCTGTACCAGGAGATGGTATACGAGTTCTGGTATACCTGCTCCTACAATCCAAACACTCAGGTTATCAAGGGTACTATTCTCAATGGGACTCAAACCATTGAGATTACAGGCGATCTTCTGAGGGAGGTTCTTCATCTTCCAGTTGCTGAGAACTATGATCTCCCTCACCCTGAAAATGAGCAAATGGGCAATCTGCTACGCTTCTGTGGTGTGGCAGAACCCAAGGTTGGAGCTACTCTGTACAGGAAGGAGCTGTCACCCACTTACAGCTTCTTATTTGCCTCTGTGGTAATGTCATTCAGCAGCAAAGTTGGTTCCTTTGACCAATAAAAGTAGAGATGAAGTGCCCGTGTAGTCCCTTCAGCTTGGTGGAGATGGGACTACACCTTGACATGGCCAAATGAATCTTCTTGAATGAGAAACCTGGTGCAGCAAGGCCAAAGACCAGCTGCTGTCACGTATCCCAGGTTCCTGAAGTCTCATCTCTGCATGGTCTGTGGGGTGAGCATCTTATTCATACTCAACCCTACTTAAAACTGCTTAGCTTCACCTGTCATGGGAATAGAGTTTTCATACTCCTGAACTGCCAAATGAGCCTCCTCTTATCAAACAACGCTATGAGGAGGCCTGTTGGGTTTAGTGGAAGACCCTCCTGCTGTGAGGTGGATCCAGTCACTGCTGCTCCTACTGGAAAATCCATATGCGGAGCCAGGTCCAAGCTGTGGAAAAGGACCATAGGCAAAGCTGAAGCTGGGTCCTGCTAAAAGAAAGGCCCAAAAAACAGCTCAGGCTGAGTCTGCTCCCCTTAGCCTCTGTGGCGAGGAAGAGCAATTCCTCCACCCTGGCTCATCTGTTTGAGCTGAAGCCTTTGTGCTGGTGGCCATCTTGTGGCACAAGAGACTTATGGAACAGTCCCAGCACCACTGTTCCTGACACAGTCTCAACATCCAGTCCAAAAAGATCCCTCTCTCCTCTCTCCACAAATCACCCACATCATCCATCCATTAACCAAAGAAAATCAATTAGTAGCCAAAAAGAACAGCCCCAGAAAACCACCTCCTCTGTTCCCTCTCAACAGGGTCAGTTGTAAAAGAAGAAAAGCAACCCCAGCTGCCTCTCCTATTTTGGGAGAAGGTTCAGCTCATTTGGAGCCTGCTTCACTCCAGCCTGAGTCACCTTTGAGTCAGCCTAGACCCTCTTGTTCCTCCCAACAGGAACCAGTTGTACAAATGGAGATACCCACATCAACTATCCCAGCCTCCCAACAGGCTGAGGATATTGAAAGACAGGAGCCCTCTCCACTCCCCACTGAGTCCACACTGTCCCCCACTCATATCCCCTTACACTCTGAGTCTGCACGAGGTGCCCACGCTGCTGATATAGGCCAATCAGCAGCTCAGCCTCAACCCTCTGTTCCCCATGATTCAGCTGTTCAACACCAAACAGCTGCTGAGGGACCAACAACTCAAGCTGATGAACCTCAGGGATCATACCATCCCTCTGGTGAGGCTGCTCCCACAATGCAAATTCCATCAGCAGGTTTCACCACTGCTGATGTTGAAATGCATATCCCATCTCCCCATGATGAGGTGCCCTTTAGCCAAGGCACTTGCAGAGGAACCACCACTCGGTCCTTTCCATGAGGGTCTTGCAACACAAAGCAGCAATCTGAGAGCCCCAAACATCATCCCTTCTTCCTAATGATGCCAGCTACAGCCCGCTGCTGAAGGACCCCTTTGATTCCCTCTTAACCTGGGCCATCTTTTTTGCCCAGGCTTATGGGAACTACTGTCCAACGTGTTCTCTCCCTTCTCCATCACATCCTCAAACACCAAGCCCTCATCATCATCTTCCTCCATCCATCACTCCAACAGTCTAACTCATACACCGTCACTCTCCCAAAGACCCTGCCTTTGCAGGACTCAGCTTTCATTGCTGACCAACAAAGTTGGTTCTTTGGACATACCATGCACTCCCTACCATCCAATCATCTCAGCATCTGTGTCTGAGCGCTCAAAGGCTTCTTGATATGTTCAAAAGAATCCTTCCCAGTCACTCCCAAAACTGACCCACTCTCCACAGCTGCTTGCACTCACTGCACAGCTGCAAAATGTATCCAACTCCTCTCTCCTCTATCCTCGTCCTTACAAGGCAGGAACCTCCGTGTCCCTCTATGACAGCCATTTCCTCAAACAGCTGTCCCTTCTTCTCACTTCCTTGCAATACTACCCTTCCTTCAACATTGGCCAGCCTGAACACTCTTATGGGTTCTCTATCAAATTCTGTGTCATCAAACCTTGCTGATGTGCAAGATTCTCTTGAACTTCATCTTGCACAGCTCCAAAGTTTGTTGTTCACAGCTTCTGATAGAGACAATATTGTTAAGCTGACCACTTTTGCTGATTCCCAAGCTTCTTCTCTTCAAAACTGTCTTTCCCAACTTGGTGAGGTGAAGGATAACTTGGCTTACTTAGTAAACAGCCTTGTTGGTCCTAAACCTTCCAAACCTGCTGGCAAGCCTGCTGACTTTGTGTCTTCAGGCAGACCAGGGGTTGAAGTCGCCGCCTCATCTCCTTCAAAGGGGGAGAAATCATCTGCCTCGAAGACTAAGTCTAAGGGGGAGAAGATTCCTTCTCCTAAGGAGATACCAGTGTCTGCAACCCAAACTGATCAACCAGCAGAAACGGGTGCAGCTGAAGGTGTTTCTCAAGCTGCTATGCCTACTCAGGCTGGCTCTCCAAACCCTGCTCAGTCTAAGGGGGAGGAAGTCATTCCTGAGGACAGGCCTAGCAGCAAAAGGAGGCACCTTATCCTAGAAGAAGAAGAAGAAGAAGAAGAAACCTCTGAAGCTGCTGTCACTAAAGCAGCAGCTAAAGGCAAAGAAAAGGCAGCTGAGGATCCTATTGAGCAGAAACAGGCAGATACACAGTTTCACAAAGCCAGAGCCAAAGAGATGGGCCTCCCTATGCACAAGTACTTTGAGTTTAGGGAAGAACAGCTTAAGGCTCTGGAAGAGTTAAGAAAAGAAGAGGAATCTGCCAAAGCTGCTAAGTCTCTTGCCCTCCAAGAAGCAAAGAAAATAAAAATGTCTACCTTGGAGGTGCAAAAGAAAATAATGGAAGCTGCCAGGAAATCAGCAGAAGAGAAAGAGAAGGAAGGAGAAAAGGGTACTCAGGTCTCTGTGACCAAATCAACAGTACCTTCTGCCAGAGCCAAATTCCACTTTGACAACTTGGCCAGAAAGAAATTTCATGATGTTGCTACTAGAAGGCTGGCCAAGGAAGCAATTGTCAAAGCTGTTCCCATTTCAAGGAAAGGCACACAGTGGAAACTTCAGATCACCAGGATGGGTGCAACAGGCCCTGAAATGGAATCATATGATCACACTGATGTTGCTCAAATGGGTTACAGGGAATGGTTGGAACTGGCAGTTGCCCTGAGCCAGTCTAAGTCAGAAACGGCTAAGACTATCAGGGCATACATCAAGAAGCTGATGGAAAGAGTAAAGGAGCTGGGCCTGATTCCAAAAGAAATAAGTGAAGGTGTCTCTGTGACACATCCAAAGATAAAGGCCAGGAGAACAAAGAGGGATACAGAGCTGGAAGAACTCCTTATGATGATTGACAAGGAGATTATGCTGTGGAAATTAAAGGAGTTGACCACAGCCTGCCTGAAGGAGTTGAATTTGAAGATGGCAAAGTGATTGAAGAGCCTGAGTTAGGGGCATTTTTTGTAGATCCCCTATCTCAGAAGAAATGTTTTCAAAGAGCTTCAGACCTACACAAAGTTGGTCTTAAGCAGCTTGCAGCCTTCAGAATTGCCACCTCCTTCAATCAGTCCAGCCTATGGAGAGCAGCTATCTGGGAAGAGCTGAAAGGTTTTTATGACAGAGGTGAACTTCAAAGTTCTAACTTTATGTTTCTTACAGCTGAAATTGAAGAACACGAAGAAACAAGGGAAGAACTTGTAAAGAGATTCAAAGAAGGGATACCACCTCCTGTCGAATGAAGTCCACCTGCCATCTGGGTAGGTGAAGAATGGAAGCTGTCCATCAGTTGGACAGGCTTGCCATTATCTGCTCCCATCTCAAACAGTCCAAACTTATTTGTACATTAGTTGTACATTCTGTGCATTAGTTGTACATTATTACATAAGTTGTAATTTCTGCTTTTACATTAGTTGTAAAATACATTAGCACATTAGTTGTACTTTTGTAAGAACATATGTTGTTCTATTATAGTCAAGAATCAGTGTATATATAAACTGATCTTTTACTTTACTGTAATGTTGTAATTTTATTTCAGCAAATGTACTGTAAAAATATATAGTGATTTTTTTGACCAGACCAGCTTGGACTGGTTATTGCAAATAGGGGGAGATTGTTAGGCACAAAAAGGCCTCAGTCAAACCTGTTCTATATCTGAGGGGGAGATTTTATAATCAAACCTGTTGATACATTTGAAGGTTGAATTTAGGGCCTGTTATATGCCTTATTGAAACCTGAAAATGATTTGCAATATCAGTCTAAAGCTGTTCTATATGTTGCATGTGTTGCAACCAAGACAGTTTGTCCAAGCTGCTCAGTCTGCTGATCAGGCTGGACAGAAACTGTCTACGCTGCTCTACACTGTTGAGCAGCTTGGGCATTTTTAAAGTGTTCTGTTCTTTATGAACAGAACCTGTTCTTTGTGAACAGGCTAAACACTTTATGGAATTTGTTTCCAAGTCATCATGTATTGTTTTTGACTACAAGATCAGTTTACAAGTCGAAGACAAAGTGGAAAGCAGAACCGCTCAGCCTGCCCAAGCTGTTCTGTCAAATGAAGACAAAAGGTTATTTGAAAAAGGGTGACAGACCTTTTTCTTATATCAAAATAGGCCTTTACAAGGAAGAAAGACGCAAAGTTGACATTCCTAAATTAGTTAAAGGCAATGCAACAGTAGACAAAGTAAAAAGACAAAAGTTCTGCACGTCTGCTTTTCAGAAAAGTGCAGAAAAGTTATATTGTCTTTTCAAACAAGACTTCTCCTTTTTCATTCTGTCCAATGAAGATGTTTCTCTTAGATCCTCTAAGTGAGTATAAAAGGAAGCTTCCAAGGTCAGAAAGAAGTGTGAAGATAGCTAAGTGCTTAAACCAAGAGTGAACGTGCAAGTGTGATTTTCATGCATGCAAGTCTTCTGTAAACCAGCATCTGTGTGTCTAAGCTGATTTACATAAGTTGTTCCTTGAGTCTTGTAAAACACAGTGAGTGCATCTTAGTGAGTGTGTTCATTGTAATCTAGTTTGAGTCTGTCTTAGACTAGTAAGCATACTGTTGTATTCTGTCATCTCAGCTTGAACTATTCCGCATTCAAGCTTGTTTGTAATTAACAATTGTTGATAATACATACAAACATTGAGAAAAAGAGAGTGTAGTTTTTAAAGTGCTGTATTCACCCCCCCTCTACAGCTTATAACTATATACTTTGGGAACCTTTCGGGACCTACAATAATATCAAAGACATGGAAGATAAGCTTCATAAGAGGGGGCAAACGGAGCATACCACAAGGTATGTAGTTCCCAAGGTCATGGAAGAAATGTGCAATAAAGGAAATGTTCTGTTAGGAAATCAGAAACAATCAGAACTGAAAACAAGAACTCAACAAATTCAGAAACCCACAAATGTGAATTAAAAAAAGAAAGAATATTCAAATTCATTAACAAATTTGGTTGAATGACTACAACTTGAGTTATTGTCCTCATTAACCCATAGGACTTGTTTATACTAAAAACTAGAAATCTAACCAAGACTAACTCTAATCAAACTATCAGAGAATTACACTAAACCCCCTGAACTATTACAACTAATTCAAGTCACTAACCTCACAAATCTCCACCTTGACTTGAATTTCAAAAACAAAACAACAAAGTCCAAAAAACAAATTTGTGTTTCTCAAACCAAATAACACACTATGAAATTCAAATTCGAATCCAAAACCTTCAATCCGAAAGCAACGAACCCGCTAAATGTGGAAATATATACATATGTATATTATTGGTTTCTTTTGAAGCGTTGCTTCCTTTTCTCCCTTGCCAAAAATTAAAAGTGTGTTGTGTGTGTGTGTGGGCGTGAAGGGGACAGCAGCAAGAAAGCTTTCTCAATCCAAGATTTGGTTGCTGGAATTTGTGTTAATCTTCATCATCCTTGTGTTTGAGTTCTTGGAGTGCAAAGGTAAGGAAATTGGTACCTTGGCTACTGATTTATGTATTATCTGATGTTAGGATCAGGGAAGCGGTTTATGAATTTGTGTAGAGTTGATATATATATTGAGTATGTAAGTTGTTGTGTATGTAAATCGGATGGAAAGGGGGGGGGGGGGGGGGTTTGATACCTTCTGGACAGCCATGGCAGCGTACATGGGAGGAACCAGACTGCAGGGGTCGCGGTCGTGGTCGCGACGCGATTGAGCCAGGCGCGCACGCGATGGGGACAGGGGCTGTCTGGGCGGGGTGGTTCGAGGGTTTCGGTACGGGTTTAATTGAGGTTTTGGTCCGGGTTTTGGGGTCCCGTTGGGATTGTTAGTCGGGTTCAGTTTGGTAAAGAGTCGTGTCTGGGTCTGTTTTATATATCAGTTGGGTCTGAATTAATAGTTGGGATCCATGTGATTACAGTGACGAGTCGATAGCGAGACAAGGCGGATCGGAGATTGTAGAGTTCAGTGATTGAGACATATTGATCAGGTGAGTACCCGAGTCTTTTCCAAACGAGCACTCCATTTTTTGAGTCGTATTGTGTTATTGTGTATATTGTGATATACTGTGTACGAGACAGGGACGCAGGCTTCAGGTGTGATTCTGTTCTTACATATGTGTTATATGTGCATGAGATGAGATCCAATCCAGGGTGTCCGTGATGAGTTCCATACGGATGGTGATTCGTGATGAGTGATCGCGCGTGTTGACTGTCCCTAACAGTCATTGGGGCATGTATACACGGCAGGGCCTGTAGCCGGTTCGTGCCCATGCTACAGTGTTTTAGCTAACCACCGTGGCCACGGTCGTTAGCCGGGGAAGGGTCCCCACAGTGATTGTGTGTGTGCAGGGTTGCGGATCTCATGCTATGTGTTCATACCTGAGTTACATTGTTGATTGCCAGGGACGGGGGTAGAGATTGTGATGTGTGTATGTGCTATGTGTACGTGTGTTATGTGTTTATTGCGCAGAGTCTAACCCTCACGTACTCACGAGCTTCCGAGCTTACGTATTCGAGTCTACCATGTTCAGGGAATCAGTGAAGGGATCGGTAGCTGTGGTTACTGGATCGGGACTGGAGGATTTTCGTGCCTGTTTTTGTGTGTAATAATCAGGGTGATAGTTTGTACTGAATTGTGATTATTGTGTAAACCCGTGGTGTACAGGTTTTAAATATCAGTGACTTCTGTTAATCCCCTGACATGTGTATCGTGAGATGTTTGCAATATTGCCACTTATGATTATGTGTTGACGTGACATTTCTGTGATCGGAAGGGGTGTTACGACAATGAATAAATATTTTTCAAACAATTCAAATAACGAAACCCAACTGAACCAGAATCAAATAGTGAAATTGAAAAGCTAATATAGTGATATGTATCTTATATTGTTAGTTGATTCATATCATTGGTTTTTCAAGATTTTGCAATGTCAAAATTACAAACCATGCCTTATTAAATGTGATTGGAATCAGAATTAAATAGTTAAATATTCATAACCATAATTTGAAATCGTGACATTGATTAGGTTTAATCACCAATTTAATTTGTTGGTTTTATGATCAAATCAAATAAAGTTATAATGGTAATATCTCTAACACATCGATTAGGGCTTGCCGACATTATAATAGTAATGTTCAATGTTAAACATGATCATATTTAATACAAAATCTAAATATTAATTAGTTATATTTTAATTATAAAGTAATTTCATTAGATACTTAAATTGTGCATTTGAATAATAGTCTTTTTCATACAATAAAACATAAAAAAATAATAGTTTCAAAAGACAACTTCAAACATATGTGTGATTAAAATCATAATTCATAAATGTTAAATATTATAATATTTTAAATGTTAAAAAAGGACTAAATAACTTATTAAAAAAAAGAGGTTAAATAAAAGTAACCCAAAGATAATGGTGTATTATGAAAAATTTAAATTAAAAAGAAACACCAACCAATCATGGTTGGCCAAATTGCAAGTTTTCATTGGTCTTTTTGATACAATTTTTTTTTTGTATAGCAAAACTCACACACCAATCTAATCCTACTCCTAAATCTACACCTTTTTGTCCACAATGAGACTCGAACTCACAACCTTGAAGTCACCTTTAAAATACAACTCCAAACATATGTATGATTAAAATCACAATTTTAAATATTGTAATAATAAATGTTAAAAAAGTACTAAACAAAAGTTTATTAATATAAAAGGGTTAAATAAAGATTACACAGAGAGAAATGTGTATTATGAAAGGTTTAAATTAAAAAAAAAAAAAAAAACTCACCAACCAATCATGGTTGGCCACGTAAGAGATTTGGTAGATGTATGTACATTGTACATATAATATGTGTTTGTATATTGTGAGGTAAGTGAAAATGATGAGATGCAAGTACGTAGAATGGTCTGCTGAGGTGCAAGCTTTTAATTCTGCATTTCGTAGCATTGTTTTGATTTTTTTATTAATCTTCACATGGTTCAAAGTTTGAATGATCAATATTGTTTTAAAATCATGCAAGGACAACAACTCGTTTGTAGTTAAATTTCAACTAAAAACAAGAGGAGACAGTGTTAAATGTAATATAGTAATATATAAATCAATCTATTTTCATGCAATGCAATACTAAGAGGGTGTTTGGTTGTGAGTTATGACTGAGATTATTTAATTATTACGTTACAATCACGTAAATAATGTTTAAAGTGTTTGGATTACATTCATTAATAAGTGATTATTTGCGTTTATAATTAATCCTAACACCTTTTTTCATAGGTTAAAATATGTAGCATATTTTCTTACCTAATGATTATTTGGTGTCATTTTACAAGTTAAAACGCAAATTCAAATACTTTAAAAACTGATTATTTCATTATTATGATAGCAAACAACACAAGCTAAAACTGATTACTCACAGTACTGCCAAAATTGGCTCTTCAAAGCTCGGTCAACGTAAACACGGCCAACCAAAAATCTGAACTCACCACACCCGGCTACCAACCTGATAATAAAAGTACATCACTTGATTGTCACCATTTAATTCGTATAATACTAAAGCTCTTGATTGACCTAAAATTCCAAAGTTCGGGGGCTAAAACGATAACTATTTATTTATGCGGAAAATTCTTTAAAATTAATTAAACTTTAAGTTTTAGGTTATTTAGGCAATAATTATGGTCTCCTTAATACATTAATAATCACCTATTATAATTAAATTAAACATGCTCAACTTAGTATAAAAATACTTAAATCCAAAGAACCCAACAAACACTAAATGTTTGGGTCCACTAATATTGCAACCCAATTAAATGAATCATCACTCCCTTAACCCTCATTAATTTTAGTAATTCAAAATAGTTTATGTGACAACCCAAAATACTAATTACTTTATGACCCAAATAAACAACCAAAACATTAGATAATTATTGGCCAAAAATAAATAATTCAACAACCTAATTCAAATTTATTTAGTCCAACTCCTATTTAACTGACAACTCAATTAGTTAGTGAGTCCATTAACTAATTCTAATAAGTCAGACCCAAATTTAACTTCTTTAATTAGTCCACTAACAAACCATTAATCAAGACCCAACCCACCCCCATTTTTTTTTGAAATTGTTGGTTGCAGCAAGAAAACAAGAATGCAGCCACCCCCTAGCAATTTTATTTTATTTCTTTCTTCTTTTATTTATTTATTTACTTTGATTTATGTATAAATTTATTGTTGGCTGCTGAAAAGAAGAGACAGAAAGGAAGGAAAGCATTGCAGCATGTGTGGAGAGACAAAAAAAAAAATGGACAAGCCCACACCAAATTAAGAAAGGATGAGCAGCCCAAAATAATTTCCAAACCCACCCCCTTAATGAATGAATCTGTTAGTGGTGGAGAAAAAGAAAAAAACAGAAGGAAAAGAAAAAGAAAAAAAAGAGAGGCGCAAACAAGGGAGAAACAGAGACGGACAGGAGGAAAGGAAAACAGAGCGTTAACGGCGAGAGGAGGAGAGGAACGGCCAGTCACCGGTGGTGGCGCCTGACCTCCGGTCACCTCCGCAACACACACGCAATTCCTTAAATATTGATTTCTATCCTATTTTTAAACCCAAACTCTACCAACCAAAACCATGTCTTCCTTCGTTCTCAAAGAAAACAAACGGTGTTTCAACAACTACTTTTTCGTAAGCGACTTACTCATGTATAGCGACTCTTAGGATTTCAGAAACTAAATTACAAGCTATTCAAGAACTCACAAAATCAGAAACCCACAAATGTGAATCAAGAAATAACAAAATCAAATTCACTATCAAAATTGGGTTACATGACTACAATTTGAGTTATTGTCATCATTAACTCATATGACTTATTTATATTAAAAACTATAAAACTAACCCTCATCAAACTATCAGAGTATTAAACTAAACCCCCTGAACTATCAGAGTATTACAACTTGCAAATTTATCTTCATGAAAGTGATAAAAAATTCAAAAAAGTTTCTTGAATCAAAACAACTTCAAAACACAAAGAGTAGACAAACGAGGGATGATTCCAATTAAAGTGATTCTTGATTTCAAGAAACATACAACGCAGTTTTTTCTGACCCAATTTCCAACTCCAGTGGTCAAATCAATACTATTGCTGAAATCAAATTACCGTAATCAATTCCCGTATTGATTTTCCAAAAGCAATTGTAAAAAAAAAAAAACCGAATACTAATTGCCTCCACTGGAAACCAATAAAACCGTAAACGAAACCGTTGCTCACCCCTAATTTGTGCATTGGACTTATTGGGCTGTGCCAGTGACATTGGACTATTTAATTGTGTTCCTATCGTCTCGCGTTGATAGGGTTGTGTTACGGGGAGGGAACCGAGACTCGAGCAGTGATATTTCTGAGCCAGGTGAGTTTGCAAGCTTTTCTGAGATACACGTACGATCATATTTATTATATACTAGCATGATCTTATACTAAGTTTTAATTCTGATATCATTAAAAGTTTATCATCAAGGTTTATCATCATGCGTGTATTATTGAGTTTTAATTGAGAACTGAGTTTTATAATATGAGATTTGAGATACATGAGCTACCAGGATACATTGATAAACCGTAAGGTTGAGCAGAGGCGGGTCGCTCTCGATTTCCTTTTGTGCTCATGACAATCGCTTTGTGCGGTCTAAATTCGGGTACATGGTATTCCATCGGGATGAGTACCTTCTTCGAGTTGATTTATGTTAGATTTCAATCACTGTTAAGTAGAGAATGCCGAACTTTTTATCATTGGGCCTTTTGTAATCGTTAACCCTTTAATTTTCATCAGCGGTTTTCATTTTAATTGTTTGTATCTCAGGTGACCAAAGAATACCTACTGGACCTAAATAGACTACAGGGTAAATTACAATTTTCGTCTATGTGGTTATACGCAAATTATGATTATCGTCCTTTTAATGTTTAAATTACGATTACAATACCTATAGTTGGCAATTTATTATGTCTTTGGTCCCTTTGTCCAATATTTTTTTTTAAAATGACGATTTTGCCCTTTCATTATTATTTCAGTTTTGGTCCTTGATCAAATTATTTCTTTTTATTTAATTTATTAATAGCTTTTTTATTTTTTACTATTTATTTAATATATTTACTATTTGTTAAACAAAAAATATAGTTTAAAATCAACAAGATATGTAAACTTTACATATTTATATGTATAAATTAATTTAATTTTTTAACTTTATGAAATAATTATATATTTCATTAAGTTATAATTACAACAATTATGAGTTTCCTTAAGTTATATGTATAAGGTTTATCTGACCATTAACATTATGGTATAACTAAATTAGAATAGAATACACGTTAAATTATATATTTGGTTAAGATAAAAACAAAATTAAATTAATTTGAATAAAAAATTATTAAATATATAAGTATTTATATGAATGTAACATATAATAAAGACAATAGATAAATAAATTAAATGCATAAATAGTTTCAATTTTTATAAATGAAAAGTAATATACATTTAGAAAAATAAATATATAAATAGTTCAACGTATATCTAAAATCAATATGTATGAACGATAATAATAGTATTTATAACAATAATTAACAAAAATACAACATATTAAATTAAGTCATATACAAGTTATTATCATTGATTACTACTTAGTCATGTAAATACTTAAATCATAACAAAATAATAATATTAATACTATTAATAATAATATCAAATAAATAAATAAATAAAACATATTGAATAACCTTTTATTTCAATTGAATTTTAAAGTAATAACTAGACAATATAATAGAAGAATAGAAATATATTAAATAAATAGTAAAAGAATAAAAATCTATTAATAAAATGAAATAAAAGAAATAATTTGATCAAGGACCAAAACTGAAATAAAAATAAAAGGGCAAAATCGTCATTTAAAAAAAAATATTGGACAAAGGGACCAAAGGCATAATAAATTGCCAACTATAAGTACTGTAATCGTAATTTTATCATTAAAAGGACGATAACCATAATTTGTGTATAACCACATGGACGAAAATTGTAATTTACCCTAGACTACACGTCAGCATCATCAGATGAGTTATTAGCAACCCTGCTAGAGATAGTTATAATTCTGTGATTTGTATACACTTCGGATATGATAAAAAATAAACAGTGATCATCGTGACTCGTCATGTAAACTAAAGTTTTAAATACCCAAGTTTTATAGTGTTATTATTGGGTATAGAGAGACTATTATATTATATATCACTTGATGTGTGTCATTTACGTGACATTTGGGAAATGCTTCAAGGGTGTTACATAAATACAAAAATTAATTTAATGTTTTTGCCGTATTTACCATTTTTATGTTTAGTGAAAGGTCTAAATTGAACTACAGCTCTGCATCAAATTAACAATCTGCAATGATCCTCTATACATACACACATTTTTATGCCATTGTCACTCATTTTTTGAAATTAAATAAAAAACTCGATTAAATTAGATACTAAAATTAAAGGTGACAATAAAAATTATTACATGAAATTTAAGGTTAAGTACCTTTTTGATCATCCAATTTTTAAAATGTATTTCAATTTAACCACTAAACTATTTTTGTTCTAATTTAGCCATTAAACTATATTTTGTATACATATAGACACTAAAATTTTATTTAACCGATTTAACCATTAAAAATTTTCCCGATTGGTAAACTATAAGATCATATTTTGTATTGAGTTAGCCATTGATTTTATTCATTTTCCCAAAGTAGAACAATAAACTAAATTTAATGGCTAAATCGGAATAAAAAATGGTTTAGCAGTGGTTATATAAGACAAATATAAGTGTATTTAACCCTCTAATTATCATTAATGTTATTACAATAAGAATTATATAATATAAATTGACAAATATTTTTTAAATCGAGCATTTTACATAGGTTAACAGGCTAGTATATATTAAAGACAAACACATTGATAAAATGGCCAAGTACGACACCATTGCCAACAAGAAGTCTGACTACAAGTAGTCATTAGAGAACTTGGATTCATAAATTAAAATATAAAATATAATCTAACACAATCATATCTACAAGACAAACCCTCTTCTTAATTTTAGCCACATAAAAATAGCATAATACAAACTAGACTACTACCATCAAATGATTTCTCTCTCCATATTTTGCATATGTAACCCTTTGACAAACAAATGGTATTACATTGCAGTTGCATGCCAGCTTGCAACTACATTATGTACACAACCGCAGTACGAGTGCAACATATGGTTCTTGAATTCCATTTTCCAACAATATTTCGTTGATTAGCACACTATATTCTTGATATCTTTGTTGTACTAGCAGTAATTGAGAGTTACCGCGCGTGACATGTTGTAGGATGAAGCAACAACATTTCAACTTAAATCAAATCCTGCTTCAGCATTTATAGCATATAATAGCTTCTGCTCCATTCGCTCTTTACTGCAGCAGAAAATAAATAAATGACATGAGTAAAAACACAAGATTTAAGCAGTGGTTACGAGAATGAAATTTCAAAATAATCACAAACCTTCTATATGGAGGAAGCTTTAACAGATTCATACAAGTAGCAGATGTTGGTAAACGGTCAAGAGCTTCTTCCGAGGCACTACCCGCAGCTCTGTACACAAACAACAAAAATAAAAGGATAACAATCTGCATTAAAAAATACATCACAAGTTTCATGGCGAAAAGCATCTTACCGTTGTACACAGAATAAAGGTTCCAAATACTTGAATCCTAGCAAAGGACCTCTTGAACATCCAGTCACAAACCTGGGAACAAGAGGTTTCGTAACATCCCAAATATTAAGAAGCACGAAAGGTATTTGCAAAGTCAAGCCAAGCTTTAAAAATTTTTTTCGGGAAAATAACTACTAAAATCTCACATGAGCCAACTTTGTTGACCTCGAAAGCAAAGCTGAGGCCCAATGAATACATTATAAGCTCACTGGACCGGACAAACCAACTATTATGGATAGGGATGGGCGGCCTCCATGTCGCAATTTGAAGTTGGGGACTCCTTTAGAAGTTATAATCTACATTTCAATCACCACTAGACCACCTCCTCGGAGGTTAGTTAATCTTAATTCTATGTGACTAGCCTCGGAGGTTTTCTTGAGTATCAACCATGTTAACATCTAGGGAGGTAGGAGATCTGAAGGGTTGAGAATTAGAGGACTAGCTTGTGAATCTAGTTAGGTGAATACTGATACGTGTCCCTCAAATATATTCTTCAATAATGAGAATTTTTCTAGGGACCTGTTTATTAAGAATGAAATTTTAGAGGATTCAATCAATAGAACCCATTTATGTATCGGCCATGACTTGACCAGCTAATGGTGATAGTTGTGCAATGATTTAACAAAAGTGAAACCTATAATTGTAGGAAACGTGATTAAGGAGCTCCAAGATGGGAATAAGCTTAAAAGTCTCGTTGAAATATTCCATGTGTGATTGTGTGTATGCTTAACAATATTAGAAGTTTAAAATGTGTCATTTATGAACTGAACTTCCTTGAAATAGGCAAATTGACGGTCATCTTCGAAGTCACAAATTGTTATTGTGAAAATCTGTTACAGACAAGTGGCACTTATCATATATGAGATATTAACAATAACTTCCAGATTGCAGCAACGTGCACTTTCCTAATTACCAAGAAATGAAATTCAAAGCAAATAAAGGTGTGAATTCCATGAGAACACTCCAAACCTCAAAATTAATGAAATGGACAGGGGGTGAAAGAGAGTGCTAGCTGTAGTGCATAGACGGCTATGTAGTTGCGCAAACCGATTGAAGTACACAAAAAGTTGCTATACATTTCAACCACTACTTAGTAGTTACTGACTAGCTGTGGATTATGTTATCGTGTCAAAGAAGTCAAACTTACTTCAAAAACTTCCGTTGATTTTCCAAGGAGAAGTTCTTGAGAACTTCCCAAAACATATCAATCACATAATGCTCCTGCAGAGGATAATAGCACATATGTGGTTCAGTAGCAAGAGAAAGACTGGTGAGGACTTGAATCATTCGTACCAGATAACTATAAAATGATATATGCAATATCATGCTCTACAAGTTTTCAGAAAATCTGGTTGATAACGAGGAAGTTATATCAGACTTCAAACCTAGATACTACTATGTGCAGATAATTCCAATGAATAGAGAGAACAATCATCCAAATGTGGCTACAAACTATTTGCTGCTTTATCAGTTCTGCATATTTCTTAATAACTAATTGGCTAGGTGAAATCTGTTAAGTTGTCAGAAGGTTGCTGAAAGAACTATTCACTGCCACATGCAGGAGTCTGAGAGCAGTAGAGTGCCTTGGTGGTAATTTCCAAGGGCGCCTTTAAGGAAAATTTGTTTTCAGCACAGGCCCATTAGGGTTTAATTGGCTAAAATTTCCTACATCTCATGGGTTATTATTGTAAACCCTCGTCAGAAATCAATAAAATAGACTAGCTACTGTGGCCATAAACGTAGGTCATTCCTAGACCAAACCACGTAAAAATACGTACTTTTTTGCATTTTTCATTTTAATATGTGTGCTGGTTCTCAAGAAAATGTATGCCTATGGTTCAACTGATGTGAAGGGAACATCAAATGTCAACTAATGATGGCAAGTTCGTGACATTAAGGTGCTGAGATTATGCATTTTAGATTAGATCAAATGCTCAGCTTACACGATGATAGCCACCAGCATAATTTGTGTTTGACCTTAGGTCATCAACATCGAATCCATCAACTGATCCTGATATCAGAAGCTGCACAAAATTATGTTAAAATAATAGATAAGTCAAAGAATGGAACAAAGAAAAGGATGCAGAAATTTTATCACCTACAATGAAAACAATTAAGTGTCATTATCATATAATAACTAACTGCTCACATAACTTCCCATTGCAGTATCACTTATAACGTTCATACCCAAAACCATATAACAGGAAGACTGATATAATGCTATAGGCAGGAATAAAATATTTGAACAGAGTGTTTGATACTACGCTAAGGAAAGTATCAGAATACCTGAAGTTCATGTTCATCAAACATATCAATCCAATCTTTCTGTATAAGCTGTTGAAATCCTCTCAAGAAATGAGAACTTTGTTGACGTATCTGAAAATAGATGACACGCTATATTGCAAGTCTATGAAGCAATATACAAAAGGGAATGGAACATTAAGCATAAGGAGAAGACAAACCTGAGTATTCAGGCGGTGATTGGCAACAAGATGAATGAATGTGATTACATTATCATTCACAACTCGTATATTCTTTCCACCTGGAATCAGCTCTTCTGCTGTTTGCTCCCCATATTCGTTATTAACAATAACAAAGTACAACTCTAACTCTGACAAATCACCCTCATAGCGCTGAAGATGACATCCAGAAAAGGCGAAGTAAGAAGTTCGTTCAGATAATATGATAAAATATGGAAGTCAGATGTTCTTATCCTGTTAAAAACTATATTTTACATAGTTATGACACAAATTTGCAAGGGGAGACAGAGAAAGCAACAAACCTTTAAAAAAATTAGATGCCGATATAATTCTGGATCCAAGGAAGGTAAATCATTCAAATAGTTGTGCCTGAAGGTAGATACTAATTAGAAAATGTATTCTCGTCCACAATCAAATAATATCATAACGTAGATAGATAAGGACAGATTTAGCATGCCGAAACAATTGAACAATTTCAATGACCAAACAACCAGCTTAGAGGAGTCACATATATTTAGGCACATACACATGTGCTGCCCGTTAAAATAATAGTCAATGTAATATAGAGCATGGATATTCTGGAAACACACTATCAAATTCAAATCCAAAATGTCAACCCAAACACCAAAACTTCAATCCCGAAACAACAAATACCAAATAGCACATATGCGAACCAAACACTAATGTGCACCAAAAACCGGAGAACAAATACATATCCGAAATCACCCGGTTACCAAATGTCGCAACGAAACGATAGCCTATAACAAAATATCCAAATGGCCCAAAACAATGCAAAAGCGACGACCCAAAACAACGCCGAAACCTATCAACCGATCAACAAAATCCGGACCCAAAATACAACGATCATCGCAACTAAATCCCAATGTGTAATTTCTCCCAAATACCCCAAAAACTAACGGGTAACAAAAAACGATTGAGAAACTCCACCAAAACTTGTTACCGGACCAACCAAGATTCAAACACGAAGCCAACAATACTATGTTTCCAAAAGGCAAACCAAATGATCTACAAACGAACCCCAAACAACGGTGGACCAAACCACGACGCCATAGCCCAAAATTTGTAGATCACAAAATCTAATGATACACTTTCCCGACATGACGAAACAATCCAAAAACCAACCGTCACAATGAACAAATCAAATTTCAAACGGAATTTGTATCGCCATCTAAATGCCTTTGAAAACGAACAACTCGAAATTCGACACGTGAAACCACGAATCCCAATTATTAAACCACTGATCAAAACAATAAGAAACCGGCCAGAAGCAAACCACGAAAAAATAAAAGCCCGACATCCATTGATCACTGAAATTCAATTGGAACACCGGTAGTCCAAATTTCAAATGCCTGATTCAAGAGCTCCACCTTGAATCGGACTCCAAGATTGGCAAAACTGATTGCCACGATTGCAATTAGTAACAGCGATTCCAAAATGTCAATTGACGATTCCTTATCGATTACACAAAATTGATTGTTGAAATCAATTGGAAAGAATGACAAAACAGTAGCGACGGCCAAATTCAAATGCGACGCCAAATCTTGAATCAATTTGTAAAAATTGAATGCACAACACTAATTGCCAATTTCAATTCAACTGACGAGTTCAACCGAACACCAAAATCCACTCCAAGAATCAATTGTCCGATTGCCAAAAATTGATTTATTGAAATCAATTGTACACCCAAGATCGCTTCTGACCAAGAAAAAAATTCCAATTACGACTGTCGATTCTAGTTGGAAAAACAAAATCGATTACAAAATCTGATTGCAATCTTTAAAGCGGACTTCACAAAGAACAATTGCAAATTCTAGTTTTGGCCAAGAACGATTTGTAATTGCTATCACTACATTCAACTTTCAAAATGGCAGAACAAATGAACGATGATCACAGAACAAATGAACGATGATCACAACCTGTCTTTGATACCACTTGTTAGGAAATCAGAAACAAAATTCAGAATTGAAACCAAGAACTCACAAAATCAAGAACCCCAAATGTGAATCAATAAGAAAGAATTCAAATTCACTTTTAAAATTGGGTTACATGACTACAATTTGAGTTATTGTCCTCATTAACCCATGGGACTTATTTATACTAATCACTACAAAACTAACCAAAACCAAACTATCAGAGAATTACACTAAACCCCCTAAACTAATACAACAGATTCAAGTCACTAATCTCACAATCTATATAGGTATGTATATATACATAGGTATGTATAGGTGTGTATATATACATATAGGTATGTAGATAGATTCATAGATATACATAATATACATATAGGCATGTGTGTGTGTGTGCGTGCGTGTGAGATCCATTGTGAACACTTTATTTGTTGTTAACATTGTGAACAAATAAAAGAATATATATATATATATATATATATATATATATATATATATATATATATATATATATATATATATATATATATATATATATATATATATATATATATAAGCAGTCATATATATCAACAAGTGTTTGTAACAAGATTCATATGATTCAAAAGGTTCATAAAAGTGTCTTCAACAAGAATCAAAACATTCAAAAGGTTCATAGCAGTATTTATGACAAGATTCATGGGATTCAACTATATTTAAAAGATCCAATAAATTCAGAAGATTCAACGAAATTCATTGGATCTAACAAGATTCATAGGTTAATAGAAAGGTTTGATAGTATCTGCAATAAGATTAAAAGTCATTTTATGGTTGTTCACAATGTTCACAACAATAAAGTGTTCACAAAAGATCATATGTCTGTGTGTGTGTGTGTATAATTATATATGTATATAAGTATATATCTCTATATATGTGTATGTATGTATGTATCAATTAAAATCATAAAACGTTATGAAAATCATAAAATAAAACACACATAGAATTATAATCATAAAAGTTTATATAAAATTATAAATGAAGTCGGCCAACCCACATTCCATAACGCTAATTTGACCGTTTTTTCATCCAAAATTACGTCCATTTTGGCGGGAAAGGTTCTCTGTATGTGCTAGAAGGAAGCACCCTAGTTGGATCAGTTGCTACAGCCCTAAGATCTGAAAAATCAGAATCAGACTTGACTCATTTGTGGCATATGAGGCTGGGACATGTCAGTGAACAAGGGATGATAATTCTCAGCAAGCAAGGGTTACTCGGGGGTCACAAAGTTTCTAAATTAGGCTTTTGTGAGCATTGCATCTTCGGAAAATAAAGGAGAGTAAGTTTTCAAAGGCTGTCCATATAACCAAATTGACGTTGGATTATCTTCATGCTGATTGTTGGGGTCCTTCGCAAGTCCCTTCACTTGGCGGTGGCCGTTATTTTCTCTTAATTATAGACGATTACTCGAGAATGACGTGGGTGTTCATCATGAAGCATAAGAGTGAATCGTTTGAAAAGTTCAAAGAGTGGAAAGTTCTCATCATAAATCAAGTTGGGAAGAAGATAGAGAGGCTGCGAACAGACAATGGATTGGAGTTTTGTTCAAACGAAATTGATCAATTTTGCAAGGATGAAGGGATTGCAAGGCACCGGACGGTTAGACACACTCCGCAACAAAATGGATTGGCCGAGAGGATGAATAGAACGTTGCTAGAAAGGGTTCGATGTTTGCTGTCAAATGCGGGGCTGTCGAGAGGTTTTTGGGCGGAAGCGTTAAACACTGTTTGCTACTTAGTAATTCGAACACTGGCGACGGCAATTGGTTGCAAAACTCCTATCGAGGTGTGGTCCGGAAAGCCGGCTGATTATACGAGATCAAAAAAAGAAGGAAAGTTGGAGTGAAAGAAGGAAAGTTGGAGCGAAAGTTGGCTGATTATCTATCGAGGTTTGGTTGTCCTTCTTACTACCATGTTAAAGAAGGAAAGTTGGAACCGAGATAAAAAAAGGGTTGTTCATGGGATACGGGGCTGGAGTGATAGAATCTGGTCACTAGATAAAAGAAAGGTGATTCTCAGCCGTGATGTGGTGTTTGATGAGGAGTCTATGTTGTGTGGCATGCGACATGCATCTGCTCCAAGTGTTCAAGAGGAGAAAGTCGTTGAACAGGTGGAGTATGATCTCATCGAATCTGATGAAGGTGATGAAGGTAAAAACACTGCTGGACAGCCTAGTAACATATCTCAAAACAGACCTGTTTGTGCCCGAAAATCAGCACCAATCTATGGAGTTTCGGTCTACAGCATTAGACAAACCCCGACGACAAGTTGGAAGGCCTATTCGTTATGGTTTTGATGACGTGGTGGCCTATGCTTTGCAAGTTGCTGAAGAAATGGAATTCTTTGAGCCATCTACTTATAGAGAGGCAATCACAACTAAGGAGGCAGATGTGTGGATAGCTGCCATGGGTGAAGAGATGGAGTCCCTTCACAAGAATAGGACTTTGGAGCTTGTCAAGTTACCCCAAAGCAGAACGGTTGTGAGCTGTAAGTAGATCTTTAAGCCGGTGCTGAAAGTGTAAGATACAAAGCCCGTTTGGTGGCTAGAGGTTATAGCCAAGAGCAGGAAGTTGATTATAATGAGATTTTCTCACCCATAGTGTACCATACGTCCATTAGAGTGATTTTAGCACTTGTAGCACAACAAAATCTGGAGCTGGAACAGTTGGACGTAAAAACAGCATTTTTGAACAGAGATCTTGAAGAAGAAGTTTATATGAATCAACCGGAGGGTTTTGTGGTTCAAGGGAAAGAAGATTATGTGTGTAAACTCAAGAAATCGCTTTATGGATTGAAGCAATCTCCGAGGCAGTGGTATAAGCGATTTGATGGTTTTATGGTGAGTCATGAGTTTAATCGAAGTCCCTATGATTGCTACATTTATCATAAGAAAGTAGCTGATGGTTCTCGGGTGTATTTGCTACTTTATGTAGATGATAATATGTTGGTGGCTGCAAGAGATAAGGCTGAAATTCAGAGGTTAAAAGACCTTCTTAATTCTGAGTTTGATACGAAGGACTTGGGGGCTGCTCAAAAGATACTTGGAATGGAGATTATTCGAGATAGGTCGAAGGGGAAACTTTTCTTATCACAGAAGTTACATCTCTAAAATACTTTCTCTCTTTGGAATGGCTTCGGCAAAAGCCATTGAGCACTTCTTCATCGGCTAATTTCAGGTTATTGACAACTTTAGCACCTCAAACAAAGGCTGAGGTGGAGTTTATGAGTATGTCATGTCATGGTCTCCACTAGACCTGACATAGCACATGCAATCAGCATTGTTTCTCGCTATATGGCTTGTCCGGGAAAGGAACATTGGGTTGCCGTGAAACGTATATTCCGATATCTCAAAGGGACAGCAGATGTATGCCTCATTTATGGAGGAAATGAAGAGTGTTTTGTTGCTGGATATTCAGATTCGGATTACGCAGCTGACCTTGACACTAGAAGGTCATTAACGGGGTACGTGTTTTCACCGTTGGAAGTGCCTTAGTGAGCTGGAAAGCTACTTTACAGCCGTCGGTTGCTTTGTCCACAACACAGGCTGAATATATGGCACTTACGGAGGCTGCAAAGGGGGGGGGGGGGGGGGGTATTTGGCTGAAAGGTTTGCTTGGAGAGCTTGGTTTTCATCAAGGTCAAGCTGTGGTGTTTTGTGACAGCCTAAGTGCAATTTGTTTTGCAAAAGACCAAGTGCATCATGAGAGAACGATACACATAGACATGCGTTAACACTTCATATGTTCCGGAAGAAGAATTAAAGTGAAGAAGGTGAAGACTGATGATAACCCAGCTGATGCACTTACAAAACCAGTGACTTTGAATAAATTTAGACATTGTTTAGACCTACTAAACGTTGATAGGTGGAAGTAAAGATTGTTGATGACTTTAGTAGAACTAAAGTCAAGGTGGAGATTGTTAGAGATGATGACTTCAATTCAAATTCAGATTTAGATTTTGTTAGTTAGTTAGCATTCATGTACCTATAAATAAGGGGATGTCATTCATTTGTAATCACTGGTTCAATTCAATAAAGTCAGCCTATTACTTCTAAATTTCTCTCTCAAGTCTCAAGATTTCTACTAAATTCCTAACAGCTGTTGTGAAAGATGATTCGGGTTCAGAGGCTGATTTAGTGCTTTCGGTGATTGACCGTAAAAGTCAGCAAGATGTGTGGATTCTTGACTCCGGGTGTTCATTTCACATGACACCGAACAAGGCTTGGTTTGACACTTACGAAGAGGTTGAGACAGGAAGTGTTTTGATGGGAAACGATATCCCATGTAAGGTTGCTGGAATTGGCTCAATAAGTGTCAAGATGCTCACGATGGAGTGGTGAGAATTTTGGGTGATGTTCGTCACGTACCTGATTTGAAAAAGAATCTGGTATCCTTGGGAGCTTTGGATATTAAGGCTTCAAATACAGCTGTGAAAAGGGAGTTCTACGGCTTTCAAAAGGTGCTCAAGTAGTTTTGAAAGGAGTCAAGAAAGGCACGTTATATGTTCTTGAAGGAAGAACGGTTGTAGGCACGTTATAGGAAGAACGGTTAAGGAAGAACCGTCCTTAAGTTCTGAGAAAAACGAGGCTGATTTGACACGATTGTGGAATGTAGGTGAGAAAGGCATGGTAATACTCAGCAAGAGGGGGCTTCTTGGAGGCCATAAAGTTGATGAACTTGGCCTATGTGAGCATTGTATTTTTGGTAAACAAAAGAGAGTGAGTTTTTCAAAGGCGGTGCATACAACCAAATCCACTTTGGATTATTTACATGCTGATTGTTGGGGTCCGCCACAAGTTCCTTCGATTTGTGGTGCCCGATATTTTCTCTCAATTATCGACAACTACTCTAGGATGACATGGGTGTTTGTCATGAAACTTAAGAGTGAGGCATTTGGTAAGTTCAAAGATTGGAAGAGTCTTGTTGAGAATCAAGTTGGGAGAAAGGTGAAAAGGTTGCGAACCGACAATGGTTTAGAATTTTGCTCAAACGAATTTGATCAATTTTGCAAGGATGAAGGGATTGCAAGGCACCGGACGGTTAGACACACTCTGCAGCAAAATGGAGTGGCCGAGAGGATGAATAGAACGTTGCTAGAAAGGGTTAGATGTGTGTTGTCGAATGCAGGGCTGACTAGAGGATTTTGGGCAGAAGCATTAAACACGATTTGCTACTTGGTGAATAGAACTCTTGACTGCAAAACTCCCATTGAGTTGTGGGCCGTTAAACCGGCAGATTACACCGAGCTACGGGTGTTTGTTGTCATTGCTACTATCATGTGAGTGAAGGAAAATTAGAGCCAAGGTCGAAGAGGGGGTTGTATATGGGTTACGGGACTGGAATTAAATTGATAGGATTTTACTAATAGATTATTCTAGAAAGGGGTATTTTAGTAATAATAGTAATAGTTAGTTAGTTGCTGGAATTCTATAAATAAGGGATAGAGGGGAGTGTTAGAGAGGCAGAGAGAATATTGTTAGTATTTGGTAGCTCTTGGCTTGTGCTTTGAGGGGTCTCGAACCATTCGGTTGAGAGAAAGGGCTGGTCCCTGGGATTATTTTGTTTGTGCTTCTATTTTAGTTCATCAATATCAGAATCAGTCGATCAATTCATCTGTCATCATATATAAGTATCTGTTTCGTATCATTGGTCCGACCTGCTACTTCTGCTCTACCTGTTGATTTCAATTTCACGTTCGATTTCTATTTCACATTTGATTAATCATCAAAATCGATTATTCATTTACATCGCTCTTCTCCAATTCGTTCTGCCAAGGACCTGCTACATCTAATCCTAATTTCCTGCTGCACTCGCCATCTTCAATTGCTGCTACTCCCGATCTCAAAACTTCAATCACGAACCCATTGTTAATCACGTTCTGTCTCGTTCTCGATCGTTATTAATCAATGGAAATACAATTGATTCATTCTCGTTTGGATTTTCACGAGGAGCAGATTCAACGTCTTCAATCGGATGTCACAGAGATTAAGTTAGCCCTAAAGACTTTGGAAGCAGATCGAATTGAAGCTAGGGTGTTTCGTGAGGCTATGATTGGGTAGATGAAGCAACAAGGTATGCATCATGATTTTATTTCTAGTAGGGGAAGCGGTTCTGGAATTCTCTTTGATTCTGATGAGGGGAATGTTGTCACCGATGGGGAATTTGGATCAGGATATTCACTTTCAGAAATTGTCAATCCTATTGGTGCTGTTGGATTGGAAAACGGAGAATCTAAGGGTGTTTTCGATTCTGGAGGTGGCGTTCAACCTATGGAGTCTGATCTAGTGATGCCCCAATGCTTATACCCGAAGACAACTTTAATCCTCATGTATTCAGAAAATCGGGGTTTTGGCTATGTACACATGGTGTTCGATGAAAGTCCTATACCAAAATTGGTTAGACAATTGGTTCTGTTGATCTCATATTTTGTATGGGGTCGTAAGCCACTCAAACCCCCAGATTGCATACACTTCTTTGATTCCTTGTACATGTTTTATTATGATCACTGCCCTCCTGGACCTTCTCCACCACCGAAACCACCAGATCTTTGACTTGGAACAACGTTGGATTCTGCTGAACACAAGTCTTGAGGACAAGACTTTTTCGAAGGCGGAAGTATTGATAGGATTTTACTAATAGATTATTCTAGAAAGGGGTATTTTAGTAATAATAGTAATAGTTAGTTAGTTGCTGGAATTCTATAAATAAGGGATAGAGGGGAGTGTTAGAGAGGCAGAGAGAATATTGTTAGTATTTGGTAGCTCTTGGCTTGTGCTTTGAGGGGTCTCCAACCATTCGGTTGAGAGAAAGGGCTGGTCCCTGGGATTATTTTGTTTGTGCTTCTATTTTAGTTCATCAATATCAGAATCAGTCGATCAATTCATCTGTCATCATATATAAGTTTCTGCTTCGTATCATAAAGGCTATCGAATCTGGTCGGTTGATGATAAGAAGTTTCTTCTCAGTCGTGATGTAATATTTGATGAGAAAAATATGATGGGCGACTCTCGTCGTTCGTTTACTCCAAAAGACAAAGAGGAGAGGGTCTCGGAAGTGGTGGAGTATGATTTAGATGATGCTGATGAAGGTGGACCTGCTGCTGGACAATCCGTATCTACTGCTGGACAGCCTAGTAGTTCAACTCAATCAGGTTTTGTTGACCAGTCTCAATCTATGGAATTTCCGTCCATAGCATTAGACAAGCCCCGGAGACAAGTTAATACACCTAATCGATATGGCTTTGATGATATGGTGGCTATGCTCTTATAGTTGCTGAAGAAATGGTGGAATTTAATGAGCCATCAAATTTTAAAGAAGCAACAACATCTAAGGAGGCGGATATTTGGATAGGAGCCATGGGTGAAGAGATGGAGTCCCTTCACAAGAATAGAACTTGGGAGCTTGTCAAGTTACCTCAAGGCAGAAGGGTTGTAAGTTGTAAATGGAGACTGTTTTGTGGCTGGATTTTCTGATTCAGATTATGCAGCTGATATAGATACTCGAAGGTCGTTAACAGAATATGTATTCACTGTTGGAGAAGGTATAGTGAGCTGGAAAGCTACATTGCAGCCTTTGGTTGCGTTGTCCACAACAGAGGCGGAGTATATGGCGCTCACAGAGGCTGCAAAGGAAAGTATTTGGCTGAAAGGTTTGTTTGGAGATCTTGGTTTTCATCAAGATCAAGCTGTGGTGTTTTGTGACAGCCTAAGTGTAATTTGTCTTGCAAAAGACCAAGTGCATCATGAGAAGACGAAACACATAGATGTGCGTTATCACTTCATACGTTCCGAAAGAAGAATTAAAGTGAAGAAGGTGATGACTGATGATAAATAACCCAGCTGATGCACTTACAAAACCAGTGACTTTGAATAAATTTAGACATTGTTTAGACCTACTAAACGTTGATAGGTGGAAGTAAAGATTGTTGTTGACTTTAGTAGAATTAAAGTCAAGGTGGATTGTTAGAGATGGATGACTTTAATTCATATTCAGAGTTAGTTAGTTAGCATTCTATTGTATTCCCCAAAGTAGTTAGTCACATACACGTTCCTAGAAATAAGGGGAATTCATTCATTTGTAAAGTCAGATTCAATTCAATAATAAATTCATCCTATTACTTCCAAAATTTTTCTTTCAAGATTTCTCCAAAATTCCTAACAACAAGCATGTGAAATTACTCCAAAATGTAATCATACTTGTGAGGTTAGTGACTTGAATTAGTTGAAATAGTTCAGGGGGTTTAGTGTAATTCCCTGATAGTTAGATTAGAGTTGGTCTTGAAGTTTTTTAGTATAAATAAAACCTATGGGTTAATGAGGACAATAACTCAAATTGTAGTCATTGAACCCAAATTTGTTAGAGTGAAATTGAAAATTTTCTTGGTTCACATTCTGGGGTTTTCTGACTTTTTCGGAGTTCTTGTATTGTTCATAGCACTGATTCTGAAATTCCTAACAAGTGGTATCAGAGCTTTAGGTTGTGAGCGTTGTTCTTTCTGAAATCTGCAATTGGATGTCAGTGATAGGAGTTAGAAATCATTCATTTGGAGGCAACCTCGTTTGGCGATAATTCTTGGGTTTGACGCTGTTGCAATTGACAATAGTTTCTTGCCAATTGTTAACAATCATTGTCACTGTTGTTGGCAATCAGTTCTGCAATCAATCTTTGGAAGTTGCTTCTGGTTCTTGATGATCGATTGGAAGCTGTAAGTGTCCTTCTTGGCTGATAGTTTCAGCGCTTAGAATTTGTCATCAGAAGGATTTTTCTTTTGTACAGTCGATATTGGTTTTGTCTCAAGAATTGTTAATTGATTTTGGTGTAGGGGTTGGCATTTCCAGATGCAGTGTTCAATTCGGAAATTGACTTTGATTTGCTGAATTTGGTAATCGGTTTGGTGGTTTTTTGTTGGTCAATCTTGGAGTTTTTCGGTTGAATCTTGGAGTTTTTCGGTTGAATCTTGGAGTTTTTCGGTTGAATCTTGGAGTTTCTTGGCCAATCTTGGAGTCAGATTCAAGGTGGAGCTCTTGAATCAGGCTGTTGAAGTTGCCAATTCAAGTTTTTGGGGCAGTCGATTCTGTTTTGGGGTTCTTTCAGGTGTTAGTAGCTCTGTTGTTTGGGTTCTGTCTGGTAATTGAATTTTGGGATTCAAGAAAGTCGAATTCTTGAACGTTTGTCACTAATTTTGAAATATGAATTCGCAAGTCGTAAGAAATTGATTTGGATGTTTGGGTTTAGTCTTGAATCAAGTTTGGATTTCGGTGATTTGTATTTATCTTGGTTTTTTGTTTTTCTTGATTAGTTTTGAAGACGAAATGGTCGTTTTGGGTTTTTCTTGAATGACGATTCAAGAATTTAGGTGTCGACTCATTGCGTTTGTTCGGTTTAGTATCGGAATTGGAGCTGCGTTTTGTGGGATTCGCATTGATTCAAGAAGTCGGTTTTGATTTTCGTTCGGTGTTGATTGAATTTCGAGTTGTTTGATTTTGAAGGCATTTAGATGGCGATACAAGTTCCGTTTGAATTTTTTATTTGTTTTTTTTATGACGGTTGGTTTTTGGATTGTTTCGTCATGTCGGGGAATTGTATCGATTAGTTTAGTGATCGACGTTTGGGTTATGGCGTTCCGGTTTGTTCAAACCGTGACTTCGGTTTTGGTTGTCGATCGTTTGTTTGCCGATTTGGAGTATTATTCTCGACTTTTGGAGTTTGAATTTTGGTTGGCCCGTATCATCAATTTGTTGGAATTTCTCATTTGTCGTTTGGTTGCCCGTTTGTTTCCAGCTGGATTTGTGTTTGGGGTTTTGGGAGAAATTACACATTAGTATTTAGTTGCGATAATCGTTGTAGTTTGGGTCCGGATTTTGTTGATCGATTGATAGGTTCCCGCGTTGTTTTTGGGTCGTCGCTTTTGCGTTGTTTCGGGCCGTTTGGATATTTTGTTTTGGGCTATCGTTTAGTTGCGACATTTGGTAACCGGTTGATTTTGGATATGGTTTTTGTTCTCCGGTTTGTTGGTTTTGGTGCACATTGGTGTTTTGGGTCGCATAGATGATATTTGTGGCTTCGGGATTAAAGTTTTGGATTTTAGATTTGAATTTGATAGTGTGTTTCCAAATAGGTGGAGTTTGTCACTTTGTTATTTGGTTTGAGAAACACAAATTTGTTTTTGGGATTTGTTTTGTTTTTGAAATTCAAGTCAAGGTGGAGATTTGTGAGGTTAGTGACTTGAATTAGTTGAAATAGTTCAGGGGGTTTAGTGTAATTCCCTGATAGTTAGATTAGAGTTGGTCTTGAAGTTTTTTAGTATAAATAAAACCTATGGGTTAATGAGGACAATAACTCAAATTGTAGTCATTGAACCCAAATTTGTTAGAGTGAAATTGAAAATTTTCTTGGTTCACATTCTGGGGTTTTCTGACTTTTTCGGAGTTCTTGTATTGTTCATAGCACTGATTCTGAAATTCCTAACAATACTAAACGTTGATAGGTGGAAGTAAAGATTGTTGTTGACTTTAGTAGAATTAAAGTCAAGGTGGATTGTTAGAGATGGATGACTTTAATTTATATTCAGAGTTAGTTAGTTAGCATTCTATTGTATTCCCCAAAGTAGTTAGTCACATACACGTTCCTAGAAATAAGGGGAATTCATTCATTTGTAAAGTCAGATTCAATTCAATAATAAATTCATCCTATTACTTCCAAAATTTTTCTTTCAAGATTTCTCCAAAATTCCTAACAACAAGCATGTGAAATTACTCCAAAATGTAATCATATTAATTTATATTTACTCCATTAAAGCACATATGAAACAATATGGAGAAGGAATTTATAAAATATAATATGGAACTCTCTTAAATAGAAGAATGGCTAAAAAAAATAACTACAATGAGGTGATAAAAACACAAAAGATAAAATATTAATGGCTACCATGGGGAACTTACTTTTGCTTTAGTTTGCTCAAAAAAAAAGTTGCAAATGGTATATCAACAAGAATTCCTTCAAACATCGCCTACATCAGGAAAGGGAAAATGACTTCATTAAAGACGTGACTGAAAATGACTACTCAACAGAAAGGTGAGAGAATTCCCTCTTCATCAAGATGAATACATAGCGCTTATTCAAATTCAAATAAGAATAATAGGTAGTACACATATACATTCTGATCGAAATTAAAATATTAAAACTTAAGTAATTGCAAATAGAAAGACATTTAGAATAAACACCTAACAGATAAAATCCCTCTTTAGATGGACACCTATCCATGTATCATCAATATAACAGATCACTGAATCTCCAAAAGCTCATACAAGACCCATAACATAGCCAAACACAGAAATGGACTCTTTTAACTCCAAACATGTTTTGTACACAATCAAATAATAGTCACCTAGAATAGGACACCTATCCATTAGATAAAATCCCTCTTTAGATGGACCTATCCATTAATCATCAATATAACAGATCACTGAATCTCCAAAAGCTCATACAAGACCCATAACATAGCCAAACACAGAAAGGGACTCTTTTAACTCCAAACATGTTTTGTACACAATCAAATTAATAGTCACCTAGAATAGGGATCACTCTGGTATAGGAGCATGTTGTAGTTTAGGTAGGTCCCCAAAGTTCAGTGTTAGGGGGTGAGTAGACCTGGACTCATTTCGGATTGCTCCACTACAAAGTACCATATGATTAATAATATAAATTTTTTACATGCGTTGTAATAACTAAACTTCCAAAAAAAATATTACCACTTAACAATGTCTCATAAGATATAGTCTCAATTCATGACTCAATAGACAGAAAGACACTACAAATACAACCAATCTGATTTGATGCAACTTACGCGATGTTTGGTTTGCTGGAAATTAAAGACATTGGAGGGGAAAGGAATCCAATTGCAGCTATTCATATGTTGGTTAAACTATTAAAATTAGATTTTTTAAAATATGAAATTTTCCAATGCACAAAGCAAATGCCATTCGTTCACTATGGATGGAATTCAATTCATTTGAATGGAAGAAAGTGGCTGAATGCAAAATGCTCCTAACCTAAAACCTCATCGAACCCTACCTCGTATCTCCCCGCCCAGCCACGTCTAACCCAACCCCACCACACACCACCCTACCCTACCAATCGCATCCTCTCCGCACCTGCCCACACATCCCATCCTATCCTACCTCCACCCACCTACCTTCCCACCCGCCAATACACATCCTATCGTTTACCTACCCACCCTACCCTACTATATCCTCCCCTCCTAAATCCCTGTCCTACCCACCCCATCCACCCTACCAACCGCACCCTCCTCTCTCAATCTCACATACCCTACCCTAATCCTACCTACCCAGGAATGAGATACCGAACCGCGACCGTACCGTACTGAACCAAGATCGTACCGGTACATTCGGTCCGGTATTTGGTTCTTGTTTGTTATTTAAATCGAGATCGGTCCTACCCGGTTTTGGTACCACTTAAAAAAGGTAATACCGGTATCAGCTCAATTACGAAAAGGCTTAAAAGTTTCTAATTCCTTCATCATTAGAAAGCTCAAAATTTTGGATCCTTTATCATTAGAAAGTTCCAACTTTCTAATCCTTCTTCGTTAGAAAGTTCAAAATTTTGGATCCTTTCTCACTTTCTTAATTAGAAAGTTAAAACTTCGTGATCCATCGCCCAAAAAGTCTCCATATTTTTCGAAGGGTTGAAACGATTCAAGTCAATCACCAATCTGAGGATCCAATCACGCAAGAACTTCAAGAGTTTTCCAAGATGTATAGTTCGAACGAGAAGAATTCAGTAACTCTCAGACAAGGCACACTCCGCATTCGACACTGAGGTAAGTTTTATTCCTAAAGAAGTTATAGTAGCTAAATTAGATTTGTTAAGAAAGAATGCTAAGAAACTAGAAGCTTCTCTCAAAGAGAAACAGATTGAACTCAGAATAACTCATTGCAAGAAAGTCGAGTTATGATCTCACATCCTAACTTTACAAGACCATGTGTCTAAGACTAAAACTGAGAAAGTTGATTTATTTGTTAAACTCACTGAACTAGAAGAGAAATATCAATTGCTTGAAGTAGATAAATCTAAATGCCTTCACAGATTTGACTTCTCTAGGTTGGAAAAAAAAAAGTTAAAAGATAATATCAAAGACATGGAGGATAAGCTTTATAAGAGGGGGCAAACCGAGAAGACCACAAGGTATGTAGATCCCAAGGTCATGGAAGAAATGTGCAATAAAGGAAATGTTCTGTTAGGAAATCAGAAACAATCAGAACTGAAAACAAGAACTCAACAAATTCAGAAACCCACAAATGTGAATAAAGAAAGAAAGAATATTCAAATTCACTAACAAATTGGGTTGAATGACCACAACTTGAGTTATTGTCCTCATTAACCCATAGGACTTATTTATACTAAAATCTAGAAAACTAACCAAGACTAACTTTAATCAAACTATCAGGGAATTAAACTAATTCCTGAACTATTACAACTAATTCAAGTCACTAACCTCACAAGTCTCCACCTTGACTAGAATTTCAAAAAGAATACAACAAAGTCCCAAAAACAAATTTGTGTTTCTCAAACCAAATAACAAAGTATCAAACTCCACCTATTCGGAAATACACTATCAAATTCATATTCGAATCCAAAACCTTCAATCTGAAAGCAACGAATATCAAATATTTTCTATGCGACCCAAAAACTAATGTGCACCAAAAACCAATAAACGGGAGAACAAAAAACCATATCCAAAATCAACCGGTTACCAAATGTCGTAACTAAGACGATAACCCATATCAAAACCATACAAAATATCCAAACGGCCCGCATCAACACAAAATCGATGACCCAAAAGCAACGCCGGATTCTACCAATAGATCAACAAAATCCGGACCCAAAATACAATGATCATCTCAACTAAATACCAATGTGTAATTTCTCCCAAATACCCCCAAAAACTAACGGGTAACCAAAAACGAATGAGAAACTCCACTCAAATGATGATACAGACCAATCAAAATTCAAACTCCAAAGTCGAAAAATAATTATCCAAATTGGAAAACAAACAATCGACAACCAAAACCGAAATCACGGTTTGAACAAACCGGAATGCCATAACCCAAACGTCGATCACTAAACTAATCGATACACTTCCCCGACATGACGAAACAATCCGAAAACTAACCGTCATAAAAAACAAATCAAAAATTCAAACGGAACTTGTATAGCCATCTAAATGCCTTCAAAATCGAACAACTCGAAATTCAATCAACACCGACTTCTTGAATCAACGAGAATCCAAAAAAAAAAAACGCAGCTCTAATTCCGAAACTAAATTGAACATACGAAATAAGTCAACACCTAAATTCTTGAATCGTCCTTCAAGAAAAACCCAAAACGACCATTCCGTCTTCAAAACTAATCAAGAAAACAAAAAAGAACGAGACCAAGACGAGTCACCGAACTCCAACCTTGATTCACAACAAACTAAAACTATTCTTTCCGGTAAACTTATCAATCCTTACGACTTGCGAATTCGTATTTCAAAACAGTAACAAACGTTCAAGAATTCATTTTCTTGAAAACCAAAATTCAAACGAACCACAAAAACAGAAAGCCACAAAGAATCCAACAGAACTGAAAAAGGAGACGAACAAATGTTGGCAGCTGCAAAACCCTCTCCACCTTGAACCGAACACCAAGATAATTTCAGAATCTTGGACTTCCTTAATACACTTGCTTCAACAATTACTAATTCTAAATGGCAATGACGATTGCTGATGTTAATTGCCAAAACCAATTTCAAAAGCCAAAAGCGATTTCCAGGAAACCGAATACAAATCGACATCGATTTCCAATTCAATTGCAAAGAAATGTTCCAACAATTGAAGACCAAAACAGATTACAAACTCCAATTGGCAAGAATCGATTGCCAATTGCAATCACGTTCCCCAAGAACTGATCGCCAACTTCAATTAGAACGCTAGAATCGATTCCAGATTGAAAATCGATGGCCAAGGTTGCAAGTTACAGCAGCGCAAATTCAAATTTCAAAAAGTCAAGAAACAATTTCGGGTTCAAGAACGAAGAACGGTTGATGATTCAATTACGAAAATTAGACGGGAGACCAAGAGAATCAAGAAGCGTAATCTAAGAACCTAACCTGGCTCAGGTACCACTTGTTAGGAAATCAGAAACAATCAGATTTGAAAACAAGAACTCAACAAATTCAGAAACCCACAAATGTGAATCAAGAAAGAAAGAATATTCAAATTCACTAACAAAATGGGTTGAATGACTACAACTTGAGTTATTGTCCTCATTAACCCATAGGACTTATTTATACTAAAAACTAGAAAACTAACCAAGACTAACTCTAATCAAACTATCAGGGAATTACACTAAACCCCCTGAACTATTACAACTAATTCAAGTCACTAACCTCACATGTTCTTTATATTATGTAAATACCTTCGGCCGGGGATTTGTTATGCCCTATAGTAAAACATAGCCTGAAGTGCTAGATGAAGAAGAAGCAAAACGGGCAACACCTAATATAAACTTGAAAGTACCATATGCCTACGATTTTAAAATTTAAGAGAGAGAGAGAGAGAGAGAGAGAGAGAGAGAGAAATTTGTTATATGATATGCAAAAAAAAATTCAGTGTTTGACTATTTATTGTAACAACATAACCTTGTCAAGAAAATGACCACTAAATAGATGGACACCAAGAATTGAACTTGCATGAGATGTGTATGGTTAATAGTATGTGCTTATTAACCATAAAAAGTAGTTTAACAAATACATGTCATACCTTTCCTAGAATGATTCCAAGAAAATGGAAATATTGAAGATGTTGTTCATGTATCATTCCCGATCCAGGATTCGGATAGAGCAGGTGGTCGATTGTCTCCTACGTACATGAGAAACAAAAATCATATTCCACACGTGACTCAATCATAAATTAAAGTCATCGATATTTAAAATTTAGAGATCACCCCTGCCAACTCCACTCATTGTTAAATAATGAAAAGAAAAAGAGTTTTATCATTTAGTTTCGATCATAAAGTTTCTTTTATCTACTACGAGGCTTGGTAAATGGTAATTAAGCACAAGTGTTTAGATTATTGGTTTAAATCATGATGATCCATAGAAAGGATAAATTGGAAAGAACCAAAAGTTTGGAAAATATCTGAAGAACAAAACTATGTTCTGTAGCAGTAATAGAGATGTTACAACTTCAAGCAAACTATTCTACTACGGCAGCAAAGAAGATCTTAGAACCTTGAATAGCCCATACTGCATATCAAAAGCTGCTCGTGTGATATTCTCCATAAAATCTTTAAAAATCCCACCACCATCAATACCAGCCTCCTCTACTCCAAATTCATTGACAAATGTAACTCGTATCTACATGAGAAGGCAAGAAATTAGTACATCTCCATGACATAATAAAACAGAGCAACAAATGACGGTTTTAATGCATTATAGGAATGTACCGTTCCACGAAGATCCTCCTCCGGTAACGTACTCAGCTGATTAAAAGCATCTTCTAGTATATGGTCTCGTCTGATCTTAAAACTGCTTCGGTTAAAAAGAGCATGAGAGCCTGGCCTTTCCTTGATTGCAGCAAGCTGTGACTGTAGAGTTTGATAAAAACTGTTAACTAGAAGATGCTTAAAAAAAAAGAAGGTATGAAATGATTGATTCACTACCCTTTGAATTATTTATCATCTGTAATTATTCCTTGCAACAAAGAATTTTACTCACTGTGAATAATTTAACTCTGCTTGTAAACGGCACCAAGAATGGAGCTTGTTTCAGTATGTCATATGCCCTTGTGTTTTCAATCATAGCCTGTAGAGAGAGATTGATTATCCTTAAAGCATCTTCTCAAACTCATAAATATAGACACGCACTAGCAGAGTAGCAGTGAACATGTGCTAAGTAGCAGAATGTAAGATTTCATTATAGAACAAGAAATAAAATTGTTGCAATTGTTCGTTAAAATGGTAAATCCAAAATTGTTTGTTTAAACAAAACAGAAATGCCATTTATTTAGAACTACTTAGTGAAGACCCGCGCGTTGCTGCGGGGTCTAAAATATTAATTACAAAAATAAATATGAAAAACAATGAATAAATATTTTTCAAACAATTCAAATAACAAAAACCCAACTGAACCAGGATCAAATAGTGAAATTGAAAAGCTGATATAGTGATATATCCTATATTGTTAGTTGGTTCATATCATTGGTTTTTCTAGATTTTTTAATGTCAAAATTACAAACCATGCCTAAATGTGATCGGAATCGGAATTAAATAGTTAAATATTCATAACCATAATTTGAAATTGTGACATTGATTAGGTTTAATCACCAATTTAATTTGTTCAAATCAAATAAAGTTATAACTGTAATATCTCTAACACATCGATTAGGGCTTGCTAACATTATAATGGTAATGTTCAATATTAAACATGATCATATTTAATACAAAATCTAAATATTAATTAGTTATATTTTAATTATAAAGTAATTTCATTAAATACTTGAATTGTGCATTTGAATAATAGTCTTTTTCATACAATTAAACATAACATAATAGTTTCAAAAGACAACTTCAAACATAAGAACATAAACGTTGCGAAAGAAGTGGCTTGGTGAAGATATCTGCAATGTGATCATCGGTGGTTATGAACTGGACAAAGAGTTGCCTATGTGCAACCTTTTCTCGAACAAAGTGAAAGTCGACCTCTACGTGCTTATTCCGGGCATGGAACACGGGGTTGGCAGAAAGAGAGGTAGCGCCAAGATTATCACACCAATGTTTCAAGCCAACTTAGCTCAGCGACTGTATTAGCCAGGGCCTTGTATTCTGATTCCGTTGATGACCGAGAGACAGTCTTCTGTTTCCGTGCAGACCAGGATACTAGGTTTAAACCTAGATAGATAACGTATCCCCCAATGGATCGACGGTCATCTGGGCAACCATGCTGAGAACCTGTAATAGAGTTATAGGCAGAATCAGTGTAGGCATGAAGGAGAGTACTAGAGTCACGCCGAAGCCGCAATCCATAAGTAGAGGTGCCTTGCAGATAATGAAGAATCCGTCAGTAAGTGATTTTCATTAGGGCAATGCATAAATTAAGCGACTTTGTTAACAGCAAAGGTAATGTCCGGACGAGTCAAGTTGACATACTGTAGAGCACCCACAATTTGACGATACTTGACTGGGACGGAAAAAGTATCACTATCACCAAGAGCAAGATTAGCAGTCGTAGTCATGGAAGAAGGAAGAAGCTCAAGGGTGTACTTCTGCTGAGAAAGGCCGGCGCGTTGAAGAAGCTCAAGGGTGTACTTCTGCTGAGAAAGTAGCTTTATCTGTACCCATGCTAGTGACCTCAATACCGAGAAAGTAGGATAGGGATCCCAGATCGTGAATGGGAAAGGATTGGCGGAGACTGTGGACCACTGTATGTTACCTGTCAAGACAATGTCCTCAACATAGACAAGCATGTATCGTAGAGTGTCGTGGCGGGAGTAAATAAATAAGGAGGGATCTGTTTTGGAGCCCTGAAAACCAAGCGAGCGAAGGACCGTGGATAGGCGATGAAACTACACTCGTGGAGCCTGCTTTAAGCCATACAAGGACTTGTGAAGAAGGCAAACATGATCTGGTTTGGCCTGGTCAATGAAGCCCGGAGGTTGTTCTGACAGTCTCTGTAAGGGTTCCATGGAGAAACGCATTCTGAACATCAAGCTGCCGCAGAGACCAGCCTTGGGTAACGGCAAGGGAGAGAACAACGCGGATAGTGGTGGCCTTTACGACCGGGCTGAACGTCTCGTGATAGCCAACGCCAGGTTGCTGCCGAAAACCTTTGGCGACTAGACCGGCCTTGTAGGATCTTACCTGTTTGGTCCTTCTTCAGCCGGTAGACCCACTTACATTCAACAACATTAGACTTCGGACGGGGAACTAGCGACCACGTACCATTCCGCATTAGGGCCGAATACTCTTCAGACATAGCATGACGCCAGGGTCCTTGTTGGCAACGGAAAAAAGGCGCGATTTGATGTCAGTGTAGGTTGTGTGAAAGGAGGAAGCATTATAGGGTTTGGTTTGCTTGGGGTTGGGACGTATTAGACATAGTTTATAACAGTAGAAGGGCTAGAATGTAATTAGTCTATTCTAGATAGTGGTCTTTGTAATTAGCTCTTCTATATATACTTGTATTGTATTCAGTATTTCATACATCAATACACATCAGATTACAAAGTCTGTTATGGTATCAGAGCCTGGGATTACAACCCTAGGTCTCATCTCCTAAACCCTAGCCGCCTACCTCTCTAAACCCTAGCCGCCTACTTCTCTAACCCTAGGCGCCTCCCTCTCTGCTGCCGCCCTCGCCCCTAGCCTCCTGCGACCACCTCTCTGCCGCCCTCTGCCGCAACAACTCCATCCTGCTGCTGCCATACAAACCGGCGCCTGCTGCCTCACAAACCGCCGCCTGCTGCTGCCACACAACCAGCCGCCACTGCTGCCACACAAACAGCCGCCACACAAACCTTTTGCTGCTGCCACCTTTCTGCGGCTGCTCCTTGTCCCTGCTGCCGCCGTATTCTGCTGCTTCTACTTGCTGCTGCTGCCGCCTAAATCCCTATCATCACCCTCTGCTACTGCTGCCTCTACAAATGGCTTCTATTACCGCCCTAACAACCGCCGAGAAAATCGGCCATAACTCCCACAAGTTTGCTTTTACTCTATCCCCAACCAATTATGGCTACTGAAAACCATGCTTCACCCGTTTCTTGTTACAAACAACTTGTTTGGCTACGTGGATGGCACAATTCTCTGCCCTCCTCCGACTATCGTCTCCTCGTCTGACAAAGATGGTACCACAGTACCACTGCCACAATTAAATCCTAGTTACACCGCCTGGATCTCCAACGATGCCCATGTACGTATGTTAATTATTTCCACCATCTCTGAGGCCTCTTTTCAGCATGTTCAAGGCACCACCTCTCGGGATCTGTGGCTGTCTCTTGAACGCGCATATGCCCCACACACGTCTTCTCGGGAATATACCCTCAAAAATCAACTTTTCAAGCTTCAGATGCAACCTGATGAATCAGCTACAGCCTATTTGACTAGGGCCCAGGAATATTCTACTGCTCTTGCCAACATTGGTGAACCAACAAAAGAAAAAGATCTGGTCTATGTGGTTATTTCGGGTCTTAGAGACGAATACAATGGTCTGAAATCATCCCTTATTGGCCGCCAGTCTCCAATCACGTTTGTTGAACTCTTTGCTTTGTTATCTGACCATGATTACATGATACAGAAGCCTACTCCAGTCATGCCACCCTCCCAGGCCTTCTTGTCCACTACTGCTGCTGCTGCTAATCATCGCATTCCTACTTCTGGTACTACTCCATCTCCTGATCAGCTTCAGGCTCTTCAGCATGCTCTCTCCCAGCTTGGTCTTCAGGTACAACCTATTGTTCCTTCTCTTGCACAAGCTAACTATACACACAGGTCTGGAAATTATCGTGGTCGTGGACGTGGCAATAACCGTGGCCGTGGAAACTACAACAACAACCGCAGTCAAACAGGTGGTAATCGGGATCAATTCCCTTGGGCCTCTACTCAAAATACTGTGTTTGGAACCTGCAACAGGTGTGGGATTGGCCACATTCCCTCTCAGTGTCCCAATCGTGATCCCTCTACTATTCGGTCACGGCAGCCTCCGTCAGCTAATTTTACAGATCTACGCTCCAACGTGTCCACCTCTTGGCTTCCAGATACAGGATCCAACCACCATGTCTCACCAGACCTATCTAGTTTCGATCACTCTGAGGCATACTCCGGTACTGATAATCTTCATGTTGGCAATGGTGAGGATTTACCCATTCTTCATATAGGTTCTACCCAATATCACTCTCCTAACAAAACCTTTAACCTTAAAAACATTCTCCATGTGCCTGATATTAAACAAAACTTACTTTCTGTTCAACAATTTTGTCTTGATAATGATGTGTTTTTTGAATTTCACTCCACTTTCTTTGTTGTGAAGGACAAGTCTACACACACAATCCTCCTCACTGGTCCAAGTAACGGTGGTCTCTACTCCTTTCATCTTCCAACAAATCAACCTATTCCTAAAGTCGGATTCTCCACTACCCGTGCTTCTTCCACGATCTGGCATCACCGGCTCGGCCATCCTCATCAACAACTGTTTTTGTCTATGGTTTCTAAGTATAGTTTACCTTTAAATACTGAGTCTTCTAGTACTTCTTTTTGTAATTCTTGTTCTGTTGGGAAATCGTCTAAACTACATTTGTTACCTTCTATTTATAAAAGCTCGGGTGTTTTGGATTTGGTTTTTTGTGATGTTTGGGGCCCCGCCCCTGTTACCTCGTTTGATGGTCACACTTACTTTCTATTATGTGTTGATCATTACTCTCGTTTCATGTGGATTTTTCCTTTAAAACTTAAGTCTGATGTGTATGCTACTTTTAAAAGCTTCCTTGTCATGGCTGAACGTCAATTTCAAACAAAACTCAAAACCGTTCAAACCGATTGGGGAGGGGAGTTTCGGAATCTCTCCCAATTCTTCTCCTCTCTCGGCATTCTTCATCGCCTCTCGTGTCCTCATACCAGTGAACAAAATGGTTTTGTGGAACGTCGTCATCGGCATGTTGTCGAAACTGGCCTTACCCTTCTAGCCGCCTCTAATGTGCCTCAACGTTTTTGGCACTTTGCGTTTGACACAGCTGTCTATCTCATCAATCGCATGCCGTCTAGAACAAACTCAAATATCTCACCCTTTGAATTTTTATTCAAGCGTTCCCCAGATTTTTCCTTTCTTCGAGTCTTTGGGTGTCAGTGTTTTCCACATCTTCGTCCATACAACAAACACAAAATGGACCTTCGTTCTACTCCATGTGTTTTTCTTGGCTACAGTCCAACCCATCATGGCTACCGTTGCCTGGACCCACAGTCTGAGCGCCTTTACATAGCCCGACATGTTCGTTTCAATGAACAATTATTTCCCTATCACCAACCCTCTAAACCTCCTTCCCCATCTACATCAGACCCATACATCTCATCCTATCCTCATCCTGACCCTACTACTTCTCCTTCACCTTCCACTACCTCTAGTGACCCGTCGTCTTCTGTCCCACTCCCAGCTGATACACCTACCCCCACTCCTCCCTCTACTGATACTTTTCTACCCACCACTGCCTCACCCCCTACCGATACACCTACACCGGTTCCTCTTCGCACATACCAGCGTCGCTCTAGCACTAACCAACCCTCCCACCCTTCTGTTGATACCCAACCTACTTCTCCCACTCCACAACCTACTACCACTGCCCCCTCTCGTCCTCGACCACCTAACCTACGTCCCAACCCTAAACAAACCAAACCCCACAATATCTCCTCCTTCAACACCAACTACACAATCACCGAACCTCCTCACTTCTCCATTGCCAACAAGGATCCTCAGTGGCGTCGTGCTATGTCCGACGAGTATTCGGCTCTACTAAGGAATGGTATTTGGTCTTTAGTTCCTCCTGTTCCGGGTGCTAATGTGGTCGATTGCAAATGGGTCTATAAATTGAAACGTGACCCGACTGGAGCAATACAACGCTATAAAGCTCGTCTTGTTGCTAAAGGTTACAGTCAGGAAGAAGGTGTGGATTATATTGAGACATTTAGTCCAGTGGTCAAATCTACCACTATCCGTGTTGTCTTATCTCTGGCCGTCACACAGAACTGGCCCCTCCGGCAGCTTGATGTTCAGAATGCTTTTCTTCACGGTGATCTCACCGAAACTGTCTACATGACTCAGCCCTCTGGTTTTGTGGATCCTACTAAACCTAAACATGTGTGTCTTCTTCACAAAGCTTTGTATGGGTTAAAGCAGGCTCCTCGAGCATGGTTTCATCGCCTTTCTTCCGCTCTTCAGGCTCTTGGCTTTCGAGGATCTAGGACTGACCCATCACTGTTTATCTACTCTCACCACGACACGCTCTTATATATGTTGGTCTATGTGGATGACATTATTCTCACAGGTAACAATTCCCAAGCTATTGATACTGTGGTTCGCCGCCTTAGTCAGAGTTTTCCTCTTCAGGATATGGGTCCTCTTGCATACTTTCTTGGTGTTGAGGTTATTCGCAACACCCCAGACTTGATTCTTTCACAGAAAAAGTATATTCTGGAGCTCCTACAGCGTGCAGGCTTATCGAATGCGAAACCGGTTCCATCCCCCATGACTACTAATGCGCATCTTGCTCTTGGTGACAGTGCGCCCTTTACCGATCCAATTAAGTATCGTCAAATTGTGGGGGCCCTTCAGTATGTCACTCTCTCTCGTCCAGACATTGCTTATGCTGTTAAAAAGGTTTGCCTGTTCATGCACTCTCCAACAGAAAATCAGTGGTCCGCAGTCAAGCGCATACTTCGTTATTTGTTAGGTACTGTTGAGTATGGTTTACGCCTCGAATGCAAGTCTGGTATGCTTCTACATGCATATTCTGACTCTACTTTCACCACACTGACTGGATTCTCCGATGCTGACTGGGCCGGTTGTCCTGATGATCGTCGATCCACGGGGGGATATGCTATCTATCTCGGGTCAAATCTTGTTTCATGGTCTGCACGGAAACAAAAGACCGTCTCTCGCTCATCTACGGAATCTGAATACAAGGCTCTTGCTGACACTGTTGCTGAACTTACGTGGCTTCAGGCTTTACTACGTGAGCTTCATGTTCCTCTTAAGACAGTGCCTACTCTATGGTGTGATAATGTTGGTGCGATATATCTCTCTGCAAATCCTGTTTTCCATGCCCGCACAAAGCATGTTGAAATTGATTTTCACTTTGTCAGAGAAAAGGTTGCCCGACGACAACTCTCCATACGGTTCATATCTACCGATGATCAGATTGCTGATGTCTTCACAAAGCCACTATCGTCTGCACGATTTCTGCTTCTTAGATCCAAGCTACAGGTCGTTCCCCGGCCTTAGCTTGCGGGGGGATATTAGACATAGTTTATAACAGTAGAAGGGCTAGAATGTAATTAGTCTATTCTAGATAGTGGTCTTTGTAATTAGCTCTTCTATATATACTTGTATTGTATTCAGTATTTCATACATCAATACACATCAGATTACAAAGTCTGTTAGGACGTAAGTTGGACGGTAGTAGGAGTTGGTGCAGGGGGTGGGTGGTATGTTGGTGTAGTTGTAGGTGTAAGGGTAGGAAGGGTAGGCGGGTCAAGAGATGGGGATACGGGAGGTGAGGGTAGGTTAGTAGGCGTAGTGATGGGAGTGGTGAGTAGGGTGGGGTGTGGATTGGGATAAGTAGAAATGTATGTGTCAGGAGTAGGTGTGGGAGAGGGAGTGGTGGAAGTTTAGTGAAAGGGAAACGACTGCTCATTAAAGCGAACATGGCGGGCTATGTAAAGGCGATCGGACTGTGAGTCCAGACAACGGTAGCCATGGTGAATTGGACTGTAAATACACAGGGAGTAGAACGAAAGTCCATTTTGTGAGGGTTGTATGGACGGAGATGAAGGAAGCACTAACACCCAAAGACGCGAAGGAAGGAGAAGTCTGGTGGATGTTTGAACAAGAGTTCAAATGAAGAGACGTTGAGTTTGTCCTACACGACATGCGGTTAATGAGGTATACAGCGGTGTCAAAGGCGAAATGCCAGAAGCGTCGAGGGACATGAGATGCGGCGAGTAAAGTGAGACCTGTTTCGACAACATGACGGTGACGGCGTTCAACAAGACCGTTTTGTTCCCTCGTGTGAGGACATGAAAGGCGGGGAAGGATGCCGAGAGAGGAGAAAAATTTGGAGAGATTCCTGGATTCCCCTCCCCAGTCAGTTTGGACGGTTTTGAGTTTGGTTTGAAATTGGCGTTCAGCCATGAGAAGGAAGCTTTTAAAGGTAGCATACACTTTAGACTCGAGTTTTAAAAGGAAAATCAACATGAAGCGAGAATAATGATCAACACATAATAAGAAATAAGTGTGTCCATCAAATGAAGTAACAGGAGTCGGGCCACAAACATCACAAATTACTAAATGCAAAACATGAGAACTTTTATAAGAAGGGTAACAAATGAAGTTTAGACGACTTTCCTACTAAACATGAATCACACGAGAAACTACTAGAACTTTTATTAAGAAAAGGTAACCTATACTTGGAAATCATTGAATTAAAAACCATTGAGGGTGTCCGAGACGATGATGCCAAATTGTGGAGGAAGTACGAGTAGTGGAGAATCCGACTTTGAGAATCGGTTGACTCCGAGGAAGGCTGAAGGAGTATAGACCGCCATTACTTGGACCCGTGAGGAGGATAGTGTGTGTAGACTTGTCCTTCACAACAAAGAAGGAAGAGTGAAATTCAAAGAACACGTTATTGTCAGGACAGAATTGTTGAACAGAGAGAAGATTTTGTTTAATTTCGTGTACATGTAGGATGTTTTTAAGGGAGAAAGTTTTGTCAGGTGAGTAAAGGTTTGTGGAACCAATATGGAGGATAGGTAAGCCCTTACCGTTGCCAACATCAAGATTATTAGTACCGTAGTAAGCCTCAGAGTGATCAAAACTAGAGAGGTCCGGTGTGACGTGATAATTAGAACCAGTATCCGGAAGCCAGGAAGTTTATGAGGTGCCACGCGAGTCCTCAAAATTGGCTGAAGGAGGCTGTCTGGGCCGTATAGTTGCGGGATCACGGTTGGGGCATTGTGATGGAATATGACCAATTCCACATAGAAGCCCAGCTGAAATGTTCATGAGACCGCCTTGATTCCAATTGTAGTGATTTCCGTGGCCACGACGGGAGTCACGGCCACGACCCCGAGAGTTAGTGTAGTGGGCTTGTGCAGGTTGAACAGTAAGCGGTTGAACCTGAAGGCCAAGCTGGGATAAAGCCTGTTGGAGAGCGTGAAGCTGATCGGGAGTTGGAGTGGCAGCGGGAGTCGCGGGAGGGCGAGTCTGAACAGTGGCGAGAAAGGCCTAAGTCGGAAAAACATCTGGTGTAGACTTCTTGATCATGTAGTCGTGAACGGAAAGTAAACCGTGAAGTTCTGAAAAGGCAACAGGAAACTGATGGCCGATAAGAGTGGATTTTAACCCGTTGTATTATTCTCGAAGACCTGAGATAACCCAACATGACTAAGTCTTTCTCCTTAGGTGGTTCACCAATACTCGCTAAGGCAATAGAGTATTCCTGGGCGCGAGTCAAGTAAGCGACAGTGGTTTCGTCAGGTTTCATCTGTAGTTTGAGAAGCTGGTTTTGAGGGTGTATTCCCTAGAGGAGGTGTGAGGGGCATAGGCACGTTCGAGAGACAACCACAAATCGTGAGAAGTGAGGCCTTGAACATATGGGAAAGATGCCTCAGAGATGGTAGAAATAATGAGCATGCGAACGTGAGCGTCATTGGAAACCCAGGAGGTGTAATTAGGGTTCAATTGGGGTGGGGGTACTGGGGTACCGTCTTTGTCGGATGAGGAAGCTATGGCCATCGGAGGGCAAGGTCCACCATCAACATAGCCAAACAAATTGTTGGTGAGAAGAAACGGCTGGAGCATTGTTTTCCGGTAGCCATAGTTGGTTGGAGAGAGGGTAAAGCCAAACTTGTGAGAATTATGGCTAGTTTTCTCCGCTGAAGTGAACGAGGCAATAGAGGCCATGGGAACGAGGTAATTTGAGGGTGGCAATGGGTGGTTGGCTGCTAGCGACACAGAGGGTTGTGGGTGACGGATGCTAATGGGGTGGCAAAGGGGTGGGCGGCAAAAGGGTTTTACGGATTTTAGGTGGTCGTGGCAGTAAGGTTTTAGGGTTTTTAGGATTGTTAGGGACTGGCGGCACTGTGGCTGCTGTAGTACTGATTACAAAGGTTTATATAAGAGATACATTTAGACTCTAATCCCTCTAATATATGGAAACCCTCTAATATAAGAAAATACTAATGTATGGAAATCATCTAGTATAAGGAAATACATAAGACTCTAATATTCAAGAACTCACAAAATCAGAAACCTACAAATGTGAATCAAGAAAGAACAAATCAAATTCACTATCAAAATTGGGTTACATGACTACAATCGGACTTATTGTCCTCATTAACCCATAAGACTTATTTATATTAAAAACTATAAAACTAACCCCCATCAAACTATCAGAGTATTACACTAAACCCCGTGAACTAATACAACATATTCAAGTCACTTATCTCACAAATCTCCACCTTGACTTGAATTTCAAAATTAAAACAAACAAATCCCAAAAACAATTTTGTGTTTCTCAAACCAAATATCAATGTGACAAACTCCACCTATTCGAAAACACACATCAAATTCAAATTCGAATCCAAACCTTCAATCCAAAAGCAACGAAGACCAAATATCACACATATGAGACCAAAACACCAATTTGCACCAAACCAACAAACCGGAGAACAAAAAACCATACCCAAAATCAAGCGGTGACCAAATGTCCCAACGAAACGATAGCCCATAACAAAATATCAAACCAGCCTGAAACAACGCAAAAGCAAAAAACAACGCCGGAACCTATCTATCAACAAAATCTGGACCCAAAACACAATGATCATCGCAACTAAATTCCAATGTGTAATTTCTCTCGAATACCCCGAAATCCCAAAAACTACGAGTAACAAACACGAATGAGAAACTCCATCAAATTGATGATACGGACCAATGAAACTTCAAAGTCCAAAGCCGAGAATAATACTCCAAATCGGCGAACAAATGATCGACAACCGAAAACCAAATGACGATTTGAACAAACGGGAACCCAAACGTCGATCACTAAACTAATTGATACACTTCCCCGACATGACGAAAGAATCCGAAAAGCAACCGTCATCAAGAACAGGTAAAAAATCAAACGGAACTTGTATCCCCATCTAAATGCCTTCAAAGTTGAATAATCAAAAATTGTTTGTATATTATTGTATGTATAAAACACTGATTAAAAGAGGATTATATAGGAGTTATATTTACACTCTAATCCCTATAATATTAACACACTAATCCCTCTAATATAAGAACTGTCTAATATTCCCCCGCAAGCTAAGGCCGTGGAACGACATGTAGCTTGGATCGTAAAAACATAAAGCGTTCTGAAAGAAGCGGCTTGGTGAAGATTTTTGCAATCTGATCATCTGTCTGTCAGCAACCTTTTCTCGAACAAAGTGAAAATCAACCTCGACAGGCTTTGTTCGGGCATGGAACACAAGGTTGATGGAAATATAGGTAGCACCGAGATTATCACACCATAGCGTAGGGGTCATCTTGAGAGGGACTCGAAGTTCACGCAACAATGTTTGAAGCCAGGTCAGCTCAGCAACTGTATTGGCTAGAGCTTTGTATTCTGATTCCGTTGACGACCGAGAGACAGTCTTCTGTTTTTGTGCAGACCACCAAGCTAGGTTTAAGCCTAGATAGATAGCGTACCCTCCAGTGGATCAACGGTCGTCTGGGCATCCAGCGGCATCATCTGATAAACCCGTGATAGAATTGTAGGCAGAATCAGTGTAGGTGTGGAGTAGAGTGTCGGAATCACGCCGAAACTGTAAGCCAAAAGTGGAAGTGCCTTGCAGATAGCGAAGAATCTGTTTGCCTGCCGACCAATGATTTTCTGTAGGGCAGTGCATAAATTGAGCGACTTTATTGATGGCAAAAGTGATGTCCGGACGAGTCAATGTGACATTGTAGGGCACCCACAATTTGACGATATTTTACGGGATCGGAAAACGTTGTACTGTCTCCAAGGGCAAGATTAGCAGTCGTAGTCATAAGAGAAGAAACTGGTTTGGACCGAGACATACCGGCGCGTTGGAGAAGCTCAAGGGTGTACTTCTGCTGAGAAAGGATCATATCAGGGCCTGTGCGTGTGACCTCAATACCAAGAAAGTACGATAGGGACCCCAAATCCTGAATTGGGAAGGATTGGCTAAGACTTTGTACCACGTTGTCGATGGCATGCTGATGGTTACTTGTCAAGACAATGTCATCAATGTAGACTAGCATGTATAGTAGGGTTCCATTGCGGAAGTAAATAAATAAGGATCCGTTTTGGAGCTCTGAAAACCAAGTGAATGAAGGACCGTGGATGGGCGATGAAACCATGCTCGGGGAGCCTGCTTGAGGCCATACAAAGACTTGTGAAGTAAGCAAACATGATCTGGTTTGGTCTGGTCGATGAATCCCGAAGGTTGTTCCAAATAGACAGTTTCTTGTTAAGAGTTCCATGGAGGAACGCAATCTACACATCGAGCTGCCAAAGGGACCAGCCTTGGGTTATGGCAAGAGATAGAACAACACGAATCGTTGTGGCCTTGACAACCGTGCTGAATGTTTCTTGATAGTCAATGCAAGGTTGCTATCGAAAGCCTTTGGCGACCAGACGGGCCTTGTAGCGTCAGTCTTACCAGTTTGGTCCTTCTTTAGCCTGTAAACCCACTTATAATCAACAACATTAGACTTCGGACGGGGAACTAATGACCATGTACCATTCCGTATTAGAGCCGAATACTCTTCAGACATAGCACGACGCCACTGAGGATCCTTGTTAGCAACGGAAAAAAGACGTGGTTCGGTGTCGGTGTAGGTGGTGTGAAAGGAAGAAGCATTGTATGGTTTGCTTTGCTTGGTTGGGTCGTAGGTTGGCTGGACGGGAGCGGGTAGTAGGAGGGGCAGTAGTAGGAGTTTGTGGTTGGGTAGGTCTGGAACGACGGTGATATGTGTAAATAAGGGGAGGTGAGGATTGGGATGGGGGAGGAGGTGGGTCTGTAGGGTTATTGGTGGGAGGTTGGTTGACGGGGGAGGAAGGTGTAGTAGCGGGCGTAATAGTAGGAGGGTGAAGTATAGTATGATGTGGATTCGAGTAAGTAGAAGTGTAGGGGTTAGGATTATACGTGGGAGAGGGAGTGGTGGAAGGTGGGTGAAAGAGAAATAGTTGTTCGTTGAAACGAACGTGTCGGCCGATGTAAAGACGATCTGTCTGTGGGTCCAGACAACGGTAGCCATGGTGGGTTGGACTGTAGTAGCCAAGGAAGACACAGGGTGTGGAACGAAAGTCCATTTTGTGTTTGTTGTATGGACGGCGATGAGGAAAGCACTGACACCCAAAGACGCGAAGAAAAGAGAAGTCTGGTGGATGTTTGAACAAGAGTTCAAATGGAGAGATGTTAGTGTTTGTCCGGACGGCATGTGGTTGATGAGATATACAGCTGTGTCAAAGGCAAAGTGCTAGAAGCGTTGAGGGACATGAGATGCAGCGAGTAAAGTAAGACCTGTTTCGACCACATGACGATGACGGCGTTCAACAAAGCCGTTTTGTTCACTCGTGTGAGGACATGAAAGGCGATGAATGATACCGAGAGAAGAGAAAAACTGAGAAAGAATCCTAATTCTCCTCCCCAATCGGTCTGGACGGTTTTGAGTTTGGTTTGAAACTGGCGTTCAACCATGACAAGGAAGCTTTTAAAGGTGGCATACACATCAGATTTAAGTTTTAAAGGAAAAATCCACATGAAACTTGAATAATGATCAACACATAATTAGAAATAAGCATGGTCAAGATCGAAGATGAAGATGTTGCCCTCATCTTATTTGTTTCATCGCCACCGTCATATAAGAATTTTGTTAACTCGTTCGTTGTTGGGAGAGACACAATAACATTGGAAGAAGTTAGATCAAGTTTGCATTCGAGAGAGTTGCGCCATAAAGCTTCCGGAAATGGAACTGAAAGCCAATCGGTTGGCTTGTCAGTGGTAAATGAGGAAAGAGATCGAGGTAGAGAAAGAGGCCGAGAGAAAGGAAGAGGCAAGTGGAAAGGAAGAGATCGATCAAAATCGAGGGGCCGAGGATCGAAAGCTAACCCGAAAGATGTTTGTCACAAGTGTGGTGACACCGGACATCGGAAGAATGAATGCCTGAAACGTAACAAGAGGTCGTCCGCTGCCGTAGCAGAAGATGATTCGGGTTCGGAGGCTGGTTTGGTACTTTCTGTGGCTGATTGTCAAAATCAGCATGATGAGTGGACTCTTGACTCCGGGTGTTCTTTTCACATGACACCGAATAAGGACTGGTTTGATACTTATGAAAAGGTTGCAACCGGAAGTGTTTTGATGGGAAATAACACGCCATGTAAGGTTGCTGGAATTGGGACGGTTAGTATCAAGATGCATGATGACATGGTGAGAACTTCGGCCGATGTTCGTCATGTGCCAGATTTGAAGAAGAACTTGATTCCCTTGGGATTTTTTGGACTTGAAAGGATTCAAGTAGAGCTGTGATGCAGGGGTTATTCGGGTCACTAAAGATGTGTTAGTGGTCACGAAAGGGGTCAAGAAGAGTTCCTTGTACGTGCTTGAAGGTAATACGATTGTTGGGTCAGCAACGACACCCGTTAAATATGATAAAAACGAGTCAGATTTGACATGTTTATGGCATATGAGGTTGGGACATGTTAGTGAGAAAGGTATGCTAATTCTAGCAAACGAAGGCTGCTTGGTGGTCACAAAAGGTTTGCTTGGAGATCTTGGTTTTCATCAAAATCGGGCTGTGGTGTTTTGTGACAGCCTAAGTGCAATTTGTCTTGTTAAAGACCAAGTGCATCACAAGAGAACGAAGCATATAGATGTTCGTTACCACTTTATACGTTTCGAGAGAAGAGGTCAAGTGCAGAAGGTGAAGACACAAGACAATCCAGCTAATGCTCTAACTAAACCAGTTTCATTAAACAAATTGAGACATTGTTTAGATCTACTAAACATAGATGGAAGTAGAATTTTCTGTTATTACTTTACTAGAAATAAAGTCAAGGTGGAGATTTTGTTAGTTGTGACTTTAATAATAGTAATCGCGTAGTTAGCATTTTTTTTTTTCCAGTACCATAGCCTATAAATAAGGAGGCAGACATCCATTTTGTAATTCAGTTCAATCAATAAAGATTTCAGCCTATTATTTTCTAATTCTCTCTCTCAAGATTATCTATCTAATTTCACTTAATTATGAACAGATGATTATACACGTTGCTCTTGGATTTTTTTAACGAGAAATCGGTCTGAATTATTTACCATTTTTGAATCTTTCTGTAAAGAAACTGCCACTCAATTCAAGACCACTATACGAGTGTTACGAAGTGACAACGCACGTAAATACTTCTCTACTTCATCCTTCAACTTCATGACTTCTCATGGGATCTACATCAATCCTCTTGTGCATACACTCCATAACAAAATGGAGTCGCTGAACATAAAAATAGACATCTTATTGAGACAGCACGAACACTTTTCTTACATCATCATGTTCTCACAACCTACTGGGCTGATGCAGTATTATTAACCGCTTGCTATTTGATTAACCCTGTCCCCTGATCTGTTCTCCAACACGATACTCCCCATTCGCTTCTATTTCCAGAACAAGCATTATTCTCTTTGTCCCCACGCATTTTTGGATGTACTTGCTTTGTCCATGTTTTTTCACCATGTCAAGATAAATTATCAGCCAAAGGCCCAAATGCATTTTCTTAGGATATTTTCGATTTCAAAAAGGTTACAAGTGTTATTCTCCTAGTACTAACCGTTATTTCATATGTGCTGATGTAACCTTCTTTGAGTCTTCACCCTTTTTCTCTCACTCTCCTCCCCATCAACTGTCATCGAGGTTCTTCCTATCCCTTGTATTGTTCCACAACAATCAATTATTGATGATGTACCCCCAGATTCTCCTTCACCAACGTCTCCTACTCATAGTGTCTCAAGCCAACCTCTCTCTCCTGACACCAACAATGCTCAAATGGATGATGTGGCTTCTAGTGATACATGTCCTGTACCCGAATCCTCTCTGGCCGTAGTCCTTCCTCCCCACGATCAGTTTCCAATTGCCAGTCGTAAAGGTATGAGATTCTCGTAATCCTCATCCCATTTACAATTTTCTCAGTTACCATCGTCTTTGTGTTCCTTATTATGCATTTATCCCTAATCTTTCATGTGTGACTATTCCGTCCACTATTCATGAGGCATTAACGGATCCCAGATGGCGTCAGGCAATGAATGAAAAGATGTATGCATTGTATGCAACTGGTACTTATGATCTTGTCCCTTTGCCTCCTGGCCAAACAGTAGTTGGGTGTCGTTGGCTTTATTCCGTCAAAGTTAAACCAGATGGAACCGTTGATCGGTTAAAAGCTCAACTGGTAGCTAAAGGATATACTCAGATCTATGGGTTGGATTATTATGAAACTTTTTCTCCAGTAGCCAAGATGTCCTCTGTTCGCTTATTTATGTCTATGGCTGCTATTCGTCATGGACCATTATACCAGCTAGACATTAAGAATGCTTTTCTTCATGGAGACTTGCAAGAGGATGTGTATATGGAGCAACCACCTGGGTTTGTTGCTCACGTGGAGTCCTCTACCTGGGTTTGTAAACTCCAACGCTCACTATATGGCTTGAAACAATCTCCACAAGCGGCGTTTCACCAAAGTGGTTCAAAAATTTGGCATGAACCAATGCGAATCTGATCACTTTGTATTCTATGAACACACATCATCAAGCCAATGTATCATCTATCTGGTTGTATACGTTGACGACATTGTCATTACAGGGATAAACAGGTTGAAGAAACACGTATTCCAGAACTTTCAAACCAAGGATTTGGGACTACTTAAATATTTTTTGGGAATAGAGGTTGCTCAATCAAAGTCTTGTATCATTATCAAAGAAGAAACACGGATGTCTGATTGTAAACACGTCGACTCTCTTATGGATCCTAATATCAAACTTCTTCCAAAACTGGATCCTAATATCAAACTTCTTTCGGAACAAGGGAAGCCTCCTCTTGATGATCATCGAGGATTAGTTGGAAAACTCAACTATATCTGTGACAGCCTTATTTCTTATATGCAAGTGCTTAAAATAATCTCAATTCGTTATATTCGAAGTTGAGCAATATCTTAAGAAAGTTTTCTATAAGCAAAGTTTGAGGAGCTATAACAAGAACAATAAGGAATGAATGCAAACCATGAAACAATACAAGTAAGCACACATGTAGCTTACTAAGCCCCTTACCCACATGCCACATACACCACAAGAGTTAACATGACAAAGCAAGCCTATTGGCATGACTAATCAAACCTAAAATAAGGAGTTGTCTTGCTATGCAAAAGTGTGGCAAGTCGCTAGAGAGGTGAGCGAACAAGTTCAAAACTAGACAACTAGGTGAACAAGCATCATAAAGCAATACCTAAACACTAAAAATAGAGGCTCAGGGAGTTCCTTCTTTTCCATCTCCACCTTAAACACTATGTAGAAAGCCTGGAAGAAGATTTGAAGTATCAAGACAAAGCAAAGTGAGTATGTTATGTGCTTTAAATGAGAATCCTATGTGCTATATAAATGTTTTGTGCATGTTTGTCTTTTGATTATGTCATTTATATGTTTTAAAGCATAAAACTTTCATGCACCCCTATGTATGAAAGTTCTACACATGGTAAGGATGTCATTTATATATCCGGGATATAGAATGAATGAATGTCTTGCAAACGGACCTTATTGGGCAGCCCTTATGTAGACCCAAGATTAAAGAACCTATGACAAGTTTGGTATGCTTAACATGTAAAGTGTGAAATTTGAAAGAAACATTCTTTATACATGAAAGTTTATTTTGAATAAACAATTATGTGATCATGAAACCATACTTACTCACTAAGCTTAAGGCTTATGTATTCACATATGTATAAAGAGGTGATGAAGCATCGTTATAAAATATAAAATTTTCTCTTATCTTTCTCCATGGATTGCAATTTTGGGCTATTGTAATATATTACAAAATAAATGAAAAAGAAAGTTATTCTCAGTTATTTGGATTGAAAAGTGGCTATGACAAGATGGTATCAGAGCTGTTTAGTTCAAAAGAATTAGGTTTGACTTTAAAATAGATATATGTATATATGTGTACATACATATGTATATGATAGACGCTCCACTTTTGGGTTTTGTGTATTCGTTGGGGGTAATCTAGTCTCGTGGAAAAGCAAGAAGCAAAGTGTCGTCGCTACATCAAGTGCTGAGGCTGAATATCAAGCAATGGCATTAGCAACATGTGAACTAATTTGGTTAAAGCAACTAATTCAAGAGTTGAGGTTCACAAAAATATCTCAAATGAAGTTACTTTGTGATAATCAAGCTGCAATCCACATCGCATCTAATCCAGTAAGTATTTCATGAGATAACTAAACATATCGCGATTGTTTGTCACTTCATAAGGGAAAAGATCATGTCTGGTTGTATCTCTACGGGTCACATTAGTTCAAATAATCAGCTTGCTGATATTTTAACAAAGGCTCTCCGAGGTCCACGTAGTGACTTCATCTGCAACAAACTTGGTGCATATAATCTATATGCTCGAGTTTGAGGGGGAGTGCTGAATATTAAATATTTAATGTATAGAATAATATTTAATGTATAGAATCATTTAGTTTAGAAAACTATTGATTTATTTCCTTATTTTGGTTGTACTCTTGTGTATATATTTAGAGATTAATCTCTCATCAATAGATAGAATTCTTTTCTCTGAATATCCTTGATCTCCAATTTCCAACTTCCAAAAAGAATCAAATTAATGGCATCAGACCCAAATTTCAGCATCATACCCAAAATTGATTGTTGAAATCAATTAGAAAGCATCAAAAACAGAAGAGATTGACAACTGAAAACCAAAATTCAGAAAGATTCGAATTACAAGATCAAGAAATTCCTCCAATACCACTTGTTAGGAATTTCAGAACAAGAATAGCAAAATTGAAACCAAGAACTCGCAAAAACAGAAACCCCAAACATGAATCAAGAAGGAAACTAAAATTCATTATCAAAATTGGGTTACATGTCTACAAAGTGAGTTTATGTCCACGTTCACTCATAGGACTATTATACTAATTCTAAGTAATCAAGCCCAACTCTAATCTAACTATCAGGGAATTACATTTAACCCCCTCTGAACTATACAATTAATTCAAGTCACTAACTAAACCTCACACACCTCATGAGTTCAATCAGCAACTTTAAACTACTTTCCACAACACATTTCAGCATTCTTTTTATTCTTCTTTAGTGCATCTGTTACTGTCCTAATATCTGTAAAGTCTTCTCATTATTTGCAAAACTAATAGATGAAAAGATAGATAAAAGGTATTAAAAACGTATGAAACCTATTGTGAAGGTTCATTCTCACAAAGTGGAAATCATATTGTAACTCACATATATTGTATCGTCCTAATATCAGAGCACATATATGTCCTAGTATCTGTGAATTCTTCTTATTATCACCTGAGAAATGAAATGATCATTGACACCATCAGCATGGAAGTCACTTGGGTGTGCAAACTGCCTTCTATTATTCCAATCTTGCAACTGTAATTGTAGATTTACGCGTTTAACAAATTATTATTATAATGGGGAACAGTGTCTTTCAAGATTGTCATAGGCTAGGTTAAACTCAAACTACAATATGCAATGCTTACCTGAGAAAGAAGTTCAGAAGCCACTACACTAACCCTATACTGGACAAATTCTACACGGTGCTTCTTCAAGGAAACAGTGTTTGTAGTAAACTTCATTGGTGCAACAGGGTTTAACCAAAGGATCTGCCACAAAGCCTAAAATAAAGAAACAAACAAGCATAAGTAATTTAGCAAATGATATTATCACTACAAATGGTTATACCGTAAGGTAACAAAGGTTACCTGTCTTAGGATTACAATCAATAGTCTGATGTCATTTAGTGATAATGGCTTTTCCTGCTCATAGAACTCCTCATTGTCAACGATCATAAGCATGTGCCTGATATACAAGTGTTGAATATACGTATTCTCAGCTCGAATTATTAAACTAAGTTGCCCAAAATTAAAGATCTAAAACTGAAATGCATACTTGTACACAGGACAGAAAACTGCCAAAGGTAGTAGCCAACCAAATGTGTCACTTGGCAGGTACGATGATATAGCAGACAATGAAGACCAATTTTGATTCTCGTGGCATCGTTTCATGAAATTCCAAAGCACAGATACCAATTCTGTTCTATAAGCTAAAACCGTCATGATACGCTCAAGGGGCAAAATGGTGAAGGTCACATGAAGAAATGAACAAGCTGCACCAACAGCTGCTGCTTCGTTATCATTAGATTTGTCAGCTGCAAGTGAGGAGCCTCCAAACAGAACATTTGTCTGCTTGGCAAGTAGATAGTGTTAAGATTTGACACAAAATTCTCGCACATGTATTTGTGCATGTCTACTTGATTTGATATTAAAATAGCATACCAGCTGTAAAAGAAAACGTGGATCTATTGCATTTGAAATCTGCTTTTCCAATTCTTTACTAAGAGGTACTAATACTGGTGCATCATCAACAATCATGTCATCATCATCCATTATGGAATCTGTAGTACATTAAACCAGAAGTACATTTTAACAACACTGATTCGCTAACACTGTCACACAGATGGTGCATTGATAATTTGACCATGAAAAAGCAAAATACCAAATGATAATAAGACGATATCAATTATATTTGGGGAACATACTTTCTTCTATACTTCCTGTATTTGATGTTTGAATAGGAGGAAGTACCTCCAGCAATAATGTTGCAACGGTAGCAAAGTCTATGGCCTGCGAAAGAGAAAAAATGGAAAGCATTATATGTTTACATAATAATATTAACACTAGTGTTCACCAGATTAATAAGCCATGAAAATGATATATCATATAGATATCCTTTATGACGTCCTATACAATTCTGCCCTTGCTTGTTTTACTATTTTTAATAATCTTAATACTCATTATGGGTTTGTTACAAGCACAGAGAGAGAGAGAGAGAGAGAGAGAGAGAGAGAGAGAGAGAGAGAGAGAGAGAGACAGAGACAGAGACAGAGACAGAGACAGAGACAGAGAGAGAGACAGAGAGACAGACAGAGAGAGAGAGAGAGACAGAGAGAGAGAGAGAGAGAGAGAGAGAGAGAGAGAGAATGCCACTTTGACAGTGAATAGAAAGATTTCTTTACCATGTCATATGAACAAGCAGGGCGAGCCAAAGCAACTCCAACTGCTTCAAGTAAATTACCAAGAAGACAGGCATAACCAGGGAACTCAGCTGATATGTCAACAGGTAACACTTTTTCAAATTTTTGAGTATGTGAAGCCATCATATGGAGATAATGATGACACAGCCCCCGCAAAACATATATCTGAAAATGGAACAAATTGTGATTCAATTTCGCATGAGCAAAGAAAATCTAGCTGCTACTACAGAAAAAAAAAAATATCGACCTAAGTTATGTATCAAACTGCAAACTAATCGAGAGCATATTTAACCTCAGAGCATCATACTGAAACGACGTTAAGACATTGGAATCTTTAAGAAAGAAATTACCTCCTTTAGGTAAGGAAAAATCTGCCACACAAAAGGAATTGTTAGAATTTGGGAGGCAAAACTCTGCTGTAGCTCACTATCTCGACAAACACAAAGTCCTTGACCAGTATGATCAATAACTAGGAAAAGAACCCGCTCCATCAAAGATACTCTTCCATCACGACTTTCAGAGTTTAAACTTTCCTACAAAATAAGACATCAACATTTGGGGAGCATTAGTCCAACAGCAGAAGCAACAATATGTAAGTAAAAGAATATCCATAACAAGACGGTAACTAAAAGAGCATGCTGGTTTGAAATTATACCTTTCCTATAACAACAATCTCCCTGAAAATTCTACATATGTTTTGTTTCAAAAGATAGCTGACTATATTACAGGACCATGGAAGCTTTGGATCAATCAACAATGCTGTTGCTTTCAGCAAGATACTTGTTGATGTACCGGAATCCAAAGATGTCGATAACAGTTGATCCTTAACCTGGTATCTGTTCAAAGCAATTAAGCACCGAAACTTTGCAAAGATTTATATGAAGAGATATATTACTACATGGGAAACAATATATCATTAGTTTTCACTCATTTAGTCCCTCCATTCTAATAGCAGGCAACATTCAACACTTGCATATACGTTCATAGGAAAGAGCAACCATGGACCGCAATCATGATAAAGACCTCTACGAGAGTGTTCTTTTTTTTTTTTTTTTTGAGTGTGGGTATACATATGCACAAATAAGATAGAGAAAGAAATAAACAAAGTAGGAAAACTCATGTTAGATGATGGTAGAGAAACTCAACTTTGTATAAGATACACATGAGACCAACCTTTTATAATGTACAGCCTGTATACAGGCATAAGCAAGTTTCTTCACTCTGTAGTTCACCAGAGCATATTTAGATGAATAATCTGCACCGCCAAAGAGGTTCAAAATATTGCCTGCCACACAATAAAGAACTGTGAATACCTGAATGTAAAACTTCCCAAACTTAAAGCTGGAGGAATTTGTGCAAGATGGATCTCCATATGACGGATGTAAAACACACCACTGTCTTGAGCAAATTGTGAAAGCAAACGGCATGCCTCCACAAGTGTGGATAAGTCTGAACCATTATGTGGACTAAGAAAAAATAGCAACTCCCGAAGAAAATCTGAATCTGGTCCAAAGCATTGCCTGAATATTGACAACAACTAGAGAAAAGTTAGATGGCCACACAATTTTATAAAAGGTCCATACAAAAGTATAAAGACGCACCTGTCTACTCTTTCACAATGTTTCCCGTAAGTGGTATAAAATTGTTCACGTGCCTTGCCACGCTCCGTTTTGATCACCTTTCTTCCTCTAAAGCATTTCTACATGGAAGAGATTGGAAGGGTTCAAACACACATTAGTCAATTTCGTAAGACATTGGTCAAGTTCAAAACATAGTATGTTGTACAGCAAGTATATGAATTTTTCTTATAGAAAATAATAATGGTTCTAGGCAAGTAAAGTAGAAAACAAAGACAATTCAAATAATGTAAGGTGAACTTCGAATATCTCTCTGGGGAGGATAAAACAGTAAAATGTGTATTTTCGGTTTCAAATTCCTCTACTAACAATTACAAGCGTCGGTGGCTGCCTGCTTATACAATCAAAATTGCATGCAATTTTAGAGTTTATAATATAATTGATAAACAGATTGTCTCTTATGTTTCAGCTAAGCCGTCAAGATGCTCCCTTCCGTTGCTGTCATAGGTTTAATTCTTCGCTGTTGCATAGTTCCATTCTTTTTGTTTAATATTTTTGCCAGCGCTGTGGGGGACTTCGCTTACTTTTCGCTTTTTGTTTTACTTTTCAATATTCGAATTGTTTTAAAAATCAAAATATCATATTATATTCTGGTATTTTATTTCTCAATAGTTTATATTTTAGAATATTAAAGTACTTAAGTTAAAGGTTTTATGATATGAGCTATTACAATAAAATTAAATAATCAATACATTCATGATTTCTAGGTTTTTGTTTTAAGTCAAAGAAAATCAAATCAGACCGAGATCTTAAGATCATAACTAAGATGATATTTTTCGGAATATTCTATTCAGGATTGACACATTTTGTTGATTAAAATCATTAACTCATAAGATCCTTTCGATTTTTTTTTCTTTCGAATGGCATAAACTCATAAGATCTTTTAATCAAGATTGGATATTAACAACCACGATTTTAGATCTGGCCGTTACACTAACAAATACCAGTAATGTGTGTATTTTCAGTAACAAGTAATAAAATTAAGGGAAACAAAACTTATACTTTCTAATCCATTTACGAAACAGCTACATGTTCAGTAAATTAAAAACAGAAAGTACCTACCATAATATCATTATAACATACACCATATAAAATACACCATCCACACTTTAAAAAGACAAGCTTTAAAATATTCAAAGTCTGTTTTTTTCTTCTCTTTTATCCACTAGTCACCACAAGCCCATGTCTACTCTACTAGATGCGTTGACGGCATGCACCTCTTTTGCCTTGCACGTCTTGTGCCTTATGGGTTCCATGTGCCTTGGTAGTTCGGATGCACCATCGAGTGCCTCACGCCATCATGCTTTAGGCATGCTTTTTTAAACCATGGTTATAGCTTGAACAAGATTGACGAAATACATTGTTAGGTTCCTCAAATTAATTAAGTTTTGGCTTCCAAGACATTTGATTATCAGAAACTTATGCATATAATTATATTAGAGGGATTAGAGTGTTATATTTTAGAGATTAGAGTGTAAATATATCTCTTATATAATCTCCCTTGTAATCAGTGTTTTCTACAATAATATACAACAATCACTGATTACTAAGTTTAACTTTGTATCAGAGCCTAGTTCCTAGGCAATAGACTTTGTAATCTAATGTATATTGATGTGTGAAACACTGATTACAATGCAAGTATATATAGAGAAACTAATTACAATGATTACTATCTACTTTAGAGTAATTACATTCTAGTCCTTCTACTCTATAAGCTATGTCTAATATCCCCCCGCAAGCTAAGGCCGGGGAACGACCTGTAGCTTGGATCTAAGAAGGAGAAAGCGTGTAGACGAGAGTGGCTTTGTGAAGACATCAGCAATCTGATCATCTGTAGATATGAACCGTATGGAGAGTTGTCGCCGGGCAACCTTTTCTCTGACAAAGTGGAAGTCGATTTCAACATGCTTTGTTCGGGCATGGAAAACAGGATTAGCAGAAAGGTATATAGCACCAACATTATCACACCATAGAGTAGGTATTGTCTGAAGGGGAACATGAAGCTCACGTAGTAAGGCCTGAAGCCAAGTAAGTTCAGCAACAGTGTCAGCAAGAGCCTTGTATTCAGATTCCGTAGAGCGAGAAACAGTCTTTTGTTTCCGTGCAGACCATGAAACAAGGTTTGACCCGAGATAGATAGCATATCCCCCCGTGGATCGACGATCATCGGGACAACCAGTCCAGTCAGCATCGGAGAATCCAGTCAGTGTGGTGAAAGTAGAGTCAAATTATGCATGAAGAAGCACACCAGACTTGCATTCAAGTCGTAAACCATACTCAAGGGTACCTAACAAATAATGAAGTATGCGCTTGACTGCGGACCACTGATTGTCTGTTGGAGAGTGCATGAACTGACAAACCTTGTTAACAGCATAAGCAATGTCTGGACGAGAAAGAGTGACATACTGAAGGGCCCCCACAATTTGACGATACTTAATTGGATCGGTGAAGGGCGCACTGTCACCTAGAGCAAGATGCGCATTAGTAGTCATGGGAGACGGAACCGGTTTTGCATTTGATAGACCTGCATGCTGTAGGAGCTCCAGAATATACTTTTTCTGTGAGAGAATCAAGTCTGGGCTGTCGCGAATAACCTCAACACCAAGAAAGTACGAAAGAGGACCCATATCCTGAAGAGGAAAACTCTGACTAAGACGGCGAACGACAGTATCAATGCCCTAAGAATTGTTGTCTGTGAGAATAATGTCATCCACATAGACCAACATGTATAAAAGCGTGCCTTGGTGAGAATAGATAAACAGTGATGGGTCAGTCCGTGAGCCTCGAAAACCAAGAGCCTGAAGGGCGGAAGAGAGGCGATGAACCCATGCTCGAGGAGCCTGTTTTAACCCATATAAAGCTTTGTGAAGGAGACACACATGATTAGGTTTAGTAGGATCCACAAAACCGGATGGTTGAGTCATGTATACTGTTTCGGTGAGATCACCGTGAAGAAAGGCATTCTGCACATCAAGCTGTCGGAGGGGCCAATTCTGTGTGACGGCCAGAGATAAAACAACCCGGATAGTAGTGGATTTCACCACTGGACTGAATGTCTCAATATAATCCACACCTTTTTCCTGACTGTAACCTCCAGTTGGGTCACGTTTCAATTTATAGAACCATTTGCAATCAACTACATTAGCACCAGGAACAGGAGGAACCAAAGACCAAGTACCATTTCTAAGTAGAGCCGAATACTCGTCGGACATAGCACGACGCCACTGAGGATCCTTGTTGGCAATGGAGAAGTAAGGTGGTTCGGTGGTTGTATAGTTGGTGTGGAAGGAGGAGATATTGTGGGGTTTGGTTTGTTTAGGGTTGGGACGGAGATTAGGTGGCCGAGTACGAGAGGGGGCAGTGGTAGGTGGTTGTGTAGTGGGAGGAGGGTGATGGGTATCAACAGAAGGATGGGATGGTTGGGTAGTGCTAGAGCGTCGATGATATGTGCGAAGAGGAGTGGGTGTAAGTGTATCAGTAGTGGGAGGAGTGGGGGTAGGTGTATCAGGAGAGGTAGTGGTAGGTGTATTGGTAGGTGTATCAGTAGTGGGAGAAGTGAAAGAAGTGGGATCAGGTTGAGGGTAGGATGAGATGTATGGGTCTAAGGTAGATGGGGAAGGAGAGGTGGAAGGTTGGTGAAAGGGAAAGAGTTGTTCATTGAAACGAACGTGTCGGGCTATGTAAAGGCGCTCAGACTGTGGGTCCAGGCAACGGTAGCCATGATGAAGTGGACTGTAGCCAAGGAAAACACACGGAGTGGAACGGAAGTCCATTTTGTGTTTGTTGTATGGACGGAGATGTGGAAAACACTGACACCCAAAGACTCGAAGAAAGGAAAAATCTGGGGGACGTTTGAACAAAAATTCAAAAGGTGAGATATTAGAGTTAGTTCTAGACGGCATGCGATTAATAAGATAGACAGCTGTATCAAAGGCAAAATGCCAGAAACGTTGAGGAACATTAGAGGCGGCTAGTAAGGTAAGACCGGTTTCGACAACATGTCGATGACGACGTTCAACAAAACCATTTTGCTCACTGGTATGAGGACACGAGAGACGATGAAGGATGCCGAGAGAGGAGAAGAATAGAGAGAGATTCCGAAACTCCCCTCCCCAATCGGTTTGGACAGTTTTTAGTTTTGTTTGGAATTGACGTTCAGCCATGACAAGGAAACTTTTAAAAGTAGCATACACATCAGACTTAAGTTTTAAGGGAAAAATCCACGTGAAACTAATGATCAACACATAATAGAAAGTAAGTGTGACCATCAAACGAGGCAACAGGAGCAGGGCCCCAAACATCACAAAATACCAAATCCAAAACACTCGAACTTTTATAAATAGAAGGTAACAAATGTAGTTTAGAGGATTTCCCAACAGAACATGAATTACAAAAAGAACTACTAGAAAACTCATTATTTAAAGGTAAATTATACTTAGAAATCATAGAATGAAACAGCTGTTGATGAGGATGGCCGAGTCGGTGATGCCAGATAGTGGAGGAAGCACGGGTAGTGGAGAATCCGACCTTAGGAATAGGTTGATTCGTAGGAAGATGAAAGGAGTAGAGACCACCGTTACTTGGACCAGTGAGGAGGATGGTGTGTGTAGACTTGTCCTTCACAACAAAGAAAGTGGAGTGAAATTCAAAAAACACATCATTATCAAGACAAAATTGTTGAACAGAAAGTAAGTTTTGTTTAATATCAGGCACATGGAGAATGTTATTAAGGCTAAAAGTTTTGTTAGGAGAGTAATATTGGGTGGAACCTATATGAAGAATGGGTAAGCCCTCACCATTGCCAACATGAAGATTATCAGTGCCGGAGTATGCCTCAGAGTGATCGAAACTAGATAGGTCCGGTGAGACATGGTGATTGGAACCTGTATCTGGAATCCAAGAGGTGGCCATGTTGGAGCGCAGATCTGTAAAATTAGCTGACGGAGGCTGCCGGGACCTAATAGTAGAGGGATCACGATTTGGACACTGAGAGGGAATGTGGCCAGTTCCACACCTGTTGCAAGTTCCAAACACAGTGTTTTGAGTAGAGGCCCACGGAAATTGATCCCGATTACCGCCTGTTTGACTGCGGTTAGTGTTGTAGTTTCCACGGCCACGACTATTTCCACGACCACGATAATTACCAGACCTGTATGTATAGTTAGCCTGTGCAAGAGGAGTAACAAGAGGTTGTACCTGAAGACCAAGCTGAGAGAGAGCATGCTGAAGAGCTTGGAGCTGATCAGGAGATGGAGTAGTACCAGAAGTAGATGAGGTGCGATGATTACCAGCAGTAGTAGTAGACAGGAATGCCTGAGAGGGCGGTATGACTGGAGCAGGCTTCTGGATCATGTAATCATGGTCTGATAACAACGCAAAAAGTTCAGCAAAGGTTATTGGAGATTGGCGTCCAATAAGGGATGATTTCAAACCATTGTATTCGTCTCTAAGTCCGGAGATAACCACATAAACCAAATCTTTTTCTTTTGTCGGTTCACCAATGTTGGCGAGAGCAGTAGAATATTCCTGAGCCCTAGTCAAATAGGCTGTAGCAGTTTCATCAGGTTGCATCTGAAGCTTGAGCAGTTGATTTTTAAGGGTGTATTCCCGAGAAGAAGTGTGTGGGGCATATGCACGTTCAAGAGACAACCACAAATCTCGAGCGGTGGTGCCTTGAACATGCTGAAAAGAGGCCTCAGAGATGGTGGAAATAATAAACATACGTACGTGGGCGTCGTAGGAGATCCAGGCGGTGTAACTAGGGTTTAATTGTGGCAATGGTACTGTGGTACCATCTTTGTCAGACGAGGAGGTGATAGTCGGAGGAGGGCAGAGAAGGGTGCCATCCACGTAACCAAACAGGTTGTTTGTAACAAGAAACGGGTGAAGCATAGTTTTCCAGTAACCATAATTGGTAGGGGAGAGAGTAAAAGCAAACTTGTGTGAGTTATGGCTTGTTTTCTCGGCCGAAGTGAGGGCTGTAATGGAAGCCATTGTAGGCGGCAGCAGCAGCAGCTATGTCAGCAGCAGAAAGAAAAGAGTGCAGATTGTTGTCGGCGGCAGCAGCAGGTTGGCAGCAGCAGGCTGGCAGCAGGCTGGCAGCAGCAGGCTGGCAGCAGCAGGTTGGCAGCAGCAGCAGTGTGCTGCAGTGGTTGAGCAGCAGCAGAGGGCAGTGGCGCAAAAAGGTAATGACACCAACAAGATTAGGGCGGCGTCCTCATCTTCAACTTTGACCTCAACATTCTTTAAATCCATTAGAACGGACATCGAGATGTTCAACGGCATTAATCGTTGTTTTAACAACTTGTTCGTTAGAGACTTTGTCATATAGAGGCCTTCAAGTTTCAGCCACATAGATGCAGTCGTCTCCTCATCGTCCACTTCATAAATTACTCCGTCAGCCAAAGACAACAAGATAGTGTAGTGAGCCTTCTCATCTTGTTGTGCATATTTTGGGTCTGCCATTCCTACTCGCTTCGGACCAGCCAACGGGGTCCAAATTCAAATCCCATGCTCCTTCAAAAGAGCCCTCATCTTTATACGGCACAAGTTGAAATTATTTTTAACGGTGAATCTATCGATCGAGACATTTTCTTGACTTCTTGAACAGGAAAAAAAACAGCAGCTTTCTACCCCACAACCTGTTGACAATAACCATAAGAACTCGTATATGAGTGCAAGAAAGAAGACAAAACCTCCAGAACCTCCTCTCTGATTTGATCAATGTATGTTGACTCCACCTTAAGTCGAAGTGTTCCTTTATTGAATCTGCCACCACGTGCACTCAATTTGTACACCAAACACGATTACCGGTTCCAATTGGCAAAATCGATTCTAATTTTTGACAATTGCCTCTCGATCACAATCTCTGAATTTAATCGCTGATTTATTTTCTTGGCCAGAAACGACTTTCAAAAATCAATTACTTAGCAACAGACGATTATTCACAAATCAATTAGTCCTCCTCATCGTCAATTTCAACTACGTCAAAAATTGACTGCAAATTTCCAATCACGTCAAAAAACAGAATCGCCAATTGAACAATTTGACACCAGGGTCAAAATTGACCACGTAAACCTTCAATTGATGATGTCGTAAGCCGGAATCAAGAACTCCACCTTGAATCGATCATCAAAAATGATTGCGTCTCACCGAATTGAACAGTTTCTGATATCAATTACTGACTTCAATTGCATCTCACCCAATTGCGACTTCAAAATTCAGTTTGGCGATTATCCAAAACTGATTTCCAGAGTTCAATTGCACTTTCTTGACCGACAATTTCATTTACGTCAAAACCAATCGTCAAAATTGATTTGATATTCTGATTGGGAAGTTGAAAGTGTACTCCACCCAATTTCAATTTTGGCCAGGAGCGATCTCTAACTCAAATTATAAAATCTCAGATTGAAGAACGAACAAGAAGAAGAGAGAATTAAAAGCACGATCTGATTGAACCTTGCTCTAATACCAATTTGTTAGGAATTTTGGAGAAATCTAGACATAATTGAAAAGAGAATTTCACTAGGATGAATGAATGAAAAATTGAGTTACAAAATGAATCAGTCGGCCTCTTATATCATAGGCTACGACTGTGATGGAAACACAACTGAAACAACCAACTATATGAATTAAAGTCACTCTTAACATTGTCTTTAATCGTAAAGCAGATTTCTCCTTTCTTCGAGTCTTTGGTAGTCAATGTTTCCCTCACCTTTGTCCATACAACAAACATAAAATGGACTTTCGTTCTACATCATGTGTCTTCCTTCGCTATAGCCCCTCATCACAGCTATCGATACTTCGATCCAGAGTCCGACCATCACCACCCCCCCTGCTCCTCCCATCCCTTATCCTTACATCTCCACCTATCCTACTTCTTCTGACCTACCTTCCCTCACTTCCCTCTCACACCACCTAACACAACACGAACGCCACACCCATCCTTTACACACACCTATGCTCATTGTCAGATAGTTCCTTATCTTGTTGTCCCTACTAACCCTACTCCAACCGCCACTACCCAATAACCTCCTGCTACATTTCCTACCCAACAGCTTAACCTTACTCCCCGGCCTCGCCCACCTAATCTTCGGCCTAATCTCAAGCAAGCTAAACCCCACAATGCCACACCACATACCACACCCACGTGCCTCCCATAGAACCTGCCACCTTTACTATTGCTAGGTGGGTGCCATGGCTGAGGAGTACTCCGCACTAATAAGGAATGGTACCTAGTCGCTAGTTCCACGTCTAAAGTCCATTGTTGTTGATTGTAAGTGGTAAACAGGCTAAAGAAGGACCAAACTGTTGAGATCCAACACTACAAGGCCCGCCTGGTCGCCAAAGGCTTTCGACAGCAACAAGGCATTTACCATGAGGAAACATTAAAGCCCACGACTATCCGTGTTGTTCTTTCTCTTGCCGTAACCTAAGGCTAGTCTTTGCAGCAGCTCGATGTGCAGAATGCATCTCCATGGTACTCTTATCGAGACAGTATACTTCGAACAACCTCTAGGCTTTGTTGATCCGACGAAACCAGATCATGTTTGCTTATTTCACAAGTCTTTGAATGGCTTAAAGCAGGCTCCACGAGCATGGTTTCATCGCCTATCTACGGTCCTTAGTTCCCTTGGTTTTCAGGGTTACAAAACGGATCCTTCTTTGTTTATTTACTCACGCAACAGAACTTTATTACACATGCTAGTATATGTTGATGATATCGTCTTGACAAGCAACCAGAAGGCTCTAGATAAAGTGGTCCAGAGTCTTTGCCAATCTTTTCCAATACAGAATCTAAATTCCTTATCATACTTTCTTGGCATTGAGGTCACAAGCACCACCCTGATATGATTCTCTCTCAGCAGTCAGTAGAAGTACATCCTTGAGCTTCTCCAATGAGCAAGCCTTTCTCAGTCTAAACCAGTTCCTTCTCCTATCTGCAGTGCTGCCTTTTACGAATGCTAATCTTGCCCTTGGTAACAGTGCTGCCTTTTCCGATCTGGTAAAGTATCGTCAAATTGTGAGTGCCCTACAATATGTCACATTGACTCGTCCAGACAGTACTTTTGTTGTTAACAAAGTTTGTCAGTTTATGCACTGCCCTACTGAGAAACCGACAATCATTGGTCGGCAGTCAAAAGGATTCTTCGCTACTGCAGGGAAATTCTACTTATGGTTTACGTCTACGTCGGGATTCAGGCACTCTTCTTAATGCCTACACTAATCCCGCCTACAATACTCTCACCCGTTTTTCTGATTGGACTAGTTGCCCAAACGACCGTAGATCCACTGGGGGTATGCTATCTATCTAAATTTAAACAACAGAATTTGTATACAAGGTTCTAGCTACTACAGTTGATGAGCTCACTTGGCTTCAAACATCGTTGCATGAAGACAATGAAGTTCTTGTCCCTGTTAAGATCTCTACATTATAGTGTGACGATCTCGGCGTTACATATCTTTCTGCGAATCCTGTGTTTCACGCCCGTACAAAGCATGTGGAAGTCGACTTTCATTTTGTTCAGGAAAAGGTTGCTCATTGGCAGCTTTCAAACTGGTGATCAGATTCCAGATGTGTTCACTAAGCCGCTTCCTTCGCAATGTTTTATGTTTTTACGGTCCAAGCTACAGATCGTTCCCGGCCTTAGCTTGTGGGGGAATATTAGACACTTATGAATATAATTATATTAAAGGAATTAGAGTGTTATATTATAGGAATTAGACTGTAAATATATCTCTTATATAATCTCCCTTGTAATCAGGGTTTTCTGCAATAACATACGACAACTACTGATTACTAAGTTGAAGTTTGATTATCATAACAACTCCCAAACAACAAAATGAAGAAAATGCTGACTTAGCGCTGAAAAGGAAAACATCATAGGGTCGTTAATTTCTTTGGAAAAGTTAAACCATGGTTTAAAGAGGCACTTCCCTGCTAATAATAGCATGAGTGAACTAATGCTACCAATTTGAGAATCTATCAAACTTTATCATAAATATTGAACAAGGTGATATTCTAGCATAAATGTCATATTTTATTTTACAAACTTGTATTGATATAATTGCAATCACAAACTTCAAAAGCACAATAGAAGATTTTGTGTCAAGTGTTTTCTAGTTGGCTTTAATGTTCAATATTGCACACACACATAAACCCCAAGCCTCTGAAATCATTCATGATTCAGCAAACAATTAATGGAACCCTGAACAACTCCCTTCCCCTGTGGCCAAAGCACATTTTCATTAGGGTTACCAACAAACTGTGACACTATCTGATGTTGTTCCTTGACATTCTAATGAAATAAAAATTTAAGCAAACCACTGAAAACCTGCACCCTGATATCAATGTTAAGAACTGGTGCAGTGTCAAACAGAAGAAACAACAGCTGAGTATAGCATGTCTATGAACCTCGATTTTAATGGCAAATGAGTACCGATCTAATGAACATGCATGTCCATAATTGTGTATCTAATACTTAGGTATATAGATATCGGTGCGTATATGTGTTTGTGAAGGCATGGATCGTTAATTAACCTGTATTACGAGAGCAGCTGAGTTTTGCTGACGCATCCATGATCTCTTACTCCTCTCTAACTTGGCTTGCTCCAAAAGTTTCTTTCTATCTCTTTCCTTCGAACTACGACCACCTAAATCAACTCTTTTCCGATTCGAAGGATCACCACTGAAGAACATTACTCGCGATAACTAACCCTGGCCTTAATACGACAAAAAAAAAAAGCTTCAAATTCAAAATCTGCACAGTAACAAGAAAACCCTTCGATCGGTTGGGTCAACTAAACTGTATACAGAAGTAAAATTTTCTATTCTTCCAGCGCTATTCGAAGGGAAAAAAAGAAACCAAAATTATCAAACTCTAACAAAAAGAAACCCCTTCGATCGATCATCGATTCAGGTATTTTGGCAGTTAGCTACGCGTAATCTATTTTTCTAACCCTAGGAAACAAAAAACCGAAAAATTATGACGAAAATTTTAAATTTGTTCGAAATTGATGAATGAAACTGAGGCCGGAATGAATGAAAAAGGGGTTTATATATGTATAGGTTTTGTATGTATTTGAGGGGAAGCTCTCTTTTCGTCAGGAGGAAGAAACCTGACAGATTTTCCAGAAAAGATGATGTGGAAAAGTTCGTGATTTCTCACGTTGAAGATGTTGTGTGTTCAAATGGGCATATTAGTCTTTTTGTTGAGAAAATCTGTTCTTTTTTAGTTTTTAAAAAATTAAAAGAGAACAAGTTCCATGAATAAAATTATTTTTCTACACCGATCATTTTATTGTTAATTTAAAGTTTAGAAAAACTTGAATCTATAATCTATCTATATTATTATATAACTAGATGTCACATGACATCTAGATAGAGTGTCATGCGTGTATTTAACAATTTTTTATTTAATTTATTTTTTTAATTTATTAGTTAAACAAAACGAATGTCTTCTGCCGAGTCTTATAATCCGATCCATACGCAAATTGTTTCTTACCTATGAATAGCGTTGCGTTATGACCTTATCATCTTCTTCATTTGACAACTTTCTTCTTCTTCATTATCCGATCCATACGCAATCGGTTGCTAGGGTTTCGATTTGCAACCCAGAATTATCGATGTTGTGACTTTATTAGCTTCTGCATATGACGACTTTCTTATTCAATATTTGAAGATAGTCACGATGGTAAGTTTTGCATTCTATCAAATTAAAATTTAAATATCTTCCAATTCAAATTTAAATACCTATATATATCATGATGAATTGCATACATGGGTATACTTCCATCATTATAAATGATTGCAGCAGCGCAAACCTGATTATTTAATATTTTTTTTCCAAAAATCGGACCTTTGATATTCATTACTAGTTCCTACTTAATTATCAATGGATTCCAAATAACCTTGATTGATAATCTTGATGTTACGAAGGATTCATTTTTTTTTTATCAAAGTTCGCGTTATCTAGCTGTGGAAGTTTCATGTCTTCAAAAACCCCAGCGAAACATATGCAATTGAGATGATCCTCATTAATGAACGCATTTGTTATTTTAATAAAGTGAATGCAACTTCCTGTTTACATTTTGTTGGACAAAAAAATCTAGAATGTACAACTTCCATTTCATGACGTGCATCTGGCTTGAGTTTTTGCTCTTCGTTTGTGAGACATCCTCCCATTCAATCATAATATCATCATGTCGGAGCATGTACTAAGAGATCTTGTTATGTCAATGTATATGAATATCAATATTTGTTCATTTCATAAGTTTTCATAAAACTCAACTTTGAATTGCAACTTAGTGATCTGAAGTTCGGATGCCTTCATGATCCGAAGTTCAGACCACATTTGAAGTTCGCATGACCCGAACTTCGGATGGTCCGAAGTTCCATCCTTAGTAGTGTTAGATATAGTTTATTTTGTTTATGAATGTAAAGTAGATGGCCTATTTGTAATTGTCTTAAACTTGTTTGGACTATAAATAGAAAAAGTGATGTAACTGTGGCAGCTAAGCATTTTCAGCATAGATTTTCATGCCTAGGTTTTTGTGAGGATTTGTCAGAAAATATTGTAGCCGCAATTTGTCAGAGAAAATCATTTGGTTTTGGTGATTTAATTTGTTTCTAATGTATTCATCTTATTTCTATTAGATTTTGATATTAACAATCACAACATAGCATCTAAACCTATAAAATCCACATCCGTAGCTGGTCCAAGACCCTCAACCCGAGTTCTTGACACTCTTTTGCTTAAACTTAAACACTTTCTGTTGTTGTCTGATAACAATCACAGATTTGACCCTTCGGTTATCAAAGTCAACCACCGTGTAATTGTGGAAATTCCGAAAGGGCACCCACTAGGTTATCTATTGCAATACAAACCCATCATTCCTTTGATCTACCTGCATCAGTTCTGGCATACCATAAAGTTCATACCCAATGCTGGTGATCATCACTTTAAGGTCACCATTGACCAGTTCAAGGCGAAGATCACATTAGCCAGACTTCAACACAATCTTTTCCTACCAAGGAAAATAGACAGGACTAACTTTCCTGATCTTACGGATTACGAAGATGTTGTTTCAAATGAGTAATTATGTAGAGATATTATCAGTCTGGGATACATCAAGCCACTCCCCAAAAAGTTCACTCTTTCACAGAAATGTATTAAATGGAGAATGGTATACCCTATTCGGCATCTTGAATAGGTGTATGACCTCAAAGCATACTGGAGTGGATCGGGGAAGTATTCATGCACTAAGGATCTTTCATTGTGTCGCGTTTAACAAACATTACGACTTTGCTAAATGCATTTAGCAAGACTTGAAGGAAGTTGTGCTTGCCAAGACTACCAATAGAGCAGGAAAATTTGTTCCTCTGCAACGTTTTATCCAAATTCTAATTCGAGGAATCTTGCGAGCCAACGATAAAATTCCGAAGAGGGCTCATTCTCAAAAATGCCCTGATCTATGAGCCTCTACAGTAACCGGGATGACCCTAATGCAAATATTTTGCCAATCCTGGAGTAAATTTTGAGATATGCTGATGAGAGTATTGAAAGTGTGAGGTTGTATCGAATAGATCATGCTCCTGTGGAGCCTCCAAAACCGAGGCCTCCTACCCCCGGAGCTATAGGTGAGGAATGGTACTTGGTCTTTAGTTCCTCCTGTTCCGGGTGCTAATGTGGTCGATTGCAAATGGGTCTATAAATTGAAACGTGACCCGACTGGAGCAATACAACGCTATAAAGCTCGTCTTGTTGCTAAAGGTTACAGTCAGGAAGAAGGTGTGGATTATATTGAGACATTTAGTCCAGTGGTCAAATCTACCACTATCCATGTTGTCTTATCTCTGGCCGTCACACAGAACTGGCCCCTCCGGCAGCTTGATGTTCAGAATGCTTTTCTTCACGGTGATCTCACCGAAACCGTCTACATGACTCAGCCCTCTGGTTTTGTGGATCCTACTAAACCTAAACATGTGTGTCTTCTTCACAAAGCTTTGTATGGGTTAAAGCAGGCTCCTCGAGCATGGTTTCATCGCCTTTCTTCCGCTCTTCAGACTCTTGGCTTTCGAGGATCTAGGACTGACCCATCACTGTTTATCTACTCTCACCACGGCACGCTCTTATATATGTTGGTCTATGTGACACCCTTGCCACATTAACCACCAATTACCATTCACCCAGGATTAATCACCAACAAACACATAACATAATGATCTGATAGCTTAATAATAGTGCGGAAGCAAAATACATAAATAAAGTATTACAACAGAATTTAACACCCTACGGTGCTACAAAGGTTACACATCTAAATCTATAAACTTGAACTGAATTACATCATCCCCAAATTATTACAACATTGATTTCATAAAACAAATACCAAGCTAAACAGTGGAAATCTTCAAACACTTCAACTGATAACTTAGCTAGACGGTCCCGCAGCGGATTTCCCTTTTCCTGTAAAAATTCAACAACTGAAAAGGTAAGCTAAAGCTTAGTGAATACCAGATGATTTTCACACATTCTACAAATCTTTATGATGCCCCCAGAGTATCCGCGGTAACACATACCGTATACTCCACACGTATCCCAGATACGCAAACCTGAGCCGCAGCTCCTTCGAGCTGACACTCGGCATAAGAATAACCAACCATCTGAGGCAAACATTACATCGGGGATGACCTACTGTCTATCCTGACCACAGAGGTGTCAAACTCTTGGTCATATAGCACAGTAACGTCAGAGTACAGATGCGACCACTCAGGTCCATCGAAAGGATGCACAACAAATGAACGGACATGCAACAAATATGAATGTGCATCAACATAAACGCATGTTAGTAGAATGCCAAACGAACATGAAACAACAGGCCTCAGCAGGCAATGCAAACATAAAGCAGATGCAGACATGTTGAAAATCAAAGGTACTCACAGTGGGTGCGTTTTTATCTTTAATCAAATTTTATTTCTCCTCGGGCTTTCAACCGGATCAACCAAGTACCCCACTGTGGGTTAAACAACACCACAAGGGACCTGTAAGTCATTTGTAACAACACATTGTGTTAATATCTTGTTTAATTTCATAAAACTTAATTTTTATAAGTTTTGCAGAATTTTGGTCCCAATTTCGGATCTATGTCCGAATTCGGACCCCACCCGAATTCGGACCCCAGTTCGGATCCCACATAAATCCTAATTCGGATCATGGCAATTTCGGACTTCATGTTAAGTCCGGACCGTATCCGAAATTCCAACACTTAAAATATTTTGCCATTTTTAATTACCACATTTCGGACCAAAATAGATTCGGACCATATCCGAATTCGGTCCCCAACCGAATTCGGACCCCATCCGAGATTCAAACACTTAGATTATTATTTTGCTGAATTTGAATATCAACAATTCGGATCCTGTTACAATTTCGACCACATCCGAATTCGGACTCATCCGAATTACAACACTTGTAAATATTTTCTGTTTTGTACATCAGAGGTTCGGACCCATCCGAATTCGGACCAGATCCGAGTTCTTCTCGGATCCGAATTCGGATCTACTGTATTCGAACTTGTGCAGTTTTATATATTTTCCAGATTTAATCCCATCATTTTTGTACTTATTTCCTTGCATGAAATAAATTATGCCAACTAAAATACATCTATTTTCAACACTTTTAACACTAATATTAACACCTTTATGTACCAAATTACACCCATTTTTGCTCTTTTTGTTCTACCCGTCGAACACACACACTAAGAACACACACAATTCTCTGAAAATCATTCTTAGAGGTTGATTCAGAAGCTGAAATTTTGTACATAACATCATCAATACTCGAATTAAACTAATCCATAACAACATCATACATGCATGAACATTTGCAACCCCAAATCTCATTTTCGGATTTGAACAAAACCGAACCAAATTGCTTCTAATTTCGAAATTTAAAGAATGTTTACCTTAATTCTTCGATTGCAGTGTTGATTGTTCCTTGAATGCAACCTTGTTTCAAATTTTCAGACTTCGAATCCAAGTTTTGATGATCTTGAATATTTTAGAGAGAGAGCCGAGAGAGAAAGAGTTCTAGTGAGAGAGAGTGGTGATTGGAAATGAAAGACCTTTGGTCTTTTATTTCAAAATTCCTTATTTTAACATCTTTAGTCCCTCAACTCATCAGATCCCATTTACTACTGATTTATAAAATAAAAGATTTCTATCTTTTATTTATTATCCTCAATGCTTTAAATAATTATTTTCACTTAATAAATAAAATTCTAAATTTCCATAATATGCAACCAACTTCCATAAATTCAAATACATAATCATCATCAATAATTTAACTTAATTTACAAATTTAAACTTAATAATCTTCAAATACAATAAATTAAATCCGAGGATGTTACAGCATGGGCTCCACCACGCTCAACTTCGTCCTCGAAGTTACTCGGATTCGAACAGTTTCGGGTATTTCTTCAACATCTCAGACTTAGGCTCCCACGTATGATTTGCTCCTTTGTGATGCTTCCAACGAACAAGCACCATCTCTATCTCTTTACTTCTCAATTTCTTCACTTTCGTGTCTAACACACACTCCGGCTCTTCAACATACCGGAGCCTTTCGTCAATCTTTAGCTCGGTGTGATCAGCCCAATCCTCGTTTTCGGTTGTAAACGACTTTCTAAGGTTCCCCACATGGAACACCGGATGTATGCCCGACATCTCTTCAGGCAATTCCAACCGATACGACTGATTTCCTACTTTCTCAGTTATTTTGAATGGTCCGACGAATCTTGGAGTCAACTTTCCTCTTTTTACAAAACGTGTAACACCCCTCATTGGTGATACTTTCAGGTACACCCAATAATTTACCTCGAAACTGATTGGCTTGTGCCTCCTGTCGTAATAACTTTTCTGGCGATCCTGGGCCGCCTTCATATTTTGTCGCACCAACTGAATCTTTTCATTCGTTTCTTGTAGTAATGCCGGCCCAGCAATCGGCGTTTCTCCGGTTTCCCTCCAACATGTAGGAGTCCTACATCTTCTCCCATACAATGCCTCAAACGGCGCTTTCTTGATCGTCGCGTGGTAACTGTTGTTATATGAAAACTCGATCAGTGGCAAATGATCGTCCCAATTGCCACCAAGGTCCAACACACACGACCGCATCATATCTTCAAGTGTCAGGATAGTCCTTTCACTTTGACCATCGGTTTGCGGACGGTAAGCCGTACTCATAGCAATCCTCGTTCCTAACCCTTCTTGTAATGCCGACCAGAAGTTGGAAGTAAATCGGCTGTCTCGATCTGATACTATGGACTTCGGTACTCCATGTCTAGCAACTATCTCAGCCACATAGATCTGTGCTAACCTTTCCAGAGAATATCCTTCCCGAATCGGAATAAAGTGTGCGGACTTAGTTAACCTATCGACTATCACCCAAACTGCATCGTGTTGACGCCTAGTCTTCGGCAACTTTGTAACAAAATCCATCGTTATGTGTTCCCACTTCCATTCCGGAACGGGAAGCGGTTGCAAACTACCGTATGGTTGCTGGTGTTCGGCTTTCACTAACCGACAAGTTCGGCATCTCTCCACGTACTGTCCGATATCTTTCTTTAATCCGGGCCACCAGAAGTCTGCTTTCAGCTCGTTGTACATCTTTGTGCTCCCGGGATGTACAGAAAATTTCGATTGGTGAGCTTCTTCTATGATCACCTTTCTCATGCCTCCATACTTTGGCACCCAGATTCTTCCGTAGATGCCTTTCAATCCTGATTCACTTGTTTCCATATCCTTAATCTGTGCTCTTATATCTTCAGCACCAACATTCTCGTCTTTCAAGGCTTCCTCTTGAGCGGCCTTGACATCATCTATAATAGTGGATGTTAACATAGTAGATGTCAACATGTAACAGCAATCCTTGACATATGCTTTGCGGCTCAAAGCATCGGCTACCACGTTAGCCTTCCCGGGATGATAAAGGATTTCACAGTCATAATCCTTTATAAGTTCCATCGAACGTCTCTGCCTCATATTGAGCTCCTTCTGACTAAATATGTATTTTAAACTCTTATGGTCAGTGTATAACTGACACTTAGTCCCGTAAAGATAATGCCTCCATAACTTCAAAGCGAATGTTACCGCAGTCAACTCAAGATCATGAGTTGAGTAGTTCTTCTCATGCTGCTTCAACTGCCTTGAAGCATAAGCAATTACCTTCCCACGCTGCATCAATACCGCACCAAGTCCCAACTTCGAAGCATCCGTGTATACCACAAAGTCCTCATTACCCTCTGGTAGGGCAAGTATCGGTGCTTCACTTAACGTCTTTTTCAAAATATCAAACGCCTCCTGCTGCACAGTTTCCCATACAAACGGTGCATTCTTCTTCGTCAACACCGTCAAAGGAACGGCAATTTTCAAAAAGTCCTTTATAAATCTCCTATAGTAGCCCGCCAACCCCAGAAAACTTCTGACTTCAGTAGCTGAACGAGGCGGCTCCCAGTTTCTTACCGCTTCTACCTTAGCCGGATCTACAGAAATTCCGGCCCCCGATATCACATGCCCTAAGAACTGAATCTGTTGTAGCCAAAACTCACATTTTGAGAACTTGGCATACAACCTTTCCTTTCTTAGCAATTCCAATAACTCTTTTAGATGATCAGCGTGTTCGGCTTCAGACTTTGAATACACCAAAATGTCATCTATAAAAACAATTACCGACTTGTCCAACATCGGTCTGCAAACTCGGTTCATCAAATCCATAAAGACAGCCGGGGCATTGGTTAACCCGAAAGGCATAACCAAGAACTCGTAATGCCCGTAACGTGTCCTAAAAGCTGTTTTAGGCACATCTTCCTCTCTAACTTTTAACTGATGATATCCCGACCTCAAGTCAATCTTAGAAAACACACAAGCTCCATGTAACTGGTCAAACAAGTCATCTATCCGCGGCAGCGGATACTTGTTCTTGATTGTCAATTTATTCAGCTCCCGATAATCGATGCACATCCTCATGGTGCCATCTTTCTTCTTAACAAATAACACCGGAGCTCCCCACGGCGATGAACTTGGTCGAATAAAACCCTTGTCTAACAACTCCTGGAGTTGTGTCATCATCTCTTTCATCTCGGTTGGGGCAAGGCGATAAGGAGAACGAGCTACCGGTGCAGCTCCAGGGATCAGATTAATTCTAAATTCCACTTGTCTCTCAGGCGGCACGCCAGACAAGTCTTCCGGAAACACATCCGGGAATTGTGAAACAACAGGCACATCGGCCAACGTCTTCTTCTCAGCCTTGGCATCTATAGCATATGCCAGGTAGGCGTCACATCCCTTTGCAACAAGCTTTCGAGCTTTTGCAACAGTCAACAAACACAGATCCCCACTTCTCCTATCCCCATAAATACAGATCTCACGCCCCTCCGGAGTAGTTATCTTGATCATACGCTTCTTACACACTATATGGGCTTCATTCTCTATCAACCAATCCATCCCGATAATCACATCAAATTCACTAAACTCGATCGGAATCAAGTCCAAATTGAAGACTACATCTTCAATCACTAAGGTGCAGTTTCGGTATACATGATCTACTTTAACTAGAGTATTACTAGCAGTTTCAATATCTAGTACCGCAGATAGTTTAGACAAAGGTATGGCAAGTTGTTGTGCAAACATAGTAGATACAAACGACCTATTGGCACCCGAGTCAAATAATACTCTTGCAGGTAAAGAGTTTACAATAAACATACCCGTGACCACCTCCGGGTTTTCCCTAGCCTCTTCTGCAGTGATTTGAAAGGCACGAGCCGGTGCCCTTTGCGACTGACCCCGACCTCGGTTAACTGAACCGCCGCTTGAACCTCCTGAAGATCGTGTTGATGTTGGAGCAGCAACTGCTGGGGTATTCTTTCGACAATTCCGACTATAGTGCCCCCATACTCCACACTTATGGCAAGCATCAGATCTCCGTGGGCATTCATTTTGAAAGTGGCCCAACTCTCCGCAGCAAAAACACGCACGCCCGTTGGTGCACTTACCGAAGTGTTCCAGATGACACTTGTTACAATACTGCGGCTCGGTGTTGATAGAGTAAGCACGTGCGCGACCAGAAGAACTAGACTGTCGGCGATAAGACTGTTGCGGCGAGTACTGTGATGATCGTGAAGAACCAGAGTAGCCTCCTTCGCGTTGGCGTTTCGGTGGTGAAGGTTGAGTTGGGTTGACTGAAGCAGCAGCGGACCCCATCACGTATCCCGACATACCCAAGATCTGTTCCACATTCCTGGCGGCTTCCAGTAAACCAGCAAATGTGGGGTAGCGTACGTTGCTCATCACCCTTCGAATCTCCAAATCAAGACCAGCCTCAAACCTGGTCACTTTCCTCTCCTCGGTATCCACTTGATGAGGCGCGAACAAACTCAGCCTCGTAAACTCTACAGCGTACTGGGACACAGACTTAGTCCCCTGAATCAGCGTCATGAACTTAGCTTCAAGTCTTCGGCGCTCATCGGCCGGGCAGTACTGCTGAGTGAAGATATCAGTAAACTCAGCCCATGTCATAACAGATACTCTTTCCAAGGTTAACGCATTCACCATCGAGTTCCACCACATTATTGCGTCTTTGGTGAACATGGCAGTAGCGAATCGGACCATATCCTTCTCAGCACAATCGCTGATTCGGAAAGTCCTTTCTGTAGCTGTTATCCACTCCAGTGCAGTAACAGCATCCCCCAACCCAGTAAATTCAACGGCTCCATTTCCCTTAAAGTCCTTGAAACGACAACCCCTGGGCTTATTAGATGACCCAGTGTTGTCACCTTGCTCGTCATCGTTTCCCTCTCTTTCCTTATTCTTCCTTTTGTCTTCCCTTCGCTTAGCTTCGGCCTCATCTCGAGCCCGAAACTGGTCTTGTATCATTCGGTTTTGCTCAGCCATCATGGCTAGCATCATTTCTCTCGTCTCTTCTGGTGTCATTCCTCCTCCAGACATGTTCTGAAATATGAAACATATAACTTATTTAGTAACATGTCATTTATTTATAGACACCACCCAATTGTCCCGTATGATAGTCAATATTCTTATGATTACTAGATCATAACCTATCTTAGTTCAGATCATTACTTAGCATCACTACATGTCAACACTTAATGTTTGAGACCAAGACCTCCCGGACACTTGAATCTCAAACTACTGCTCTGATACCATACGCTGTGACACCCTTGCCACATTAACCACCAATTACCATTCACCCAGGATTAATCACCAACAAACACATAACATAATGATCTGATAGCTTAATAATAGTGCGGAAGCAAAATACATAAATAAAGTATTACAACAGAATTTAACACCCTACGGTGCTACAAAGGTTACACATCTAAATCTATAAACTTGAACTGAATTACATCATCCCCAAATTATTACAACATTGATTTCATAAAACAAATACCAAGCTAAACAGTGGAAATCTTCAAACACTTCAACTGATAACTTAGCTAGACGGTCCCGCAGCGGATTTCCCTTTTCCTGTAAAAATTCAACAACTGAAAGGGTAAGCTAAAGCTTAGTGAATACCAGATGATTTTCACACATTCTACAAATCTTTATGATGCCCCCAGAGTATCCGCGGTAACACATACCGTATACTCCACACGTATCCCAGATACGCAAACCTGAGCCGCAGCTCCTTCGAGCTGACACTCGGCATAAGAATAACCAACCATCTGAGGCAAACATTACATCGGGGATGACCTACTGTCTATCCTGACCACAGAGGTGTCAAACTCTTGGTCATATAGCACAGTAACATCAGAGTACAGATGCGACCACGCAGGTCCATCGAAAGGATGCACAACAAATGAACGGACATGCAACAAATATGAATGTGCATCAACATAAACGCATGTTAGTAGAATGCCAAACGAACATGAAACAACAGGCCTCAGCAGGCAATGCAAACATAAAGCAGATGCAGACATGTTGAAAATCAAAGGTACTCACAGTGGGTGCGTTTTTATCTTTAATCAAATTTTATTTCTCCTCGGGATTTCAACCGGATCAACCAAGTACCCCACTGTGGGTTAAACAACACCACAAGGGACCTGTAAGTCATTTGTAACAACACATTGTGTTAATATCTTGTTTAATTTCATAAAACTTAATTTTTATAAGTTTTGCAGAATTTTGGTCCCAATTTCGGATCTATGTCCGAATTCGGACCCCACCCGAATTCGGACCCCAGTTCGGATCCCACATAAATCCTAATTCGGATCATGGCAATTTCGGACTTCATGTTAAGTCCGGACCGTATCCGAAATTCCAACACTTAAAATATTTTGCCATTTTTAATTACCACATTTCGGACCAAAATAGATTCGGACCATATCCGAATTCGGTCCCCAACCGAATTCGGACCCCATCCGAGATTCAAACACTTAGATTATTATTTTGCTGAATTTGAATATCAACAATTCGGATCCTGTTACAATTTCGACCACATCCGAATTCGGACTCATCCGAATTACAACACTTGTAAATATTTTCTGTTTTGTACATCAGAGGTTCGGACCCATCCGAATTCGGACCAGATCCGAGTTCTTCTCGGATCCGAATTCGGATCTACTGTATTCGAACTTGTGCAGTTTTATATATTTTCCAGATTTAATCCCATCATTTTTGTACTTATTTCCTTGCATGAAATAAATTATGCCAACTAAAATACATCTATTTTCAACACTTTTAACACTAATATTAACACCTTTATGTACCAAACCCATTTTTGCTCTTTTTGTTCTACCCGTCGAACACACACACTAAGAACACACACAATTCTCTGAAAATCATTCTTAGAGGTTGATTCAGAAGCTGAAATTTTGTACATAACATCATCAATACTCGAATTAAACTAATCCATAACAACATCATACATGCATGAACATTTGCAACCCCAAATCTCATTTTCGGATTTGAACAAAACCGAACCAAATTGCTTCTAATTTCGAAATTTAAAGAATGTTTACCTTAATTCTTCGATTGCAGTGTTGATTGTTCCTTGAATGCAACCTTGTTTCAAATTTTCAGACTTCGAATCCAAGTTTTGATGATCTTGAATATTTTAGAGAGAGAGCCGAGAGAGAAAGAGTTCTAGTGAGAGAGAGTGGTGATTGGAAATGAAAGACCTTTGGTCTTTTATTTCAAAATTCCTTATTTTAACATCTTTAGTCCCTCAACTCATCAGATCCCATTTACTACTGATTTATAAAATAAAAGATTTCTATCTTTTATTTATTATCCTCAATGCTTTAAATAATTATTTTCACTTAATAAATAAAATTCTAAATTTCCATAATATGCAACCAACTTCCATAAATTCAAATACATAATCATTATCAATAATTTAACTTAATTTACAAATTTAAACTTAATAATCTTCAAATACAATAAATTAAATCCGAGGATGTTACAGTCTATGTGGATGACATTATTCTCACAGGTAACAATTCCCAAGCTATTGATACTGTGGTTCGTCGCCTTAGTCAGAGTTTTCCTCTTCAGGATATGGGTCCTCTTGCATACTTTCTTGGTGTTGAGGTTATTCGCAACACCCCAGACTTGATTCTTTCACAGAAAAAGTATATTCTGGAGCTCCTACAGCGTGCAGGCTTATCGAATGCGAAACCGGTTCCATCCCCCATGACTACTAATGCGCATCTTGCTCTTGGTGACAGTGCGCCCTTTACCGATCCAATTAAGTATCGTCAAATTGTGGGGGCCCTTCAGTATGTCACTCTCTCTCGTCCAGACATTTCTTATGCTGTTAACAAGGTTTGCCTGTTCATGCACTCTCCAACAGAAAATCAGTGGTCCGCAGTCAAGCACATACTTCGTTATTTGTTAGGTACTGTTGAGTATGGTTTACGCCTCGAATGCAAGTCTGGTATGCTTCTACATGCATATTCTGACTCTACTTTCACCACACTGACTGGATTCTCCGATGCTGACTGGGCCGGTTGTCCTGATGATCGTCGATCCACGGGGGGATATGCTATCTATCTCGGGTCAAATCTTGTTTCATGGTCTGCACGGAAACAAAAGACCGTCTCTCGCTCATCTACGGAATCTGAATACAAGGCTCTTGCTGACACTGTTGCTGAACTTACCTGGCTTCAGGCTTTACTACGTGAGCTTCATGTTCCTCTTAAGACAGTGCCTACTCTATGGTGTGATAATGTTGGTGCGATATATCTCTCTGCAAATCCTGTTTTCCATGCCCGCACAAAGCATGTTGAAATTGATTTTCACTTTGTCAGAGAAAAGGTTGCCCGGCGACAACTCTCCATACGGTTCATATCTACCGATGATCAGATTGCTGATGTCTTCACAAAGCCACTATCGTCTGCACGATTTCTGCTTCTTAGATCCAAGCTACAGGTCGTTCCCCGGCCTTAGCTTGCGGGGGGATATTAGACATAGTTTATAACAGTAGAAGGGCTAGAATGTAATTAGTCTATTCTAGATAGTGGTCTTTGTAATTAGCTCTTCTATATATACTTGTATTGTATTCAGTATTTCATACATCAATACACATCAGATTACAAAGTCTGTTAGGACGTAAGTTGGACGGTAGTAGGAGTTGGTGCAGGGGGTGGGTGGTATGTTGGTGTAGTTGTAGGTGTAAGGGTAGGAAGGGTAGGCGGGTCAAGAGATGGGGATACGGGAGGTGAGGGTAGGTTAGTAGGCGTAGTGATGGGAGTGGTGAGTAGGGTGGGGTGTGGATTGGGATAAGTAGAAATGTATGTGTCAGGAGTAGGTGTGGGAGAGGGAGTGGTGGAAGTTTAGTGAAAGGGAAACGACTGCTCATTAAAGCGAACATGGCGGGCTATGTAAAGGCGATCGGACTGTGAGTCCAGACAACGGTAGCCATGGTGAATTGGACTGTAAATACACAGGGAGTAGAACGAAAGTCCATTTTGTGAGGGTTGTATGGACGGAGATGAAGGAAGCACTAACACCCAAAGACGCGAAGGAAGGAGAAGTCAGGTGGATGTTTGAACAAGAGTTCAAATGAAGAGACGTTGAGTTTGTCCTACACGACATGCGGTTAATGAGGTATACAGCGGTGTCAAAGGCGAAATGCCAGAAGCGTCGAGGGACATGAGATGCGGCGAGTAAAGTGAGACCTGTTCGACAACATGACGGTGACGGCGTTCAACAAGACCGTTTTGTTCACTCGTGTGAGGACATGAAAGGCGGGGAAGGATGCCGAGAGAGGAGAAAAATTTGGAGAGATTCCTGGATTCCCCTCCCCAGTCAGTTTGGACGGTTTTGAGTTTGGTTTGAAATTGGCGTTCAGCCATGAGAAGGAAGCTTTTAAAGGTAGCATACACTTTAGACTCGAGTTTTAAAGGGAAAATCAACATGAAGCGAGAATAATGATCAACACATAATAAGAAATAAGTGTGTCCATCAAATGAAGTAACCAGTTCATGTCTGCATTGGTTCTTGTGAGAAAGCAGGTTTCAGTTGTGGGATCAGCTGATTTCATATCCACAACATATACACCTTTCTTCCGTTGAGCACACAACACAACTTTGCCTTGGGGATCCAATATGTAACCCAGGTGCTCATCAAAGTTAACCTTGTAGCCAACATACACAGTTGACTTATGCTAACAAGATTATGTTTCAGCCCAACCACATAGGCTACTCTTTTGAACACTGCAGCACCAGCTTTAAGAGTTCCATATCCCTCAGTGGATCCCTGTACATTGTCACCAAATGTGACTTTTGGCCCTTTTTCAGGCCTGAGATCATTCAGCAAGTCCTTGCAACCTGTCATGTGCCCTGAGCAGCCACTATCCAAGTACCAAACCTGGGATGGTTGTTTGTCCTGCAGAATGTCGTAGGAAAATATTAGTTACTTTAAGGGGAACTCATCACAGTGATGAGTTCTCCTACTTCATCAACATGTGTTGATGGACTAGTGATATCCACATTAATATTTCCTATTTGAATGGTATCAGTTTGGATACCACTCTCATTGACTAAGTTACTTCCAACACTGCTTGTTTTAGCAATGATGGAACTAGCAGAGTCAACAGGCCTCATGTCCTCAGTTTCAGGACATTCTTTGGCCATGTGTGTCTTCTTCCCACATTTATAACATTTTCTCTTTTTAGCCTTTTTGGTAGAAGAGCTTTCAGAAACACATTCTGGATTATTTCTGTTGATTTTATCAGCAGGTTTAGCAAACTTATTACTATTTTTCGATGAATCAACAGCTTGGGTGGATGGCACAATAGCAACAACTTTGCCTGTTTCTTCTTTCCTCTTTTTGGGAGGACAGATGTCAAAAACAGGAAGCTTGATTGGTTTTTGACCTTCCACAGGTTTGGGAAACTTATTCCCAGATTTCTCAGGCTTAGCAATGGCTTTGCCTTTGCCCTTACTGAGATGTGATTGATGCTGCCTATCAGCATAGTCACTGTTTCTGGTTTTGAAAGACTTATTTTAATTTATAACCAGTTTTCCACTATGATTTGAAAACTTATTTGAAACCACAACATATTTGCTTTCAACATGAGACTTACCCTTGTTGAAAGCAGGCTGCTTACCTTTTGAAAACTTATTTTCAAAATTTTTAGCATCAAAAGGATTAACTCTTACCATCAGCTTTGGACCCAGAGCCTGTTTTGTCAACAGGTTTAGTGTCCACGACTGCAGTTTGAGAATGTTTTCCTTTCTTTTGCTTGTGTGAATCAGCATAGCACTTAGCAGGCTGGTTTGATGGAGAACACATTCCATCATCAGCTTTTGGGCCTTTTTCACACAAGCTGTCAGTATTTTGTGGCCTGACAAACCTGTTTGTTGAGACCAGCTTTCCATTTACTTTCTGGATGAAAGTACTAGGAAGCTCACTAAGAGTGGATAAGTCATCTTTCAGATTATTAATCTCAACAATAGAAGTTGCTTTGTCAAGATCCCCTCCAAGATAGGCTTGGATTTGTGCAGGGATCTGCTGACTGATGCAATGGCTGACTTTTTGTGCAGATTGGCACCAAGAGTCAACTATCTTTTGAAGCTTTGCATGTTTTACATCTGTTTCTCTCTTTTCTTCCAGTAAAATAGAGTTGATGTGTTTTAGTTCATCAAGCTCAGTTTCCAACTTATGGAAACTGTCCAGTTTACTAGTTTTAATTTCAAGATCAGTTTTAAGCTTAGAGATTTCAGATAGTAAAACATTATGCTTCTCAATAGCAGCTTTTAAATCAACTAGCATACATTCAAACATTTTTACTTTTTCATCAGAACTGTAAGCCATAAAATTTTGTACCTTGTACATCATTGTAGGGTTCCAGTTCTGCAAGCTGCTGAAGGCTTCAGCTTCAGCCAAGTCCTGTTTGAAATTGCTAGTTGATGGGACATCAGTATTGACCATCAGACAATTGTTGTCTTCTTCATCTGAGGATGAATCAGACTCCTCCCAGTCACATGTCTCTGCCATCAGTCCCTTTTGCTTGTTGGAAGCCACTGAGTTTTCCAACTTTTTCAGCTTAGCCATGGCCATAAGGTACTTAACCCTATAGTCATCGTCCCTGTTAGTCTTGTATGGTTTGGAAGACTATCCAACAGCTTTTGACACACAGTCAACAACTATATGGCCAGTTTTGCCACATTTGAAGCACTCAGCTTTAGATTTATCTAATACCTTCTTCTTGACAGCATTTGAGTTCCCCTGCAGCATATTTCTTCCAAACCTCTTCTTGTTGAACCTTTTGACAAGCAGTGCTATCATATGCTCATCATCAAGCTCAGCAAGATCTGCACTGTCTTCCTCATAAGACATTTCCTCTCTTTCATCATCAGCCTGTTGATCAGGTTGTGTGAACACATCACATACCTGCCCAACAGGTTGTCTCACGCTGGCCACTAAGGCAGCACCTCTCTTGGACATTTCCAAGGCATTTCTCTTCTGCTGCCTTGACTGCTCATCATTTAGTAAGGATCCATATAAGTTAACAAGATCCATACCTTTGATGGTACCTAAATTTCTCAAGATGGTAGAGAAGTAGTTCCACTCTTCAGGCAAGATGTCCAAGAACTTGTTCACCAGGGTCAGGCTGTTCTTTGTGATCCCAACAGCTTTGAGATCATTAACAAGAGCAGTAAACCTGGTGTAGGTTTCTATGAGTGTCTCCTTTGGTTTTGCAAAGAAGAGTTCATACTGTCTAACTAGATTGTTAATCCTGTTGTCCAGTGTGATTGTGGGTCCATCATAGACGGTACACAAAGTATCCCACATCTCCTTTGCAGTCTTCATCTTCTCAACCTGTTTGAACACATCATCAGGCAGAGAGATAACCAGGTTATTCCTGGCTTTTGCATCCAGAGCAACCAGTCTTTTGTCTTCATCAGACTATTGAGCTTTGGCCTTCTCAAAGGTTCTGATTGCAGGGGCAGCTCCTTCAACAGTAGGAGTTATGGTAGTAACAGAGGTTGGCACATAGGGACCTTCCATTACTATCTCTGGTAGTTGTACATACAGATTCTCTAAGTAGAGCATCATTCTGCACTTCCAGCTAGAGAAGTTCTGATGATTGAACTTTGGGGGTTTGGCCATTGACCCATTGTCATAGTAGGATAAGGAATTTGCAGCACTGTTGTCCATGGAAAAGTAGGGAGAATAAGAGATCTAGAGTTGACACACACTCTATCGGCTCTGATACCAGTTGTAGGTCCCAAAAGGTTTCCCAAGTGTATAGTTCTAAGCTGTAGAGGGGGGGGGGGGGTGAATACAACTATTTAAAACTTAACAATCTTTTTCTCAATGTTTGTGTATATTATTAACAAGTGTTAATTACAAACAAGCTTGAATGCGGAAGGGTTCAAGCTGAGATGACAGATACAACAGTTGTTCAGCTAATCTAAGACACACTCAGACTAGATACAATGACTATGCTCACTTAGATGCACTCACTATTTTTACAAGACTCAGATGGACAGCTTACACAAGAACAGCTTAGACACACTCTACTGTTTTATATAAGCAGACTTGCATGCATGGAATAACACACTTCAATGCACGTTCTGATTTCACACTCTTGATATCTCATAATCCTTAGAAGCTTCCTTTTATACTCAAAAGGCGAATCTCAGTGAAACTTCTTCATTGGACAGATGAGATAGTGGAAAGTCTTTCCAAAAGGACAAAACACCTTTCTGCACGTTCTGATAAAGTATATTTGTCTTCACATGGCAGAATCTTTGTCTTTTCCTTTTTGTCACTGTTGCATAAGGCTTTAACCAAAAGAGGAATGTCAACTTTGCATCTTTCTTCTTTTGCTAATGCTATTTTGATATAAGAAAAGGTCTGTCACCCTTTTCAGATATCCGTTTGTCTTCATGTAACAGAACAGCGTGGGCATGCTGTGCAGTTCTGTTTTCCACTTTGTCTTCGACTTGTAAACTGATCTTGTAGCCAAAAACAATACATGAGGACTTGGAAACATATTCCATAAAGTGTTTAACCTGTTCACAAAGAACAGGTTCTGTTCACATAGAACAGAACACTTGTAAACTGTCCAAGCTGCTCAAGAGAACAGAGCAGCGTAGACAGTTTATGTCCAGCCTGTTCAACAGACAGAACAGCTTGGACAAACTGCCTTTGTTGCAACGAATGCAACATGGTAAACAACTTTGGGCTGATATTGCAAATCACTTTTCAGGTTTCAATAAGGCATATAACAGGCCTTAAATTCTACCTTCAAGTGCATCAACAGGTTTGATTAAAAATCTCCCCCTTAGATGTACATCAGGTTTGACTGAGGCCTTTTTGTGCCTAACATCCACCATGCTCATACTTAGTCCGCAAAGTCATGTTGCACGAAACAATGTTGGGTATTTAGCTTTTAATTCTTCTTCCGATTCTCACATGTGATTAGCCCCTGGTGATGCTTCCACATCACAAGCACCGTCTTCACTTCTTTAGTTCTTAATTTTTTTTTATCTTGGTCTACAAAATACACTCCGGCTCATCAACATATCTTAGCCTTTAATCTATTTGTATCTGTGACTGATCAGTCCATTGCTCCCTCTCGGGTACCAGACTCTTTCTTAAATAGCCCACGTGGCAAACTGGATGTACACCTGATAATCCTTCTGGCAGGTCCAGATGGTATGACTGGTTTCCACTCTTTTTAATTATACAGAAAGGACCTGAGGAGATAGCTTTCCTCGCTTCACAAATCTTGTAACTTGTTTCATCGGATACACCTTCAAGTATACCCAGTCGTCCTTTTGAAACTCTATTGCTTTGTGGCGGCGATCGTGATAATTCTTTTGTTGATCTTGAGTCATCTTCATATATTGCCTGATTAGCTTAATCTTCTCATTTGTTTCTTGCAAATTTACATGTCCGACAATAGGAGTTTCACTTATTTCTCTCCAGCAAGTTGGAGTCCTACACTTTCTTCCGTATAGAAACTCAAATGGTGCCATCTTTATTGTGGAGTGGTAATTGTTGTTATAAGAAAACTCAGTCAAAAGAAGATGATCATCCCAGTTACCACCCGAATCCATGATGCAAGCTCTTAGCCTATCCTCCAAGGTCAATATTGTTCTCTCACTTTGACCATCTGATTGCAGTCTATAAGATGTACTCATAGAGATCGCAGTACCAATACCCTCTTGTAATGCAGCCAAAAGTTAGAAGTAAATCGACTGTCACGATCCGATACAATTGACTTAGGCACTTCGTGCCGCATGATGATTTCGTTCATGTAAATCTGAGCCAAGCATTCAAATGAATAAGTCTCTCTGATTGGAATTAAGTGGGCCGACTTGGTTAACCGGTCAACAATGACCCAAATTGAATCATGATGACGACGAGTCTTCGATAGCTTTGTGATGAAGTCCATAGTAATATGGTCCCACTTCCGATCTGAAACAGAAAGCAGTTGCATACTACCGTAGGGTTGTTGGTGCTCAACTTTGACCAACCGACACGTTCTGCATTTCTCCACATAAAACCCAACGTCTCTTTTCAACCCCGACCACCCGAAGTCATCTTTCACATCGTTATACATCTTTGTACTTCCAGGGTGAATTGATCATTTTGATTGATGGGCTTATTCTAAAATCACTTCACGCATACCCCCTAACTTAGGAACCCATATTCTGCCATATACACCTTTTAATCCAGTTCAATCATCTTGCATTAAAGGCAATTGAATCCTGAAATTTCCATCCTTGACATTCTCTTCTTTCAATGCTTGCAGTTGAGCAACCCTTACGTCATTGATTATGGTCAAAGTCAGCACTGTAGAAGTTAAGGCATAACAATAAGCCTTCAAATAAGTTAATCTGCTTAAGGCATCAGCGACCATGTTTGCCTTTCCAGGGTGATATAGGATTTCACAATTGTAATCCTTAATCAGTTCCATAGATCGACGTTAGCTCATATTCAAGTCCATCTGACTGATATATATTTTAAGCTTTTGTGGTTAGTGTATAGCTGACATTTGGTCACGTAGAGATAATGCCTCCAAAGCTTAAGAGAGAAAGTCACAGTTGTTAGCTCCAAGTCGTGTGTAGAGTAATCCTTTTCATGGTTCTTTAGTTGTCTCGAAGCGTATACTATAACCTTTTCTTGTTTCATTAACACTATTCCCAAACTCATTCCTGATGCATTAGTATAGACTACAGAGTCTTCCTTTCCCTCAGGTAGGGACAACACTGGTGCTTCACTTAGTAGTTTCTTCAAAGTTTCAAAGGTCATGTGTTGTTCTTCCCAAACGAATGTCGCGTTCTTTCGTGTAAGTTTTGTGAGTGGAACCATGATCTTAGAGAAATCTTTGATAAATCAGTGGTGGTAACCAGCCAATCCCAAGAAACTTGTGAATTTCAGAGGCATCACGCAGAGACTCCCAGTTCTGGATAGCCTCAATCTTGGCTGGATCAACAAAAATGCCAACATCAGATATCAAGTGCCCCAAGAATTGGATCTGAATGAGATAAGTTTTAATGTCAGCATGAGTTCACAACTAAATTTTAGGAGTTAAGAATTAAATTTGTATCAAATGTTGAGACGTGCCTGCCTCAACCAGAATTCACATTTAGAGACTTGGGCATGAAGTCGCTCTTTTCGCAGTAACTCTAGCAACTCTCTAAGATGTACTGAATGTTCCTCCTCGATCTTTGAATAGATAATAATATCGTCAATGAAGACGATGACAGATTTGTCAAGCATCGACCGACAAACTCTATTCATAAGATCCATGAAAGCAATCGACGCATTCGTTAGACCGAATGACACCACCAGGAACTCGTAATGTCCATACCGAGTTCTGAAAGCCGTTTTAGGAATATCATCTTCATGAACCTTCAATTGATGATACCTCGATTGGAGATTAATATTCGGGAAATGGCTTGCGCCTTGCAGTTGGTCGAAGAGATAGTCAATTTAGGGCAGAGGATATTTATTCTTGATGGCCACCTTGTTGATATCGCGATAATCAATGCACATGCGTAAGGTACCATCCTTTTTCTTAAAAAAGAGTATAGGTGCGTCACAAGGAGACGAACTTGGACGTATGAAGCCTTTGTCAAGCAGCTCATGTAATTGTTTCATCATTTCCTACATCTCTACAGGAGCTAGACGATATGAAGCTTTTGCTATTGGAGCAGCTCCAGGAACGAGATAAATACGGAATTCCACATGACGGTTTGGTGGCAATCCTGAGATATCCTCCGGAAAGACGTCCGGAAATTCGAATACAATAGGAATGGTAGAGAGAGATTTATTTTCAGCCTTTGCACCGATAGTGTGGGCCAGATAAGCGAACAACCCGTAGCGATGTGCTTTTGGGCTTTTGCAAAAAAAGGGAGGCATAAATCGCTTTTCCAGTCTATCCCCATAAATGCATATGTCTCGACCCTCTGGAGTAGTGATCTTAATCATCCTCTTCTTACAGACTATCTGAGCTTCATTATGGATAAGCCAATCCATTCCCACAATGACATCAAACTCTCCGAATTCCAATGGAATCAAATCTAAGTTAAATACTACGTCATATATGAGTAATGTGCAACTTTTAAACACCTTATCAGCTTTCACTAATACATTGCTAGCAGTTTCAATAGCGAGTACAAATTGTAGATTGGATGTAGGCATATTAAGTTGTCGTGCAAATGTAGTGGAGACAATTGAGCGATTTGCTCTAGAATCAAACAAAATGCGTGCTGGAATTGAATTTACTAGAAACGTTCCAGTGACCACTTCAAGGTCATCCTTTGCCTCCTCGGCCATGATTTGGAAAGCCCTAGCTTGTGCCCTCGGGGCCTGTTCTCTCCGAGCAGTAGAAGCTCCAGAAGACCTTGTAGATGATTGTTGTGTTGGTTGACTCGTGGCGCTTTATGGCAGTCCCGTGCAAAATGACCGATCTTGCCACAGTTAAAACATGCTTCTGTTTTCCTTGGGAAATTATCTTCGTCATGCCCCTTCTGCCCACAACAATAGAACTAAATATCTTGTGTTCTACATTCCCCAGAACGTGTCTTGTGGCAGCAGCAATAATCCCGCGGTTCAGAACTAACTGAGAAGGCCTTTCCCCTTCTCGCTGAAGCTGATGGTTGTTGGGACAAGTGTTGTGATGATTGCGATGATCCAGAATAACCAGACTCCCACTGTCTCTTTGGTGGTGAAGGTTAAGTTGGACCCGCAACAACTGATCCCATAACATACCTTGAGAGTACCAAAATATGCTCCACATTGCGAGCAACCTCCAACATTCCAACAAAAGTAGTATATTGAACACTACTCATTGTTCGGCGTCTCTCCAGATCCAAACTGGCCTCAAACCTGTTGATCTTCCTCTCTCCTCCGTGTCAATCAGATGGGGTGCAAACAAACTCAGTCGAGTGAACTCGATAACATATTGGGAAACCGTGTTTGTTCTCTGAGTTAGTCCCATACATTTCACCTCCAGAAAGAATCTCTAATCAGCAGGACAGTATTGTTGAGTAAATACGTCTTTAGATTCAGTCCAAGGCATGCTTGATACAACCTCTATCGTTAGTACATTCACCATAGCATTCCATCACATCACAACATCCCTTCTCTTCACAATTGTTGATTCAGAAGTGTAACATCCGACACTAAACCAGGTTAGCAATGATGACCTAATCTGTATTTAATAGTCAATTATAGCCTAATCAGTGGTCATTAGAAATTAATCATGTGATTAACAAGGTTTATTAGAAAATTCAACTCAATTAGAATCAAATTCATCGGTGCGATGAATCGGGAAATCAATTAATCCGATCAATTTACGATATGAAGGATTAATTCAACTAAGTACATAATTAAATTATGATTAGTGACACTAATCATTCACTAATACAATTACTTAACATTAATTATGCAAGACTAAAACAATTCATTAAAACAATGCATTGAAAAGTATTTATGAAATTACATAAAAAGGGAAATACAAGAATACACTTTGAAATACATTTTTACAAAAAAAAAAAATAGAAATACATCAGAAATATGTCCTTAAGGCCGGCCACTAGGGTGGTACACACCCCTTATTTGACTTCAATTTTATAATCCAACACCCATGCACAATCACAATCAAATCTTCTTCACACCATCTCCCTTTCATTTCACTTAAAGATCACACTCAACCTCCATATCTTTGCATCATTTCAAAAATCACATTTTTCTCTATGAATAGAGACTCAAGTCTCTCATTCATTCTCACATCTTGCAAGCAAAGAACACTCTCTTTTCTCTCCTTAACAAATCCGGCCACCACCCACCGACTCTCACAAAACCAAAACTTTTTTTTCATTTTGTTCTTCAAGAATCCAAGTGTTCTTTTTGTGCAACAAATACAAGATCACTTCCTTCTACTCATTTCCATTCTTCTAAAAACATCAAAGTAAGTAAATACCAGCTTATTTCATCTTATATTTATGTTTAAATAAGTCTTGCATAATATATATAATCACCAACAACAACAAGTTCATAAAAACTCAAGTTTATAAGTTTCTAGTTTTTATTTTTAAGTTGTTTCTTTAAATGTGTTTATGAATATATGAACACATTATAAAAGTGTTAATATTATGAAAACATGGGATATATATGTATTTTTATAACTTTTATAACTTTTATACAAGTAGTCTTTGAATAAACAACAATAATCATAAGTTGTTTCAAGTTTATAAACTACGGATTTTCGGCAGAAAATTTATATCGACTTTGAAAAATCATAACTAATTCATAACTCAACGAAATGAGTTGATTCTTGTTTCAAAAGTTAGATCTATGTCTTAACTATAGATCTGGAATTTTTCATAATTTATTTTGGAGTTTAAGACCTCCAGAAATTATTTGGGAAACCGAAAGTTTGACAGCTCAAAAATGGCCAACATAGGGTTTTTAACGAGCTTTTTCACCAACCTAAACATCTTGAAAAATGACCGTTCTTGATTCTAAAAATCCTTTGTATATAGTAGTTTAATGTCCTAGAAAACCAAAGTCTAAAACATTTTGGAGCTTGGTCAAAAACAGCCTCGAAGTAGGCCGAAAAACCTCCGAAAAAGCTGGAAAATTATATATATATATATATATATATATATATATATATATATATATATATATATATATATATATATATATATATATATATATATATATATATATATATACTTGACGTTTTAAGCGGTTTTTATTTATAAACTTGTAATGTTGGGTGATTTAAGACATAAAAATCTATAAATATATATATATATCATCATATATTAGAGATATTAAGTCCTTATTATCGTTTAGGGACTCGATTAAACTCACGCGACGCATCATCCCTCCATTCACGCTAAATAGCTTTTTTACGCTAGTTTTTGCCATTGCAATCTCGGTGAGTCCTCATAGCCCCTATTTTCACAATGTTATGTTTTGGGGTTGAAATACATGCTTCGTTTTTATGTGGACACGAAAACAACTTCATTTCTATTATGTATTACACATGTGGTTCCATCCGCCCTTATATCATGAACCGTTAATTGCATTTATTTGTAAGCGTGAATATATTGTGGATAGATCTATCGGGAGTCATGTCCCCCATTCGGGTTAGTTCGGATCGGCTAACAGCGAGTGCATATATATTTAACACACGGTATTACGTATGGGAATACTGCACAGGGCAAACTCATTTTAATTAAGCTTCGGTTGCATGATGGTTTATATGTAATACATAACATGGAATTTATAATTTTATAAATTCAATCTCTATTATTGTTGTCCATACAAGTCAGATTTTCGTGTAAACCTATGAGCTCACCAACAATTTTGTTGACGTATTTTAGCGTGTATTTTCAGGAAATTAAGGCAAGTCTATCACATCGGTAGTATTTTCAAGCTTCCGCATTTAAGGAGTCGCACTCATTCAAACCGTCGGAGATTTATTTGCATTATTTTGGATGATTTAATTACGTATTTAAATCTCCGTACCTTGCGAACTTCTCTTTATCATTTTGGGTTATGTAAAACATTATATCTCTTAAAGTTATACCGATGTATTTTTTAAAACGTCCATATAGTGGTCGTTCTTTATGATTATGGTTATGCTTCTGCGACGTCACGCTTCGTTGCCAACCGGGGTAACGGGGTGTGACAGATTGGTATCAGAGCCATAGTTATAGTGAACTAGGTTGCATTAGTACCCTAGACTATAACTGCACTTAAGTTTTTCTGATTTTAAAAATATTTTGTAACTAACTAAAAGACTATGAATGGACCTTGATAGCAGAAAACATGTCCCACTCGGAGACCATCATCTTGTCAGATTCAGAGGATGAGTACACCCCTACGAGCCCTGCAGTCACTGAGGTTTTCACTGAAGGAGAACCATCTGAGGAAGAAGACCCTTCTGAAGACCCAATGGAGGAGCCAGAAGAGGAACCAATGGAAGAAGATGACGCTGGAGAGGATCCACCGCCCCCAACAGTCCCCGCCCGCATTCCATACCACCCGGCAGAGCCATCATTTAAGCCATATCGGCCTTTCCCAAATGGCCCGAAAATGTTGTATACACCCCGAAAGCGGGTGATCACGCCAAGACGGGAGTCTATTCCCATCCCGACTCCCCAACCCAATCCCCCACCGCCACACCGACGTGTAGACGCCCGACGATGGGGCTGGATACCTGAAACCCTCCGTGAATGGAGACAAGAGGAAGGAATCCCTTCCCACTTTGAGATCGGAGGACCATCCTCCGCACCTATCCCGTCACTCACTCAAGAACCCGCCAAACAGACCATACCACTTTTGGTAACACGGTCTTCCAGGCATGATCGCCAACTTCGGTTGCTTAACCAAGATATCGGAGAAATGACCGCTCGTTTAGAGCGGGAGGAGTTACAAAACTCCAACATATACTGGGCCAACCAGCACGCCCTCGCCATTCAGCAGGACGGACTGAACGAGCTCCAGCAACGATTAGCCGAGAGCGAGGCCCGCAATGAGGAGCTGGCACAGCGCCTCAATGCTTTAGAAAAGGGAGAGACCCCTGATCACTCCCGCACCTAGTACCCCCCCCTCTATCTTTGTAATACTAGGAAATTATCATGTAATAGCGTAGGACAAAAATTTTCGGGTAATAACCCGCCCCAATGTAAGAAAATTATGAATGATTAATGAAAAATTGCGAGTTATTTATGAAATTGTGTTTGATGATTATAGTGTTGTGCCTTAAGAAAAATTTACATTTTTAAGATTCAACTTATTACACTATGCTATTTTCTTTAAACTTTAAGATAATGCCGCCGAGACGAGTTATGAGCGCCGCGGAAATTGAGGAACTGGTTTCACAAAGAGTGGCTGCTGCTATAGCCACTTACGAGACCAACAGAAACAGTTCAGCTAATGGAGATGGTGGTGCTAGCCGCACCACGGGAGGAACTGAAACCCACCCTAAGGGTTGCGGAATTAAGGGGTTTTTGAGCTGCAAGCCCCGATACTTCAATGGGACCGAAGGAGCCGTCAGATTAGTACGATGGTTCGAAAAGTTGGAATCTGTCTTCCGTGTTAGCGGATGCATTAAAGGAGACAAAGTAAAGTTCGCCACCCACACTCTGCAAGACAGCGCCTTGACATGGTGGAACTCATATACCCAGTCTGTGGGGATTGATGCAGCTTACCAACTCGCCTGGACCGAGTTGAAGCAGATGATGACCGATGAGTATTGCCCGAGGAATGAGCTACAGAAAATGGAGTCAGAATTTTGGAATCTGGCTATGAAGGGAATGGATGTAGCTGGGTACACCAACCGATTCCACGAACTGAGTATTCTGTGCCCTCAGATGGTGACCCCTGAGTACAAGAAAATCGAGCGTTATATTTGGGGACTCGCTCCTCAAATTCAAGGTAATGTCACTGCCTCCAACCCATCCACCATACAGGATGCCATCAGGATGGCCAACAATCTAATGGATCAAGTGTCCCGGAGAAATGAAGCCAAAGCCGGGGAAAACAAGAGGAAGTGGGAGGACAAGTCTGGGAGGAATACAGGTTCGCAATCCAAGAAGCCCGAGACCATCAAGGCTTATGTAGCAGGAGCTGAGTCAAGAAAAGGCTACACGGGTACCAAGCCTTTCTGCACCCAATGCACCTTTCATCACAACAAGGGTCCCTGCCCAACCCCTTGTGGAAAATGCAAACGTATTGGCCATGTGGCCAAAGACTGTAAATTTGGAACCCCGGGTGTCAATGGCGGCAGTCAGAGAGGCTGCTATGAATGCGGAGCTACTGGGCACTTCAAGAGTGAGTGTCCGAAGTTGAGAAATGGTGGAGGAGCTCAGGGGAGAGCTTTTGTGTTAGAGCAGGTGACGCTCGTCAGGATCCCCATGTGGTATCAGGTACGTTTCTTTTAAATGACATTTACGCTTACGTACTCTTTGATACTAGGGCTGATAGGAGCTTTATATCTGATAAGTTTAGTAAGCAATTGAATACCACTCCTTTTCCCTTAGACAACTCTTATACTATAAAACTGGCTGACGGCAAAATAATAGAGGCAAGTAGTATTATTAAGGAATGCACGCTGAAGCTGGCAGATCATCCCTTTAAGATAGACTTGATGCCTATAGAACTCGGAAGTTTTGATGTAGTAATTGGTATGGATTGGTTGTCACACAACCAGGCCGAGATTTTGTGCGGTAAGAAAGTGGTACGGATACCACTCCACAAGAAGAAGGTCCTAACAGTCCAAGGGGAAAGAAGGAACCGACAGCTGAATGTCATATCCGGCCTAAGAACATTAAAGTGCCTTAGGAAAGGTTGCCATGCAGTACTGGTACAAATTGCAGAAAAAGAGTCGGAGGAGAAGCGACTCGAGGATATTCCAGTGGTTTGTGACTATCCGAAGGTCTTCCCGGAAGAATTGCCTGGACTTCCGCTAACTAGGTAAGTAGAGTTTCAAATCGATTTGGTGCCGGGAGCTGCACCGGTCGCAAGAGCCCCATATAGACTCGCTCTTTCTGAAATGCAGGAGCTATCCAATCAATTACAAGAGTTGATGGATAAAGGATTCATTCGACCAAGTTCCTCACCTTGGGGAGCTCCGGTCTTGTTCGTGAAAAAGAAAGACGGATCCTTCAGGATGTGCATAGACTACCGAGAACTAAACAAGTTAACAGTAAAGAACCGCTACCCCCTTCCAGAATTGACGACCTGTTTGACCAACTACAGGGATCTAGCTTCTACTCTAAGATTGATCTGCGATCCGGTTATCATCAAGTAAAGGTTCGGGAAGAAGACATTCCCAAGACAACATTCAGAACTCGTTATGACATTAGAATTCCAGGTGATGCCATTCGGCTTGACCAACGCACAGCCGTATTCATGGACCTCATGAATCGAGTGTGTAAACCGTATCTAGACAAATTTGTAATAGTGCTCATAGACGATATCCTCATCTATTCCAGAAATAAGGAGGAGCACGAACAACATCTCAAGCTGATCTTAGAGCTGTTAGAGAAGGAACAGTTGTACGCCAAATTTTCAAAATGTGAATTTTGGTTGCGAGAAGTTAAATTCCTTGGTCACGTGATCAATAGCCAGGGAATCCAAGTTGATCCATCAAAAATCGAGGCCATAAAGAACTGGGCGACTCCTAGAACTCCCACAGAAATCCGCCAATTTCTAGGACTTGCTGGTTATTATAGGCGATTTATTGAAAACTTCTCAAAGATAGCAGGTTCCCTAACAGAGTTGACTCGGAAGGATGTAAAATATGTCTGGCGTGAAGAGCAGGAAAAGGCGTTTCAACAGTTAAAGCAAAGATTGTGTAGTGCACCAATTCTGTCCTTACCTGAAGGAACTGAAAATTTTGTGGTCTACTGTGATGCCTTACACAATAGATTAGGTTGTGTGCTCATGCAAAGGGATAAGGTCATTGCTTACGCATCACGGCAACTCAAAATTCACGAGGTGAACTATACGACTCATGATTTGGAGCTTGGAGCAGTGGTGTTTGCTCTCAAAATATGGAGACACTACCTGTAGAAAACTAAGTGCACGGTGTTCACAGACCATAAAAGCCTTCAGCATATCCTGAATCAGAAAGAATTAAATATGAGGCAACGTCGTTGGGTTGAACTGCTTAGTGATTATGACTGCGAAATTCGTTATCATCCAGGGAAGGCGAATGTCGTAGCTGATGCCCTGAGCCGAAAGGAACGGGTTAAGCCATTGAGAGTCCGAGCCTTGGTCATGACTATACAGTCAAACCTAAGCTCTCAAGTCCGCGAGGCACAAGAAGAAGCAGTCAAGGAGGGTAATCTACTGGATGAAGCCTTGAGAGGTATGGATAAGCAATTTGAAATCAAGCCAGATGGATGTCGATACTTCATGGGCAGAATTTGGTTACCAAAATTCGGAGGAGTAAGGAAGCTGGTCATAGATGAAGGGCATAAGACAAGATATGCTATTCATCCAGGTTCAGATAAAATGTATCACGACTTGAAAGGAATGTACTGGTGGCCAAACATGAAGGCTGACATTGCTACCTATGTCAGCAAGTGCTTAACATGTTTGAAGGTTAAGGCTGAGCACCAGAAGCCATCAGGATTGCTAGTTCAACCAGAAATACCTCAGTGGAAGTGGGAAAACATCACCATGGATTTCATCACCAAATTGCCGAAGACTTCTGGAGGTTATGACACTATTTGGGTCATTGTGGATCGACTTACCAAAACCGCGCACTTCCTGCCAATCAAGGAGACTGATAAGATGGATAAGTTAACACGAATCTATTTTAAAGAAGTCGTCTCAAGGCATGGAGTACCTGTATCAATTATATCAGACAGGGACAGCCGGTTCACATCAAGATTTTGGCAGTCATTACAAGAAGCACTGGGTACACGTTTAGAGATGAGCACAACCTATCACCCGCAAACGGATGGTCAGAGTGAAAGGACGATTCAGACTTTGGAAGACATGCTAAGGGCATGTGTTATCGACTTTGGCAAAAGTTGGGACAGACACCTGCCATTAGTGGAGTTTTCCTATAACAACAGCTATCACTCAAGTATTAAGACCGCCCCATTCGAGGCACTCTACGGGCGAAAGTGTCGATCACCACTTTGTTGGGCTGAAGTAGGAGATAGTCAGATTACTGGACCCGAGATCATCCAGGAGACTACAGAAAAGATAGCCCAGATTCGTAACCGATTAAAGATCGCGCGGGATCGACAGAAAAGTTATGCGGATGTTCGACGGAAGGATTTGGAATTTCAAGAGGGAGATCAAGTAATGTTAAAAGTCTCGCATTGGAAGGGCGTAATCCGTTTTGGGAAATGAGGAAAACTCAATCCTCGTTATATCGGACCATTGAAGATCACCAAAAGAATTGGCCCGATAGCTTACCGACTCGATCTGCCCCCAGAGCTTAGTAACATTCATAATACTTTCCACGTGTCCAATCTTAAGAAGTTTCTGGCTGATGAATCACTCGTTATACCCATGGACGAGCTGGAGTTAGACGATAAATTGAACTTCATTGAGCAACCTGTAGAAATAATGGACCGAGAAGTTAAGAAACTAAAGCACAGCCGGATCTCGATAATAAAAGTCAGATGGAACTCTAAGCGAGGTCCTGAGTTTACGTGGGAACGCAAAGATCAGTTCCGGGAAAAATACCCTCACCTGTTCTCAAGTACTCAAGAAGTGGGGAACACGAGCTAATTTCGGGATGAAATTCCCTTAACAGGGGGAGACTGTAACATCCAGCACTAAACCAGGTTAGCAATGATGACCTAATCTGTATTTAATAGTCAATTATAGCCTAATCAGTGGTCATTAGAAATTAATCAAGTGATTAACAAGGTTTATTAGAAAATTCAACTCAATTAGAATCAAATTCATCGGTGCGATGAATCGGGAAATCAATTAATCCGATCAATTTACGATATGAAGGATTAATTCAACTAAGTACATAATTAAATTATGATTAGTGACACTAATCATTCACTAATACAATTACTTAACATTAATTATGCAAGACTAAAACAATTCATTAAAACAATGCATTCAAAAGTATTTATGAAATTACATAAAAAGGGAAATACAAGAATACACTTTGAAATACATTTTTACAAAAAAAAAAAAAAAAAGAAATACATCAGAAATATGTCCTTAAGGCCGGCCACTAGGGTGGTACACACCCCTTATTTGACTTCAATTTTATAATCCAACACCCATGCACCATCACAATCAAATCTTCTTCACACCATCACCCTTTCATTTCACTTAAAGATCACACTCAACCTCCATATCTTTGCATCATTTCAAAAATCACATTTTTCTCTATAAATAGAGACTCAAGTCTCTCATTCATTCTCACATCTTGCAAGCAAAGAACACTCTCTTTTCTCTCCTTAACAAATCCGGCCACCACCCACCGACTCTCACAAAACCAAAACTTTTTTTTCATTTTGTTCTTCAAGAATCCAAGTGTTCTTTTTGTGCAACAAATACAAGATCACTTCCTTCTACTCATTTCCATTCTTCTAAAAACATCAAAGTAAGTAAATACCAGCTTATTTCATCTTATATTTATGTTTAAATAAGTCTTGCATAATATATATAATCACCAACAACAACAAGTTCATAAAAACTCAAGTTTATAAGTTTCTAGTTTTTATTTTTAAGTTGTTTCTTTAAATGTGTTTATGAATATATGAACACATTATAAAAGTGTTAATATTATGAAAACATGGGATATATATGTATTTTTATAACTTTTATAACTTTTATACAAGTAGTCTTTGAATAAACAACAATAATCATAAGTTGTTTCAAGTTTATAAACTACGGATTTTCGGCAGAAAATTTATATCGACTTTGAAAAATCATAACTAATTCATAACTCAACGAAATGAGTTGATTCTTGTTTCAAAAGTTAGATCTATGTCTTAACTATAGATCTGGAATTTTTCATAATTTATTTTGGAGTTTAAGACCTCCAGAAATTATTTGGGAAACCGAAAGTTTGACAGCTCAAAAATGGCCAACATAGGGTTTTTAACGAGCTTTTTCACCAACCTAAACATCTTGAAAAATGACCGTTCTTGATTCTAAAAATCCTTTGTATATAGTAGTTTAATGTCCTAGAAAACCAAAGTCTAAAACATTTTGGAGCTTGGTCAAAAACAGCCTCGAAGTAGGCCGAAAAACCTCCGAAAAAGCTGGAAAATTATATATATATATATATATATATATATATATATATATATATATATATATATATATATATATATATATATATATATATATATATATATATATATATACTTGACGTTTTAAGCGGTTTTTATTTATAAACTTGTAATGTTGGGTGATTTAAGACATAAAAATCTATAAATATATATATATATCATCATATATTAGAGATATTAAGTCCTTATTATCGTTTAGGGACTCGATTAAACTCACGCGACGCATCATCCCTCCATTCACGCTAAATAGCTTTTTTACGCTAGTTTTTGCCATTGCAATCTCGGTGAGTCCTCATAGCCCCTATTTTCACAATGTTATGTTTTGGGGTTGAAATACATGCTTCGTTTTTATGTGGACACGAAAACAACTTCATTTCTATTATGTATTACACATGTGGTTCCATCCGCCCTTATATCATGAACCGTTAATTGCATTTATTTGTAAGCGTGAATATATTGTGGATAGATCTATCGGGAGTCATGTCCCCCATTCGGGTTAGTTCGGATCGGCTAACAGCGAGTGCATATATATTTAACACACGGTATTACGTATGGGAATACTGCACAGGGCAAACTCATTTTAATTAAGCTTCGGTTGCATGATGGTTTATATGTAATACATAACATGGAATTTATGATTTTATAAATATAATCTCTATTATTGTTGTCCATACAAGTCAGATTTACGTGTAAACCTATGAGCTCACCAACAATTTTGTTGACGTACTTTAGCGTGTATTTTCAGGAAATTAAGGCAAGTCTATCACATCGGTAGTATTTTCAAGCTTCCGCATTTAAGGAGTCGCACTCAGTTTCAAACCGTCGGAGATTTATTTGCATTATTTTGGATGATTTAATTATGTATTTAAATCTCTGTACCTTGCGAACTTCTCTTTATCATTTTGGGTTATGTAAAACATTATATCTCTTAAAGTTATACCGATGTATTTTTGAAAACGTCCATATAGTGGTCGTTCGTTATGATTATGGTTATGCTTCCGCGACGTCACGCTTCGTTGCCAACCGGGGTAACGGGGTGTGACAAG
>JAANYP010002768.1:0-52048 GCA_020465985.1 Centrapalus pauciflorus
GTAGACCTGATATTATGTTTGCCACCTGTTTATGTGCTAGGTTCCAAGCTGATCCAAAGGAATCACATCTATCAGCTGTTAAAAGAATCTTCAGATACCTGAAGGGTACTCCAGGTTTGGGTCTTTGGTATCCCAAAGACTCAAGTCTTGAACTAACAGGCTATTCAGATTCTGATTTTGCAAGCTGCAGGTTAGATAGGAAAAGCACAACAGGTGGATGTCAACTCCTTGGTGGAAAGTTGATCAGTTGGAGTAGCAAGAAGCAGAACTCAGTGTCCACTTCTACTGCTGAAGCTGAATACATTGCTGCTGGAAGCTGCTGTGGACAGATTCTGTGGATGCAGCATCAGCTTGAAGACTATGGGCTTGTGTATAGGAAAACTCATATTCTGTGTGATAACACAAGTGCCATAGCCATCTCCAACAATCCAGTATTTCACTCAAGAACAAAGCATATTGAAGTCAGACATCACTTCATCAGGGATCACATTCAAAAAGGTAATGTGGAGGTAAGTTTTATTTCCACAAATGAACAGCTTGCAGACATTTTCACCAAACCTCTGGATGAAACAAGGTTTAATTACCTTGTCAGCAAGCTGGGCATGTTAAACAAGAGTGACTAAGTGTCTCTCAAAGGTCTAATAATGTGTATGTTTCACACTGCTCAAGTTTTTCTGAACAGCTTAGACAGAACAGGTTATACATGTTCTGTACTTAGTTATTTGTCTGAAAAACTTGAACAGCTTGAGCATACAACAGGCTGAACAAAAACAGTTTAACCTGTTTATTCGTCCAGCCTGCTCTGATGGTTCAGTCTTCAACCTGTTCACTTCTTCATACTGAAACCTGTTCATCTATTGGACACAACCTGTTCTCTCAAAAGAGAGCAGGCTGAAGGCACAGTTTGAAGGGAAGAACAGCTTGAAGACTGAGAACCTTGTTGACCCTGATCATCACAGGTTTGACCATCAGCGTAGACCAGCAGTTTAATTACCTTTCTTTATAATTAAGTTTCTTAAATTATGTTTTATTTAACTTAATTACTGCGGATAATGTTTGTTACGTGTGTTAGTGATTAAAAAGGTCAAGTGGTCTGACAAATGTTTCTGCCATGGACAACCGTTCCGTTTTTCCGTCAACTAACATTTCAAATCAAACCGCCCAAACTTTTTCTCTCTCATACACACGAACATTCAAATCCTATAAATACAAACATACTGTTTCATCTTCGTCTTCCTCATCATTTCCAGAAATCCTCAAGAACCCTAAAATCGACTAAGTGTCTTTTGCTTCCCCAAACCTTCAAAATTCCCAAATGGCTCACAGACCTAATCCCTTTCTACCAGTCTTCGTTGGTGAGGATGTTGTTAAACATCCATCTGTCACCACGATGCTGACCCTAAAGCCCACCAACTACATTGCAAACCTCACTATCCCCAAAAACTATGTGGGGAAGGGTTACGACCGAATGGTGGAATTTCTGCAAGTTCATCCGTTGAACTATGCCCTGACTGCATCTCCTGGTGTCCTGTACCAGGAGATGGTATACGAGTTCTGGTATACCTGCTCCTACAATCCAAACACTCAGGCTATCAAGGGTACTATTCTCAATGGGACTTAAACCATTGAGATTACAGTCGATCTTCTGAGGGAGGTTCTTCATCTTCCAGTTGCTGAGAACTATGATCTCCCTCACCCTGAAAATGAGCAAATGGGCAATCTGCTATGCTTCTGTGGTGTGGCAGAACCCAAGGTTGGAGCTACTCTGTACAGGAAGGAGCTGTCACCCACTTACAGCTTCTTATTTGCCTCTGTGGTAATGTCATTCAGCAGCAAGGTTGGTTCCTTTGACCAATTAAGTAGAGATGAAGTGCCTGTAGTCCTTCAGCTGGTGGATGGGACTACACTTGACATGGCCAAATGGATCTTCTTGAACATGAGAAACCTGGTGCAGCAAGAGCCAAGACCAGCTGCTGTCCGATATCCCAGGTTCCTGAGTCTCATCTTCTGCCATGTCTGTGGTGAGCATCTATATCATACTCAACCTCTACTTAAAACTGCTGCCTTCCCTGTCATAGGGAATAGAGTTTTTCATACTCCTGTACTGCCAAATGAGCCTCCTCTATCAACACCTATGAGGAGGCTGTTGGGTTTAGTGGAAGGACCCTCTGCTGTGAGGGTGGATCCAGTCACTGCTGCTCCTACTGGAAAATCCAAAGCCAGGTCCAAGCTTGTGAAAAGGACCATGGCAGCTGAAGCTGGGCCTGCTAAAAAGAAGGCCAAAACAGCTCAGGCTGAGTCTGCTCCCTTAGCCTCTGTGGCTGAGGAAGAGCAGATTCCTCACCCTGGCTCATCTGTTGAGCCTGAAGCCTTTGTGGCTGGTGCCTCTGTGGCACAAGAGACTATGGAACAGTCCAGCCCCACTGTTCCTGACCCAGTCTCACATCCAGTCCAAACAGATCCTCTCTCCTCTCCACAATCACCCACATCATCCATCCATTACCAAAGAAAATCAATAGCCAAAAAGAAAACAGCCCAGAAAACCACCTCCTCTGTTCCCTCTCAACAGGGTTCAGTTGTAAAAGAAGCAACCCCAGCTGCCTCTCCTATTTTGGGAGAAGGTTCAGCTCATTTGGAGCCTGCTTCACTCCAGCCTGAGTCACCTTTGAGTCAGCCTAGACCCTCTGGTTCCTCCCAACAGGAACCAGTTGTACAAATGGAGATACCCACATCAACTATCCCAGCCTCCCAACAGGCTGAGGATATTGAAAGACAGGAGCCCTCTCCACTCCCCACTGAGTCCACACTGTCCCCCACTCATATCCCCTTACACTCTGAGTCTGCACGAGGTGCCCACGCTGCTGATATAGGCCAATCAGCAGCTCAGCCTCAACCCTCTGTTCCCCATGATTCAGCTGTTCAACACCAAACAGCTGCTGAGGGACCAACAACTCAAGCTGATGAACCTCAGGGATCATACCATCCCTCTGGTGAGGCTGCTCCCACAATGCAAATTCCATCAGCAGGTTTCACCACTGCTGATGTTGAAATGCATATCCCATCTCCCCATGATGAGGTGCCTTTAGACCAAGGCACTGCAGAGGGAACCACCACTGGTCTTCATGAGGGTGCTGCAACACAAGCAGCATCTGAGAGGCCCCAAACATCATCCCCTTCTCCTAATGATGCAGCTACAGCCGCTGCTGAAGGACCCCTTGATCCCTCTAACCTGGGCCATCTTACTTTTGCCCAGGCTATGGAACTACTGTCCAACGTTTCTCTCCCTTCTCCATCACATCCTCAAACACCAGCCTCATCATCATCTTCTCCATCCACTCACTCCAAACAGTCTACCCATACACCTCCATCTCCCAAAGACCTGCCTTTGAAGGATCAGCTTTCATTGCTGACCAACAAAGTTGGTTCTTTGGAAAATACCATGCACTCCCTACCATCCATCATCTCAGACTCTGTGTCTGAGCAGCTCAAAGGCTTCTTTGATTTGTTCAAAGAATCCTTCCCAGTCACTCCCCAAACTGATCACTCTCCACAGCTGCTTGCACTCACTGCACAGCTGCAAAATGTATCCAACTCTCTCTCCTCTATCCTCTCCTTACAGCAGGACTCCGTGTCCTCTATGACAGCCATTTCTCAACAGCTGTCCTCTCTTATCACTTCTTGCAATACTACCCTTCCTTCAACATTGGCCAGCCTGAACACTCTTATGGGTTCTCTATCAAATTCTGTGTCCTCAAACCTTGCTGATGTGCAAGATTCTCTTGAACTTCATCTTGCACAGCTCCAAAGTTTGTTGTTCACAGCTTCTGATAGAGACAATATTGTTAAGCTGACCACTTTTGCTGATTCCCAAGCTTCTTCTCTTCAAAACTGTCTTTCCCAACTTGGTGAGGTGAAGGATAACTTGGCTTACTTAGTGAACAGCCTTGTTGGTCCTAAACCTTCCAAACCTGCTGGCAAGCCTGCTGACTTTGTGTCTTCAGGCAGACCAGGGGTTGAAGTCGCTGCCTCATCTCCTTCAAAGGGGGAGAAATCATCTGCCTCGAAGACTAAGTCTAAGGGGGAGAAGATTCCTTCTCCTAAGGAGATACCAGTGTCTGCAACCCAAACTGATCAACCAGCAGAAACAGGTGCAGCTGAAGGTGTTTCTCAAGCTGCTATGCCTACTCAGGCTGGCTCTCCAAACCCTGCTCAGTCTAAGGGGGAGGAAGTCATTCCTGAGGACAGGCCTAGCAGCAAAAGGAGGCACCTTATCCTAGAAGAAGAAGAAGAAGAAGAAGAAACTTCTGAAGCTGCTGTCACTAAAGCAGCAGCTAAAGGCAAAGAAAAGGCAGCTGAGGATCCTATTGAGCAGAAACAGGCAGATACACAGTTTCACAAAGCCAGAGCCAAAGAGATGGGCCTCCCTATGCACAAGTACTTTGAGTTTAGGGAAGAACAGCTTAAGGCTCTGGAAGAGTTAAGAAAAGAAGAGGAATCTGCCAAAGCTGCTAAGTCTCTTGCCCTCCAAGAAGCAAAGAAAATAAAAATGTCTACCTTGGAGGTGCAAAAGAAAATAATGGAAGCTGCCAGGAAATCAGCAGAAGAGAAAGAGAAGGAAGGAGAAAAGGGTACTCAGGTCTCTGTGACCAAATCAACAGTACCATCTGCCAGAGCCAAATTCCACTTTGACAACTTGGCCAGAAAGAAATTTCATGATGTTGCTACTAGAAGGCTGGCCAAGGAAGCAATTGTCAAAGCTGTTCCCATTGCAAGAAAAGGCACACAGTGGAAACTTCAGATCACCAGGATGGGTGCAACAGGCCCTGAAATGGAATCATATGATCACACTGATGTTGCTCAAATGGGTTACAGGGAATGGTTGGAACTGGCAGTTGCCCTGAGCCAGTCTAAGTCAGAAACGGCTAAGACTATCAGGGCATACATCAAGAAGCTGATGGAAAGAGTAAAGGAGCTGGGCCTGATTCCAAAAGAAATAAGTGAAGGTGTCTCTGTGACACATCCAAAGATAAAGGCCAGGAGAACAAAGAGGGATACAGAGCTGGAAGAACTCCTTATGATGATTGAACAAGGAGATTATGCTGTGGAAATTAAAAGAGTTGACCACAGCCTGCCTGAAGGAGTTGAATTTGAAGATGGCAAAGTGATTGAAGAGCCTGAGTTAGGGGCATTTTTTGTAGATCCCCTATCTCAGAAGAAATGTTTTCAAAGAGCTTCAGACCTACACAAAGTTGGTCTTAAGCAGCTTGCAGCCTTCAGAATTGCCACCTCCTTTAATCAGTCCAGCCTATGGAGAGCAGCTATCTGGGAAGAGCTGAAAGGTTTTTATGACAGAGGTGAACTTCAAAGTTCTAACTTTATGTTTCTTACAGCTGAAATTGAAGAACACGAAGAAACAAGGGAAGAACTTGTAAAAATATTCAAAGAAGGGATACCACCTCCTGTCGAATGAAGTCCACCTGCCATCTGGGTAGGTGAAGAATGGAAGCTGTCCATCAGTTGGACAGGCTTGCCATTATCTGCTCCCATCTCAAACAGTCCAAACTTTTTGTACATTAGTTGTACACTCTGTGCATTAGTTGTACATTATTACATAAGTTGTAATTTCTGCTTTTACATTAGTTGTAAAATACATTAGCACATTAGTTGTACTTTTGTAAGAACATATGTTGTTCTATTATAGTCAAGAATCAGTGTATATATAAACTGATCTTTTACTTTACTGTAATGTTGTAATTCTATTTCAGCAAATGTACTGTAAAAATATATAGTGATTTTTTGACAAGACCAGCTTGGACTGGTTATTGCAAATAGGGGGAGATTGTTAGGCACAAAAAGGCCTCAGTCAAACCTGTTCTATATCTGAGGGGGAGATTTTATAATCAAACCTGTTGATACATTTGAAGGTTGAATTTAAGGCCTGTTATATGCCTTATTGAAACCTGAAAATGATTTGCAATATCAGTCTAAAGCTGTTCTATATGTTGCATGTGTTGCAACCAAGACAGTTTGTCCAAGCTGCTCAGTCTGCTGATCAGGCTGGACAGAAACTGTCTACGCTGCTCTACACTGTTGAGCAGCTTGGGCATTTTTAAAGTGTTCTGTTCTTTGTGAACAGAACCTGTTCTTAGTGAACAGGCTATACACTTTATGGAATTTGTTTCCAAGTCATCATGTATTGTTTTTGACTACAAGATCAGTTTACATGTCGAAGACAAAGTGGAAAGCAGAACCGCTCAGCCTGCCCAAGCTGTTCTGTCACATGAAGACAAAAGGTTATTTGAAAAAGGGTGACAGACCTTTTTCTTATATCAAAATAGGCCTTTACAAGGAAGAAAGACGCAAAGTTGACATTCCTAAATTAGTTAAAGGCAATGCAACAGTAGACAAAGTAAAAAGACAAAAGTTCTGCACGTCTGCTTTTCAGAAAAGTGCAGAAAAGTTATATTGTCTTTTCAAACAAGACTTCTCCTTTTTCATTCTGTCCAATGAAGATGTTTCTCTTAGATCCTCTAAGTGAGTATAAAAGGAAGCTTCCAAGGTCAGAAAGAAGTGTGAAGAAAGCTAAGTGCTTAAACCAAGAGTGAACGTGCAAGTGTGATTTTCATGCATGCAAGTCTTCTGTAAACCAGCATCTGTGTGTCTAAGCTGATTTACCTAAGCTGTTCCTTGAGTCTTGTAAAACACAGTGAGTACATCTTAGTGAGTGTGTTCATTGTAATCTAGTTTGAGTCTGTCTTAGACTAGTAAGCATACTGTTGTATTCTGTCATCTCAGCTTGAACTATTCCGCATTCAAGCTTGTTTGTAATTAACAATTGTTGATAATACATACAAACATTGAGAAAAAGAGAGTGTAGTTTTTAAAGTGCTGTATTCACCCCCCCTCTACAGCTTATAACTATATACTTTGGGAACCTTTCGGGACCTACACATTTATTAACAATTAATGTACAAATATATAAGGGGAAATCATGTAAAAAACCAACGTACTTTCAGTATTTTTCGAATAAGTCATTGTACCGAAAACGTTTCCACAAAAGTCCCTCAACTTAAAAATATTTTCGTAAAAATCACTACACATAAAATGTTTTCATAAAAGTACTTTAACTTAACAAAATCTTATGAAAAACTTCTGAAAAATCCTTAAAAAATCTTATAAAACAACACAATTCGTAAAAAATTTCAAGTTGAAGGACTTTTCTGAAAATGTTTTTGGTATAGGGACTTAATCGAAAAATATCAAAAGTACGTTGGTTTTTTGCACAATTTTCCCAATATATAAATAACATATATTTATAAGAAATTAAAATGTTTCTCTATCAATATAAATATTCTTTATTATTATAATTAATATATTTTATTAAGATATTTAAGAAAATTCATTTTAGATGAACTTTTACATTACTAATATTATTTTATTTCTTAAGCATAGTTATATAAGTTAATGCAATAATTGTATATTTAATTTTATTCTTTTATGTATTTAAAACATTAAATAAAATACATAAGTAGCAAATTTATTTAAGGAGAAAAAAGAAAAAAGGTTTTGGTATAAGGAAAGAGTCCAGATGGCACAAGTTATTTGTTTTATATATATTAGTATTTATATTATATATATAGAAAAGATTTTAATTTTATATAGTATTGTATTGTAAATAATTTTTATAATATGTTATAATATATTATTATATTATTATACTATATTAATAAATTGTTGAATTGAGTTCAAATGAATTCCACATCTTTTGCATGGTACCAGAAGTGCCATTTAAAATGAATTTTTTTTAAAAGTTTTTGGTATAAAAATGTACAAAATAACACTATAAGTTAATATAAATTGGCATCATAAGTTTTGTGAATTTATGATCTAGTCGAATCATCACATTTGATTACAATCTTGCTTTGATTGAATCATTAACTCTCAATACACTTTCAAAACACACACTTGAAATGAGAGTTCTAAAATTCATAAGTAAATATCCCTTGGAAATTTCCTTATATACAAGTTTTCTAACTATCTACTAATTTCAACATTAGTCCTTCAACTTATATAATATTGTTTATTGTTTTTCACCTCTATAATTTTGTACCTAACAATCTCCCCCTTAGAGATGAAAAATAATTTACAATTGAATTTTATTGCAAGGACTTTACAATATGCAAACAAACAATTAAAAACTGAATTTCTTCAAGTCTTCAGAGACAAATCTTCAGAACTTGATTTTTTATTCTTCTCTCTTCTACTATCTTCTTTTTTATCTCTGAGTCTTCAAATGACATCTCTTATTTAGTGTCTCTTTGATTTTCATATCTCTTTTCTCTGATATTCTCTTTTCTCTTCTCAGAAACCAATACTCTCCCCTTGAATCATGAACTGGATACAATTCTCCCCCTTGATCAAACATTTCATATTTCAGCTTTAACTCTTCTGCACTTATTACAATTGTCTTCAGTAGTCGTTGTAATTGTCTTCAAACTATTCATCAGTTGTCTCTGAATTTCAACTTTTCTCGCCCTCATGATGATCATAAGAATTATGAACACCATGCAAAATCTTCAGAGACGCAGATGTATTGAAATTACAATTGCAGACATAAATACATGCAGAATTACAACAACAATTACAACTCAATAATTTTAAAAAGTTTCTCTTTCCCCCTCAAAATGATATCCTCTCTTTCAAATATGTTCTTTCCCCCTATTCTGAACAAATCTATTACTCCCCCTCAAATGGATACTCTCTCCTCACAGAAACAAACAAAGTCAAAGCTTTTCAACTTGACCTCATAAAAATGAAACAAAATGATTTGTAAATTAACGAGTCCAGGTCCACATAGGTTTCCTGTTTGCACAATAGATATAATCAATGTGACCTACTTTCAGCACTGATGTGATGTTAACAATGGTAGGATTTCCAAATAGTCATCGTGAAATCTTTTATCATGAAAGAATCACTCTTATTTGTTCTGAATTAGTCACAGGACTAGCAATTTATAGTCACGTAGACTGTCGGACTCGAAGTGTATTAAAAGTGTATATAATCAGCTCTAGACACAATGTGCATACAAATGAAGTCGGAGACTAGAGCAAATGTCTTCCTTGTTTCAATATAAATAATATCCAAATAATATATCGATAGTAATGTGTTATATCTCCGTGATTATTGAAACATAAATCTTTTGAGAGATAACTGAGTAGTTGGTGAGGTTAAGTGTATGTGTCAGTGAGTCCATGATGTCTTTTTCAATATCAAATCACCTAGGGCTTGATAGATTATGTGGGTTGCCCAGCCAACACTGTGTAGGTAGGATTATCTTTTCTTCAAATCCTTTCTCAACTCTCAGCTCTTAACATTTTTCAACTAAGCTCCCTCCGGCTCAATTTTCACAAATAAATTCATCAGCTTATATAGCAAAAGTATGATTTGATGCACCACCATCTCCTGTCAATATACCCCTCTCATTTACATTCTATCTTTGCTTGACCCTGTCAATATCCCATGATAACTGACACTTTCCAACTAATAGGCTTAAATAACCCTCACGCACACAAACTACAGATGGTTTGCTCCTTGGGTAGGTCTTCCGGTTCTGGTTATACCAAAGAAGCGATATATATGCCTATCACACAATTTGGTGCATAATCGGAGTCAGCGGAAGTAATGTTCAGCATTTCAGCTCATGGGATATCTCACAAAGAATGATTAGGATTTTCAGCTCAAATGAATTTGGAGATGAAATTCAAAACGAATTTGGGGAATGATGAATTGGGAGATATCATAATGAAATGTAAACTCTGATATATGATTTGAAATGAATCAGTTTTTCATGAAAGAATTAGTTTATGGGAGAATTCATTCAGTGTGAATGGAAAGAATTCAGATTATAAGGAAGATTAACGAATAGAATCTCAAAAGAAATGATATTATGAATATCAATGAGATTAGACCAATCAACCTTAATGATATGCTCAGAGAATCAGAATCTAACATCCTTAAAAAAATGTTCTTTTCAGCTAAAAAATCTTTTTATGTGTGCACAAAAATATTTCAGTAAAAAATTACACACAACTTTGTGAAAAAGATATCGTCATCGGAGTGTGTCTGAAACTCCCCCTGGAAATAAGCACACAAAGTTAGTCAACTTTCATAATCGTCATCGAAGTTGAATTCAGGACATGAATTTCAGAAAGGTGCATCTTTCATAATCGGGTTCAATCTGAAGTGGTTAGAAGCCTTTGTTGCGGAAGCTCGGGTTTCAGTCTGAAATAACTAAATGCCATGTTGTACTTTACACGGGTTCCAGTCTAAAGTGATCTGGAAACCATTTCCAATGAAGCACGGGTTCTGCTCTATTGTGAGTAGAAGTCATATCAATGAAGATCGGGTCCTAGTCTGAATTAACTAGAAACCATTTGAGTTAAGATCGGGTTCTGCACTGATGTGTACAAAAACCATTTTCACCGAAGGCTGGGTTCTAGTCTGATTTGACTAAAAACCAAGTCCTGCAAAATTAAGATGTCTTTGGTATCCAAACAGCTTTGGATCCAGGCTTGTTAGCGCTCTTGGGTACCCATTTCAGTACGAGTTTAGGTAACCATTTCATTACGGGTTTAGGTACCCACTGCAACTTAGGTTTAGGTACCCATTTGCAAACACTTTTCTTTACTTCGTTCTCAAACTCAGAAAACAAATTTATTTTAGTATGATAAAATTTAATATCTGATTTACGAAAGAAACTTGAATCTAAACGAACAAAATTATGCAAATTCTTCTTTCTAAAAATTTGCCTGGTGCTAGCCTGTTTTTTATAATACTCGGTATTTTTCTTGGAATATTTCTTCTGAGAAGAATAACCAGTATTTTCAGAAACTTTTGAAAACTTTGATTTTAAAGATTCATCAGGGTAAATCTTGACCGAAAGTTTTTCAAATACTTTATCTTTGCCTTTATTTATCTACAAAAGATATTCAAGTTTAAGATCTGAAGACAAATCAAATTTAGGAGATTTAACTAAATTCTTTTCACTTTCTAAAGAGAAATCAAAATTATCAACGTTGTGTTCTAAACAAACTTCAGAATCCTTAACCTCTTAATCATTTGAAGAAGAGAAAATATTAAATTGTTTAGAAAGATGACAAATTTGATCTTTTAATCATTTAAAAATGACCAAATATGAATTTTGTCATTATCAAACGATTGGTAATCGATTTTAAAAGAGTGTTCTTTAATAAGAACACTTTTTTCTCATCTTCAAAAAATTTAGATTCCGCTTTGAAATCTTGTTCTTTAAGTAAGAACTCATTTCTTTCCTTCTCCACTAACTCTTTAGTCAAGCATAACTCTTTTTCAAGACAAAAAAATTCATCTGGGTTGTTTGAAACATAATTTTGATCAGAATGATTTTTCTTTGAAAGTTTTTCTTCAAGATCTTTAACTTTCTTGTACAAATCAGATCGTTCAGGCAAAAGATATTTAGTTGAATTGCAATTTGAAAATTCTCTCGTATAGAATCTTCAAGTTCGTTTGATAAGTCAGATATTCTCAATTTGAGAACATGATTCTCAGAATTCCTAACTTTTTGTTTTTCTTCAAAATTCAAAACTTCATCTTTCAGTCTTGTGACATCATTTAAAGCAAATGTGTTATCCGTGTTTAGTTGAACAAGAATGTCATAATTGTTCTTACGAATCTGTTCAGATTCCGTAAGTTTGGCAAATAGCTCAGACTTCTCAGATGTTAATTTTGAAATGGAATCATGACCAGTCATTTGATTTTCAAAGAGTTTAAGTTTATCATTTATTTAGAATTCTCAAGTCTCAACTGTGAGATTCAAAATTTGATCATGTTCATTTGTCAGTTTAAGTTCCAGAGCTACCTTCATTTTCTCATCTTGTAGTTTAACATATGCTTGTTCAACCAGCTTTGCACACTTTTTAATTTAACGTCAAACTCCTTCAGTTGTATAGTTATATCATCATGCATAAGAATCTCCTTTTCTGTAGTAGCCATGAAGTACTGAGCAATATTCTTCGTGTTCTGTTCTTCAAATTTGTGCTTCTTTGATGATAACAGTCTTCCAAACTTTTATTTAAAATCCTTTTGGAGTTTGAGTAATTCTAGCTTCATCTCTTAAATATCTATGTCACAAAAATCAATGTTAGATTTCATTAGATTAGATTATTGGAAATTAAAAGGAAATCACATAAGCTCAGAAAATATCAGCAAGTCATTATATGATGAGCGAAGGATACAAAGTTTGTGATTAGACCAAGCTTTAATGATTTGAAGGTTGTTCAAGGATAGAAATCCAAAGTTGAAGCTTTGAAAGATGTGTCTGAGGTTGATGACTTGGTGAAAATCGACTCCGAAGTGACTTTTGGACGTTGATTTTTCAGCTTCTTTTACAAAAAAAATGCATGTAACTTCCTTCTGGAGTCTTACGCCTCAAAAATCGCCTGAACAGGCTTTGCAGGTTCTTGAAACTGTAGATATCAATTCAAGTTTCATTTCGACGTATGGTAGGCCCTGTAACGATATTCAAGTCAAAAGTTATGGCCATCGGAAGCAGTAAAGGTCACACAGTAAATTTTGAATGAATCTCGTAGGCTTAAGGATGAATCTCGAAGTCTTAAGGATGAATCTCGAAGTCTTAAGAATAAATATCGGAGGCTTAAGGATGAAACTCGAAGGCTTAACGATGAATCTCCAAGTCTTAAGGATGAATCTCGGAGGCTTAAGGATGAAACTCGGAGGCTTAAGGAAGAATCTCGAAGTCTTAAGGATGAATCTCGGAGCCTTAAGGATGAAACTCGGAGGCTTAAGGATGAATCTCGGATTATAAACACTAGATCTCGAAGTATGAAGGCTGAATCTCGAATTATAAAGACTAAATTTTGAATGACACTTGACAAATTTAAAATCAAAAACTTGAAATTTAATCTAAAATTCTCAAACACGTGACTTCTTTGATTTCCTTCGATTCTTCACTCCTTCAAAAATACAAACACAAACATGTTTGTGTCATTTATCAGTAATTAAAATGGATCAAACAAGGTAGTTATTTCATAAAATGATAAGAACACTCAAGAACACAACAATTTTTCAAAATCAGAAAAATCACTAATTGAACATTCAAATGATGAAATTAACCAACAAAACTTATCAACCTTGATTCCTAATCAAAAACCGAATCTAACATATCTAGAATCAATCAAATTTAACAAGAATTGATCAAGAACACGCACTTGATACACAAAGAACATACAGTGAAAAACTTTATGAATTTTCACGATTTCTCACTCAATTTTGAATTAGAATCTGAATTTTTAGGACAACAAACATGTATATGATACTCATAACATATCAAAAAATCAGATCAATTGGATAAAAATAAAATTTTCTATGAATTTTCGAAGGCGACAGCTCTGTTTCAAAAAAACTAACTTTAACATCGATTTCTCCCAATGTGTTTGTAATTAGACTTTGAAACTTTCAAGAAATGTTTGTTATTATAAACCCTAAACTCGCTCAAAAATTCAGATTCTAATTCCAATCCAAACAAAAAAAATCCAAAAATCGATCTCAAGAACGTAAAAAACGAATTTCAGAAATTAAAAATTCAATTACTCTCTGATCGTATCGAATCAGGACTTGAAAGTTTTACTGGATCTTCATTATGTTGATCTTCAAAATATGTCCAAAATTCAGCTCATTTCGTCATCGTATGAATTTTTAAAAAAAATCCAGAAGATCACAACTCTTCTCGGTTGACTGTTTCAGTTGAAATTTCTTGATTTTCTTGCAAGATTTTTTATTTTGAATCACCCCTTAGGCTCTGATACCAATTGTGAATTTATGATCTAGGTGAATCAGTACATTTGAATACAAATCTTGCTTTGATTGAATGATTAACTCTCAAATATACTTTCAAAACACACACTTGAAAATGAGAATTCTAAAATTCATAAGGAAATTTTCTTATATACAAGTTTTCTAACTATCTACTAAGTTCAACATTAGTCCTTGAACTTATATAATATTATTTTTATAATTTTGTATCTCACAAGTTTTTATCAAATGAAATTACAAAAAAAAAAAGTCCAACAAATGAATAAGTTTTTATCATTATTCTACATGATAGTGTTTTTAATTTTACATGATAAAAACTCATGACACTAATTTATATTAACTTATAAAATAATCTTACACATTTTTATGTAAAACTTTAAAAAAAAAATTAATCTTTAATGGTACTTTTGATACCTTGCGAGAAAAGATACTTCCATGAACCTGAACCTAAATTGTTATATGATACGATATGACATGATATTAGATTAATAACCATGTAAATACATGAGTTCATTTTAAAAAAAGCTAAAATAAACATTTCTAGAGATACATAAAATAATTATAAAAATTGGTGTTTATTAAGTTTTAATTATGTAGTTTAAATTTGAATTAAAGTTTAAATTAGATTTTAATATAATAGGTAAAAGAAAATTGTAACACCTTTTAAATAAAAGGAGAAACTGACATGTAACGATTTATATTTATATTATAGATTTATGGACACTTTATAGATGACATCCGAGAATTAAATAAAAGTTATAGTAAGTGTTGAAGACATAAAATTTTATGGTTGATAAGTTATTAAAGAATAACATAGTTAAAGGAATATTGTAAGTTTATATAAATTATTAAAGAAAATTATAATATTTTAAGTTTCAAAACATGAAAATACCATAGATAAATAGAAATTATTACTTTAGATTACCTTTTATTAAAAGTTATTGGGATGAAAAATAATTTATATCAAATTGTAGGTAAATTAAAGGGTTAATATTAAAAAACCATACAAACTTTCCTCATTTTTACGATTAATTAGTTCCTAAACTTTTTTTTCCTGATTGTTTAAGTTCTTTTTTTTTGTCTTATTGACTGAAAAATAAATCAGTGAAAAATAAATCAGTGACAATAAAAATTTAAATTTAAATTTACATCAACAACATTATATAATACAACTTATTCAGAAATTATAATATTAATTATTGAATAAATAGTTTTATAATATATTTCCTTGTGAAATATTGATTTATATTTCTAAAATGTAATTAATACAATGGAAGAATAGAAATCATCGCTAATGGAGAAATTTTAGGTGAAATCTTGTTGGTTGGTTAGATACTTTTATTTTATTATTAAATTTAAGTAAATTATATTTAAAAATAGACAAATAAAACACACATGTTAATAATAAAAGATGACAAGTGACAACATAAGAAGATAACAAACGATATTTTAGTTACTTGTTTAATAATATTGAATATAGATTACAGATTTACATATAAATTATAGATTATAATATATTTTACATATATATATATATATATATATATATATATATATATATATATATATATATATATATATATATATATATATATATGTGTGTGTGTGTGTGTGTGTATATATATATATATATATATATATATATATATATAGTTTATTAATATCAAACCTTTTGTTTTTTTATATTACTGAATAATCTAATGGTCTTGATTAAAAGAGTTAAGTTTGGAATTAGTGAAAAAGAGATTGATAATAGTGATATTTTAATTCTTGGGGTAAAAAAGGAAAAGATTGGAAATAGCAAAAAGATTGACATTAGCAAAATAAATATCTTTTTTCTTTAAATTAAAATAACATTAATATTATTAATTTTTAAATCAAAAAAATTATACCATAAAAACGAGAATTTTATACTCTTTAAAACGAGACCGGTCATGATATATTTTTTTCGAAAAAAATTTTACGTGTTTATTTTTCGTAAAAAAAAATTACCCAGACCACGATGCAATATATCATGGTGAGATAATGAGATCATTCGATATCGAATGAACACTTTGATATCGTATATTTAACGTCAATGCAACACTGCATATACGCTCATTATTAACAGAGCTAAAATAATAGTCACAATTAGTAGTCAAAGTTGGTGGATTTAACGAGAACGGTTATGATATATATTTTTTATTTTTCGTAAAAAAAATTTACCCAGACCACGATGCAATATATCATGGTGAGATCATGAGATCATTCGATATCGAATGAACACTTTGATATCGTATATTTAACGTCAATGCAACATTGCATATACGTTCATTACTAACAGAGCCAAAATAATAGTCACAATTAGTAGTCAAAGTTGGTGGATTTAACGAGAACGGTTATGATATATATTTTTTTATTTTTCGTAAAAAAAATTTTACCCAGACCACGATGCAATATATCATGGTGAGATCATGAGATCATTCGATATCGAATGAACACTTTGATACCGTATATTTAACGTCGATGCAACACTGCATATACGTTCATTATTAACAGAGATAAATAATAGTCAAAATTAGTAGTCAAAGTTGGTGGATTTAACGAGAACGGTCATGAATATATTTTTTTGAAAAAAAATTTACGTGTTTATTTTTCGTAAATTTTTTTTACCCATACGACCACTCGATGTCGAATGAACACTTTGATATCGTATATTTAACGTCGATGCAACACTGCATGTCCATTATATATTAAAAGAGTAAAAAAAAAAGTCAAAGTGGACAGTCAAACTTGGTAGGCTGCTATTAATTCAATGTTAATTGTATAATTACCATCTTATCCCTAGTGTTATATTATAATGTAATGGTTTAGATTGGTTCTATGGTTCTGCACTATATATATATATATATATATATATATATATATATATATATATATATATATATAGAGAGAGAGAGAGAGAGAGAGAGATTCAGGTTCAAAAAAGTACCTCTCGAAATCAAGTGCAACCGAAGGTACCAACCTTAAAAAACTTTTTTTGAATTCTTTTTCTCATGACCATGTTAAATTAATGTTATACACATGATATATGAATTTCACATAAATTCACATTTTCTGTGTCCTTAAAATTATGTGAATGTTCAATGCATATTTATGTGAATGGTCATTTCACACCATGTGATTGGTGTGAATGACCATTCACATGATCTTTTTTTACCATTCACAAGATTTATGATGTTGCTCCTTTTGGAAAAAAAGTCTTATAATGTTGTCTTATATATGTCTATTAAAAAATATATATGTGAATGATCATTCACATGTATTTTTTTTTGAATAAACATGTATAATACAACATTATAAGACTTTTTTTCAAAAGGAGCACCATCATAGATCTTGTGAATGGTATAAAAAATCATGTGAATGGTCATTTACACCATTCACATAGTGTGAAATGACCATTCACATAAATATGCGTTGAGCATTCACATAATTTTTAAGGACACAGAAAGTGTGAATGTATGTGAAATTCATATATCATGCATATAACATTAAATTAAACATGGTTATGAGAAAAAAATTTAAAAAAAGTTTTTTAAGGTTGGTACCTTCGGGTGCACTTGATTTCGAGATGTACTTTTTTGAATATCTCTCTCTCTCTCTCTCTCTCTCTCTCTCTATATATATATATATATATATATATATATATATATATATATATATATATATATATATATATATATATATATATATATATATATATATATATATATATATATATATATATATAGGGTTGGGTACATCAAATGCACAAATTTAAAAGTTAAAAGTTTTACTTAAAACCATTATTAGTTTTAAATATCAATAAATATCATAATTTAACACTAAAATTACATTCAAAAATTATATTTATGAAATTATAAACTAAATGCACAAATTTGAACATCAAATGCACAATTTTTTTTAAATTCACAATTCATACATAAAATGGATAAATTATAGCATGAGATGCGTAAATTTTTACATGAAATGCATAAATTTATCGAAAACATTTAATTTTAGTATCAAATGCACAATTTTATAGAGTGGATGCACAAATTTTAGAGTGGTTCTCACGTTCTCACAAATTTTAGGACGCCAATGACGTTTTCATTTTTTTAATATAAATTTTTCATAACACACCTTTATCTTAATATTATCTTTTATTTTAACTCTTTTATTTTAATTAATTTTTGCTTAGTCCTATTTTAACATTCATTATTACAATATTTTCTTACACACTTAAAATTATGATTTTAATTATACTTATATTTGGAGTTGTCTTTTGAAACTATATTGTTATGTTTAATTGTATGAAAAAGACTTTATTATTCACATGAATGGAGTAAGCCAATGACGTTTTTTTTTGTTTAAATTTAAATTTTTCATAACACACTCTTATCTTAGTGTTGTCTTCTATTTAGCCCTTAATAAATTTTTGTTTCCCCCTATTTTGACATTTATTATTAATACATTTTTTTACACACTTAAAATTATGATTTTAATTATACTTATGATTGAAATTGTCTTTTGAAACTATTATATTATGTTTAATTATATGAAAAAAAATTTTTATTTAAATACACAATATAAAATTCTAATGAAATTGTTTTATAATTAAAATGTAATTATTATTATTTAGATTTTTTTATGAAATATGCTATTGTATAACATTGAACATTATTATTATACCGTTGACAGACCCTAATCAATGTATTAGAGACATTACCTGTTATAAATTTATTTGATTTGATCGTAAAACCAACAAATTAAATTGACGATTAAACCTAATCAATGTCAAATTTTCAAATTGTGGTTATGAATATTCAATTAATTAATTCTGGTTACGATCCAATTTAATAAGATATTGTATGTAATTTTAAAATTGCAAAATCTAGAAAACCATTGATAAGATCAATTAACAATATCATTTCTCATGATTCTTGATATCAGCTTTCCAATTTCACTATTCGATCCTGATTCAGTTGTGTATCGTGATTTGAATTGTTTGAAAAACATTTTTGTTCATTTGTTTTTATATTTATTTTTGTAATTAATATTTTAGACCCCACAGCAACGCGCAGATATTCAATGACTCGTTGTATAATATAATACATATAATACAATACGATACGATATAATATAATATATATAATACAATATAATATAATATAATATTATATTTGTAATATTATATATATTATTATAATATAGAATATCATGATATATTAAATATATAATATAATACAATACAATTTATATTTTTAGAGTTTTTCTTTTCTATAAATTTGATATTTCGAGTCAGCCATGGCACATACATTTTCAACCTTCAAGTCTCCAAAGCTAATGAAAAATTGAAAATGGATCACAATACAAGAAAGCAGCCAATTCTGCAAACTTTTCTCTCACTTTCCCCTTTACCACTCACCGCTTTCTTCTCAATCCTCTTTCTTTGATTTTGGCTGGCGCAAATCCCTAAATTTGTTTCATTTAACCCATCAATTTCATTCCAGGTTCATTTTAACCTTATTTTTCTTTCTAATCTCCATGCAATTTCTTATTCTATGATTTATTACTAGTTCAATTTTGTTCAACGATTCATTTACCTTTTTAAATTCAGGTGAGGAATTTGACGATTTGTGGTGCGGAATCGATTGTTTGAAGTAACTATCTGGTATGATTTTGGTCTCAGTTTATATAAATATAGGATTAGGGTTTGGAGGGTTTGCGATTTGCAAGTTTATTCAGTTTCAACAGGTGGTTTGCGTTAGTTCTATTAAAAAGGACTATTGATCGTATGATAAATGCTAATAAGAAACGCAGACATGACAATTGAAATGTAAGAGCAAAATTAGGTATGCATAGTGTAAGGTTGATCATATTGGTGGAAACAGTGAACCAAATTTGATGATAGCCACAGATTATTCGATTGTGCACCTTGAATCGGATATGAGTCGTTACTTGAATGTTTTATTACTTGCTTATATGCTAATTGATAAATGGGACACCTTATCTAACTTTTAGGTTTTTTATTTTCCTAATACTTGTAGCCATGGTACTTCTTTTTACAATTCCAGTTGATAGTTTGCAATCAAAAAACTGGTTGAAGCCATGAAAATGACTTGGATGACGTATTTAGCAATGGCATGGATAACATTGGTATATGTTATTTTAGATTATATTGCCTACTTAATTCAGTTATATTGTAACCAGCCCATGTAAATGTCAAATGAAGATTACAGTTCTCTAGTTTTACAGATGAAATTGGTTTCTAGGTCATAGTTAAACTTGCCATAAGGGTTCACCAAATTCAACTTGTTTTTGGGTTGTAAAAGTACTAACATGTAGACTAAATGTGTAGAAAAAAGTGACATATATCAAAACATTGATGATAATATTAATACGTAGGTATTACATGATAGTAAAGCGTGATTTGTGTTTTGGTTTTTTCAAATCGTCAATAATTGCATAAACTATATATTTATCTACCTATTTAGTCATTAGAATTTCATAATCCATTGCTTAAGAAACTAACTAATTGTTCATTTTGATTTCCTTAATATGTCATTGAGTTGCCTCTTGTGTTCATCAAGTAGGATGATCTAATCTAGTATAGCTGTTGTGACGTGGAAATTACTAACTTATCTTTGACATCTGATTCGGTTTGCGGATAATATTGATCCACTTACGACTTACGAGGTTTACCATCATCATTCTGACCATCGTATGCATATACGATAGGTATTTTCAATATGGTTTGCTTAATGCTTATCTACATGAGATATTTACTATGTATGTTTGAACAATAGGCTAATCCTAAACCCGAGAAGCTGAGATGTGCTTCCACACAGTTCAGAGTTTAGGTTGTGATTTATATAAAAAAAGACCTATTTTCGCACTTAGATTGAAATCGATATGTGGATGTGTACAGTTATATCTCTTAAAGTCAATTGATGATATTTTCGCTAAACCAATCTTTTTCAACATTAATGACACATTCTTCTCTACAACAACAATTTGACAAGTGGTCCTTACTTTTAGCATTTTTAGATAAATGACATTAATATATGGTGAACATCGTCTTTTGGCTATGGTGTAAAGAACAAATTAGAAAATGAAAGCTACCATCAAAATTGGATTGCATATCCCTAAATAGCAAGAAACTATGGAACATATAAAGTCTGTTGGATTGCTTTAGAATTGGAAAGAGCCAACATAAAGATCTGCACCAGACCAAAGATACGAGAATAATGGATTAGGTGACTGTTCGTTTGTTTACATACAAAGCGCAATTCAGGTTAAGAAATTGCCTGTAATAGAAACCAACTTTTCATGCTTTTCATCTTAGGGAACCATGTATTTGTTGCCATTCGAAATTAACTAAACATGAATGCGTTCTATTTAGTACTAAATGACATGTTAATTACCATTGAATAGGAATAAAGATAGTTGGTTGCCTAAAATAGAAAAACTTAAATGAAATTAGTTACCCTTGAAGGAAAATAAAATTAGAAGGTTATTTGCATTACTCCTCAATTAGATGGTTTCTTCTTATGCTCATATAGTAATAAGAATAGTTCGTTCACCAAAATGGAAAAACACGAAAAGTTGGTTGCTGTTACAGTAGTTTTTGCTTAAAAATCATGATGACTTGTTTTGTGAAGCCTAAATAATAAAAAAGTTTTGATCTTTTGTCCTACCTTTGAGATGAGCCCTAACTTCTTAATAAAAGGTCTCTGGTTTTCTAGACCCTTTTTTCAGTTTTAAGGGGAAAGATACTTTGGGTCAAACTTAACAGTTTTTTAAACCATTTTCTAATGTATTTAACATTTGACTTATCTTTTAAATTAAAAGTTTTTGGTGTTTTGGCAATGCTAGTTTGGAAAATAAATAAACTTACCAAAAATAGATCATTTATTCATTGTGTAGGTGATACGATGCATATATGTCTATTATGTAACCTCGGTGATGTTTCTGATCACACCCACACCGGCCCACCCTGACCTATTTTTGATAAAGGAATGCACATACATGAATACAGACACTCAGTCACACACCAATATATATTTTGTCCTAATTTACTTAATTTTTTGCCCATTAGAATCATTACTTTTTAGTGACTTCAACTCTGATCACAAGTTTTTTTTACCGTATTAAGGGCATTTTAGAAATTTGATCACCGATCGAACTCTTTTATTTAAAGCATGTGGAAAGTGACTTGTTGATTCTACTAAGGAGTAGTCATTGCTATCCGCAGAAGGAAAGAAGTAACTATGTCATGTCATGAATGAGTGTTGCAAGCCGACAAAAAATAGACAGAAGTAGGGGTGTGCAACGGTCCAAAACCAAAACCAAAACTGACTGGAACAGAAACGTTAAGAAAATGGAAACTGAAAATAGGATCAAACCAAATATTAAAAAAACCCTGAACAGATAACCGGACTGGTTGGCACCGATTTGTTATGGTTTGTCAGTTTCACGGTATAGTCCCAACTTTTGCACAACCTAATGACATAAGCCACCTCAACCATCAGGTTATCACTATTGTGGTTGACATTAAACGCTCTGGAGAACTCCACTAGAAAACATTGGATTATGTTTGTGAGGAATGAGGATCTTCAGCTTTTAATTACATGTTGCTTTTGTTGTCCATAGGATATTTGAAACGAATTCCTTAAAAACTTTACAACATCGTTTATGTCCTATACTCATATGCATCTGTCTATGTGTAGCTGTAAGTTATGGAAATGGATGACACATCAGCTGTTGAACTTGAACCCTCGTATCCACCAGGGAGGTGTGCCTTGTGTGGTGGATTCTTTTCATCCGAGATTGAAGCCGGTGGGGACGTCGAACCTATGAGTATATGTGGCGCTTGTAAGGCTTCGTTTCGGGAGCGTATGTATGAGAATTCATCTCCTATGGATGACGATGTGTTAGATGCTATTTTTATGGAGGGTGATGTCTTTTACGGTGGGGATTCAGATGCTTCAGTTGATAGTTTCCTTAATAACGACGTATCTGCTGATGTAGATTCTCAAAGTTTTGTTGATGGTGATACATATATAAACCCGATGAATGTTGCTGGTCTGAACCAGTGGAATTCAGGCTACGACGACGATGAATTTGAAGAAGTCGAAGGTGATGAAAACGCTGGAACTTTGGTGGGTAGAATTCAGCTACATCGATCGTTGGCGACCAATGGACGTAACCTCCCAGTTGATTGGCTTAACGAGATTATTTCTTCCGATATTGCGATAATAACCGGAGACAGGAGAAGAGTTCATGTACCAAACGTATTCGAGGAAACATCACGTTACGTAGGGAACGATGGAGACGATTCTGACACAAGAGCCTTTGAAGAATTACTGGAGCGTCTAGCCGAGACTCAAAGATCACGTCATGTAGTACCGCCTGCAGCAGTTTCATTTGTGAAGAATCTCGAGCTTGTCGTTGTAGACGACAAGGATTTCGATGAGGGTTTGGAATGTGTGATTTGCAAGGATGTCGCGAGTGTTGGTACCGTAATGAACCGGCTTCCTTGCCGTCACATATACCATCCTTCGTGTATCGTCCAATGGTTAAATGCACGGAATACTTGTCCACTTTGTCGATACGAAGTCCCGCCTGATGACAAGGAATTTGAGAGGATACAAAGCAGAAGCCATGAAACACAATTGCAGGAATCGGAAGATGACGAGGATGCATCGTCGGAAGTTGTTGAAGGTGGTAACGATGAGAGTGGAAGAGGAGGAAGGTGGTGGTTTGTGGCGGCTCCGATCATGAGCATGGTGGGTATCGGTATTGTGCTGTGGTTTGGGGGAGGAGTATTTGGTGGTTACTGGGCAAGTCAAAGGGTCAACAGAAGTAGCAGGAGTTGGTGGTGCCTCTTGTAAGCTTATTTTAACGTCAAAATGTACAGTAACTTTTTTGTCGATTGAATGCAATCGTGGTAAATGTTTTGGATTCATCATCAAAAATGTTGCTTTTAGTAATTTTTTTTTATAACAAAAAGACAAATAGAAAAAAAGATAATCCTTTGTATCAGAGCGGATATGTAAATTGCAAAACCATGCTTGGCAATGGTTACATATTCTATGGGTCTGTTGACCTTTACAGTTTATGAGAACTTATACTTGGGAGAGTTTATGGTTTTTAAAAGTTTATTTTTTTTATTCAATTGTATTTGGATTATTTTTAGTTGTTAAACTATGAGTTCAGTGGATGTTTGGTTTTGTTTTTTAACGAAGATTATTAGATTATTGTGTTATACCGATACAAATAAACTAAAAGATTGGGTATGTTGCGATTTACTATTTTCTTATTGCTATTTTCCTACAACAGTAAATCACTTGACATAGATCAAGTGACCACCACCAAAGGTGGAAGAGTTTCTTCTTGGTTGAGGTATCGAGTTCGAGCCTTGCCAAGAGTGATTATCTTTAGATGGAGGTATGAGGTTTGGTCCTACCTTCAAGATGTCTAACAAAAAAAAAAAAAAATGCTAACTACTGACAATTGTCTTTGGCTGTTTAAAAAAAATACATTTCCTACAGCAATAATGACCAGCACCAAAACCACTACACTTACTTTAATTTGTGAAATTACCAGCATATCCTTTCATGAGACTTTTCTCACTTAAAGATGCTAGTAAAACATCTCTTAGCCAAACTAATAGCACACTTAAAGATGCTAGTAAAACATCTCTTAGCCAAACTAATAGCACGTACTGCACTTTTTGTTTTTTATTTTGTTTATCTTTTACATATATAATATATTATTAGTTTATATATTTCGATAATGTGGAGTTTTATTTTGTAATAGTTAGTTTAATTTATTTTCATGTAATTTATTTCCAAGTAATTTGGTTCCATTGTAATTTATTTATTGTATTTAGAAGTTGAGGGGTATAGAGTGTAAATCCCTCAAAGTTGGTTTTAATATTTAGGGTTAATTGCGCAAAAAACCTTAAACTTGTCAGCATTTTGTGATTAAAATCCCAAACCATTTTTCGTTGCATAGAAAACCCCGAACTAACTAAAAATCAGTAAATCAAGGTTTTATCAATGAGTATCTGGTTGAAACTGGTTATTAATCCTACGTGGACTGGTAAATAACATACGTAGAATAAATTTTAATTGTTGAAATCGGTTTCCAAGTATTATACATCATTTTAACGCTCGTAGATGATGTAATCCCGTTTAAAAATTACAATTAAAAATTATCGACGGGGTTTTAAATGATGTGTAATACTTGACAACCGGTTTCAACAATTAAAATTTATTCCACGTAAATTATTAACCGGTCCCTGTAGGATTAATAAACGGTTTCAACCGGTTATCCATTGATAAAACTTTGATTTACTGATTTTTAGTTAGTTCAGAGTTTTCTAAGCAACGAAAAATGGTTTGAGGTTTTAATCACAAAAAACTGACAAGTTGAATGTTTTTTGCGCAATTATCCCTAATATTTAAGGCACATAAATTTGTCTTATTCACAATATTGAAAATACGGCAGCCGCACTCTTCTTTTCTTTTCTCTCTCGATATTCAAACTTTAATTGAGTGTTCTTCATTCTTATTGTTGATTATTGTGATTGTTATTATTGGGAGTACTGATATATTCATCTGGGACGATTCAACAATTGGTATCAGAGACCAGGAAGCGGATTTAAACTGATTATCATCGGTGTTCTTCGAAAAATTTCACGGTTTTGCTCTTAATCACTTTTAAATATTCTGTTTTCGCTTGGTTTTATATTCCATAATCATAAGCAATAAATCTTATACTGATTTTGAGCATTTCTTGTTCCATCATTATAAGCTTTTCTTGTTTAATCGTTGAAATTGTTACTCGGTAATTTCTCAAGTGTTATTCTCGATTTTTGCTTAAAAAATCCATAGTATAAGTGTTTTGTTTACTTGTTTTTAACAAAACTTTTTTCCAAATTCAAACCAAATATTTATAAATTATTTTCAGTCTTTAAATCATGTTTTTATTAATTCTGAAAAGCTGGAAGTTAATTAAACAATTTAAAAAACGGACCAACTCGGATCCCATCTCGGATCAACTCGGATCCATTTTAACCTATTTTGGACCAAATCTCGGATCCTATCCGAAATTTAGTTAAATCATTTTCGGGTCTCTAAAATTACTTGTTCATCATTTTTAAGCTTTTTCAAATTCAACTCGGATCACCCGAATTCGGATCATCAACCGAATTTGGATCACCATAGTTCCACTGTTCACTTCTAGTTGAACCATCCGAGATATTGTTATCCATCCGAGTAATCACCCGAAATTCGGATCATCAACCGAATTTGGATCACCATAGTTCCACTTTTCACTTCTAGTTGAACCATCCGAGATATTGTTATCCATCCGAGTTACTGCCCATCCGAATTTTCGTCCATCCGAGTTACTGTTCATCACCAGAGTTATAATCATCCGAGTTTCATACCACTCGAATTACTGTTCATCGCCCGAATTCAGATCATCCGAATTTCGGTTCCATTTCATCCGAATTTCGGTTCCTTCAACCGAAAAAACAGTTTCCACTTCCAAAGATCCTAAGTTCATAACCAGCACTCAACACATCATGTCTCGCGAAGCTCTTGTTCTTGGATCAGAGAACAGACCACCCGTTCTCTATCCAGATGAGTATGAACAATGGAAGAAGAGGTTCATGAAATTCATTGGCATGTAGCCATGGGGAATCTGTTGATCCAATCTATAAGTGAGGGACCTGCTGTTTTTTTTATCGAGAATGTCCTGCAATGCTAGATGCTACTCCTCCAGTCCCAGCATCACGGACAATTCGTGAACCTGCAAATGAAGCAGAAAGGGATAGACAAACAATTGATAAAAGGGCAGAGTATCTTATTTACCAAGCCCTTCCCACTGATATTCTAGTTGGGGTTGACAGCAAACTGTCGGCTATAGAAATGTGGGACGAGCTAGAGATGCAAATGTTTGGAGCAGACTTAGATGATAGGGCCAAAATTGAAGAAGCAAATGCCAAATTCATAGAGTTCCGAGCCAAGGATGGAGAATCCCTACAGAGTACATTTACATGGTTCTACGCTGTTCTGAATGTGCTGAATAAACTACACATCCAAAAGGACAAAAATGACATCAACATCTAGTTCCTATCCTCCTTAGCTCTAGAATGTCAAATATCAAGTAGAGTCACCAAAAGAGTTCTAGACATTCCAAATGTCTCTATACATGTGGTGTTCAAGGAATTAAAGAAATATCATGGCGATGTCGATGCTCAGATGCATATGGCAAACACACTGGCATCACTGTTGTTGACTGTGAAACCCAAACACCAAACCCACAGATTCCTTAGCTCTACTCTCAAATAAGACATACTTTGCTGAACCAATACAAAACTCATCTCCACTGCCCTTCCACAGTCAAGTGCTTCATCCTCTCGATACAAATATGCACCGCCACTGATGAATGAGCCGTGTGATGATGAAGAGGAAACTATACAAGAACACGCCTTGTGGTCAAATCGTCTTCAACAGAGACGATTCTATCAAAAGAAGACGAACAACCAACTTCGTTATCACATTGGCCCTCGGAGGTATCCTGAAGACAGAAGAGATGAGAGGAGAGATGAACGGAGAGATGATAGGGATGATAGGTCCCGTGATGACTGGAGGAGAAATGATCGAGATGATAGGCTATATGATGACAGGAGAGATAGACGAGATGATAGGAGAGATAGACGTGATGATTGAAGGGGTTATCGAGATGATCGCCGTTATGAAAGGCGTGACGATAGAAAAGATGATAGGCGGGAGTATAATCATCGTGATGATAGCCGGGAACCCCGCTGAGCTGACAAAAGGCCAGTTGAAAGAAGAGAGGACATGCCTAGAGCTGATGAGCTTAAGGTAGCTGATGAACGACTCTACTATAAATGTGTGAAGCCGGGTCACTTTGCTCGAGAATGCAACAACCAATTCGAGCGTGAAATAGGATACTATGAGAGGAATCTTGAGGCCCTAAAGAAGAGATCTGATGCAATGGCCCTGGTAGCACAAGAAGACTACTGAGTTGATGATGAATCTGACGAAGAAGAAAAAAGGGCAAAAACCGTTATATGGTTTACAGAGTTAAAATGACTGATTATGTAATTACTTCCGATTCCGAATCAGACACGACTGTGGAGGGGGAGAACATGAAAGATCCTACAGCCTGTCTGATGGCCAAGTCCGGGGATTCAGAATGCTCTACGTCAGATTCAGAGAAAAATGAGGTACATTCCTTTTACGTTCGTAAGTCTGTAAATAATATATCTGTACAAAATGAATGTAACTTGCGCACACAAATACTTGAGCTAGAAGCTATGTATAACGTTGAAAAAGAAATGTGTGTCAAGGCTGAACATCTAGCCCAATCTTTAAAAGAAACATCTGACAAATAAGAAAAGAATCGGCTAAACGAGCATGAGTTGTTAAAGAAACTTTTAATAGAAAAAGTAGATGCTGATGATAGGAACATTTACCTTAAGAGTTGTATTCATACAATCACTGAGGAAAAGAGTTCCTTGAAGTCTGAAATGTCTGTTCTTTCAAAACGCTAAGAGTCCGTAAGCATGGAAAACTTAGACAATCTGGGTAAATACAAAATGATTGAAGAAGAGAGAATAGGTTTGTATTCTCGAAAAAAAACCCTAGATGATGAATTTCTAAAACGGGGTCAAACTGTCAAGACCGTCCCTTACGGGGCAGTCCTGAATGACTAGGTCCCAAGGGCAATACAGCATCAATCATAACTAAGATAGAATTAATAAAATGCGGAATTAAGTCATTACAGAAATTAGGATTATTATACAATAAGTTCAAATCAAAACTACAAAAGGGCACCAGGACACTAATCTAATACATAAACACAATACATAGCACAGATCTACCCAAACCACCACCATCATTGTCTTCAATCAATACCAATTGCAGATTCAGTAGTGGTCTAATGACTTCAAATTCGAGCGAGCAGATCCTAAAGACTTGGGTCAGCTGGACCTTTTCCTTTGATTAAACCTGTAAAAGATTCAACAACAACTGTAAGCGGTGCTTAGTGAGATTATAGATTTAACAGTTAACATGCCATGACAATTTTAAGCGGAGACTTGACTTTTGACTTTGACTTTGAGCTCTGACTTTGACTTTAAGCGCGATTTTGACATGACTGCCGCTATCAGCCAGACATTGTGAGACATAGGACTTAAGATCGGATGATGTTTAATCCCACGCAAACGCTTTTAATTGTGGGGATCAGCCACATACTGAGCTAGCTACCAGTAAGACAACGTGGGCAAACATCGGAGTAGACTTAATCATAGACTGACATAGACTTTCTCAGACTTGAATTATGCGGAAGCATATGAAAGCATTGATATCAAGGCAAATGACTGAAAGCATTCAAAGTAACGAATCAAGATAGCAATAACAATATATATCCAAGACTAATTCAGACTGTAAAGACATTTGTGCAGGATGATATATTAAAAGCTATCATGATCCACAGGGCATCACCGTACCAAGGTGTGCACAGGTCACATTCTAGCTGAGCATATTAGACTTTCAAATAAAGCTAGAACAACAATATGTCTCACAGGAAGACAAACATGTATACAGTTATATCTATAAGTCACTGTTACTGGTTTTATTGAATGGCTGCTGACTTTGACTTTCGCAAGAGGATTAAATCCACCACCCGAGTTATCTCAGGATTTATCATTTGACTTTACAGACTTTAGCTTTGACTTTACTGACTTTAGCTCCGACTTTACTGAGTTTGGCTCTGACTTGCTTCTCTGACTTTGGCTTGCCTTTATTGACTGAGCTTGTCTTTAATTGCTTTAACTTGACTTTTCTGGCTTGGCTTTACAGACTTTGACTTTATAACATAGTTCAGATTTAGCTGAACCTGTTATTTGCATGACAAATTACTTTACATAAGCTTTTATGTCATTACACAATATAATTGTGTAAATCTGTTAAATTCTTGAATTTTCTGTAGCTTATGTATAGACTTTTTCATTTATTGACTTTTAATATCATTCAGACTTTATTAAATTCTCAATTAAACTTGCGAATTAGCTTTGACATGATTTAATGATTTTATGTGCTTTTATACATTTCATGGACATGTGTGACCTACTTTATCTGTCTTTGGCTTTCAATTGCACTTTAAATTCACATATGAACGCATATGATGATATATTATGCATAAACATGCTATATGTGTTACAAATTCATTTTAAATGACTCATATAGTCAATTTATATATTCATGACCATTATGCATAATCAACTTTTTTATTAATATACATTCTATCGAAGGTTCTTCAATGATCACACACATATATTTTATTCCCAAGTAAATGCCATCAATCTCATTGCATCATAATATATTCTTATTGAAATGTTCATAATTCACATACATGGCCTGCATTAACTTTAATGATCAATGTCATAGGCATAACACCAATATTTAACTAGTTCATATTCATGTTTATACTCACATATGCTTTCAATTTAATCACACTCACACATGTCCTTTTACTTTATTCAATATCATTTTTGTTGAGTTTATAGGCCTTAACCCTTATTAATTTATCACTCATACACATGTATATATGTATATATATTTACACTCTATCATTTATATATGCATGTATGTTTGGACATTAATTATGTTGTTGCTAATGTCAATACTCACAGAATCATATGTTCCTTATTATTAACTCACACCTCACACATATATACACATTTGAGAAACAAAACCCAAGAAAGAAACCAATATGGGTGTTGTTTCTATTTTGCATACATTGATACACACATACTCACGTTTGCTTCATTTAATTATTTATGTTAGAAAAGGAAAGACAGGAACTTGCTTTCTGTTTTGGACATTACATTGCACACACTAAACACACACACACACACATTCTTACTTTATGAAAGGTCAAAAGTTGCTTTCCATGCACTCTTTACACATATGACCGAAATAGGTACATACTGCACCCTCACACACTTCTATGCATACATTTGAAATTGTTTAAAGTGAAAGAGGAATGCTAGACTTGTTGCTTTCTATTTTGACAACATATATATATTGCACTGACAGCCCACACGTACACACACAATGCACAACATACATACATACATATCAATTCATGTAATAGAGATTTGGGTTTTATTAGGTTCACGTTTACATTTTTTATCATTTTGACCCCATTAATTTGTTTTCTTTCAATTCTTTTGACTTATCATATCAATTCATATAATTAACTTTTACAACCTAATTATGACTTTTATTAACTTAATAAAAAAATTCATAGCTAATGAATGTAATTAAAAATTACATTTAACATATTAATTATCTCTATTGATTTTTTTTTTTAATCTTGATATGTTTTCAGTAATTTAAACCGAATTTATTTTGTTAATGTAAGTTAACTTACGTTTAATCAGATAAATTAACGCTAAACTGGTCGTTTATTTCTAAGTACAGTTTAGGTTGTTACAGAATGGGCTCCACCACGCATAACTTCGTCCCCGAAGTTGTTTATGTTCAGATAAACGCAACTTAGGAATTTCAAAGTAACTCTGAATTCCCATAATCTGACATAAACTTTCTGGTGGGTATTGAATGAGCACCATCTGTAATTTCATGATCTCTTACATCTTTGGCTTTTATAACCATTACATTTACTAATTTCTCAATATCAACAATTTAGCTGTTGACTTATGCAATCCATATATGAATTTAGAATTTCTGCTTATCGTTTATACTTTTCTGTATTGACTCACACTTCGAGATTCAATATGACTTTCAATTAATTCGGATATCAATTTAGTTATCAAGACAACTTATATCTCTTTTCTTTTGATCTTAAATCAGTTGTGGCTTTTTGAATCTCACATCTGTTCTATTGATCATTTTTACTCATTGATGATGTTATTATCATCAATCGCTTCGCAAACTTTTGACTTGTGCCGACTAACTTTTCATTTGTAATCCCTGAGTCCAAGTTTATTTTATTTGCTTCAGCCAAGACTTATATTGACAAGACAATGGAATAAGAATTCCATATATACATGAGTATAGACTTATAGTTGACTTTCATTGGTCAATCAAGACCAATCGCTTAATTCTTATAGAATTTTCTCTTTATTTCTTGTTTGACTTTAGCTTTGTGCCTCAAACTTCTTTGATTTCAATCGAATTTGACATTGTGTACTTGACAATCTGGTACAGAGACCAGCTTCTCATTTCAATTTCTTTGGATCAACAACTTCTATTTCTGCCTCATTATGAGACGCTGTAATCTTTCAGATTAATAGGCTTTACGAAGAAGCTTGTGTTTAAGAGTCATTTTAGGTTTCCTTAAAGCTTTTGAATCATACATGATTCAAACACTAATACCTATTTAGCTTATAGGTAGAATTTCTTATCAGAAATGGCATTTATGTTATAGCATCACCTGATACAACCTATATGTCATCCGCATATACACTATCGATGACAAAGTTTTACAGTCGAATTCAAGACTTGTTTTGAAATCACAAGTCAATTTAAATCAAGAATAGAAAATATTTCTCCTGATCTCCTTAGCGATCCTATTTTAAAAAAAATGTTTCTATGGAATCGGAATGAGGTCGAGATTGAAGACTGTGTTATTAACGAGCAAATCATGTTTATTTGTGGCTGTTTCAATATCAAGGGTAGCAGAATGCTAGTCAAGTGACTTGGTTAATCGATATGAAAGTGGTGTAAAGATAATTGAACAGTTTGTAGTGAAACCAAATGATGCACGATAGGTATTTAATTATCAAACGTACTCATGGCCGCATTTGGCATTTCCTCTGTCTCCTCGGCTGTGATATGATAAGCACGGGCTTTAGCTGACGGAGTTGCATCAGTGCTCTTCATTGTTGAACCTCCGACATACGACTGAGATTGACTGTTGGTTCTCATTGGACATTGATGATTAAAGTGTCCAGGTTTTCCACACGTGGAACAACCAAGACCCTTCGTTGGGCATTCCTCGCTACTATGACCGATTTTGCTGCAGACATAACATATCACATCCATTGGATTACATAACCCAGTATGTGATTTCCTACACCTTTTGCACACTCGCTGTTCTGATTGAATCACATAAGACTTGGCCTTCTGAGGAGAGCTATACTGATGAGTTTGTTGAGACTGAGTCTTTCTTGTCTTGAAGAATCTACTGAACCGTTGCTTCTTTGGTGGAGAAGGACATGTAGGATTAATCTGAACTGCGCTTAGTTGTTCGCCATACTCCAGGTATTCGCTTTCAATTTGTCTGGCTGCTTGCACCATCTCCAAGTACGTCTTGTATTTGTTACCACTCATCGGCTGACGATATTTTGGGTTCAATCCTCTACGAAATCGATTCATCTTTCTTTCTTCTGTGGCTACTTGATAAGATGAATAGCCACACAGTCGTGAGAACTCGTGCTCGTATTCATCGACCGTCTTGTCGCCTTGAGTCAATTGCATCAATTGAACTTCCATTCTATCTTGCTGATCCGTGGGACAGTACTTAGCGTTAAACATGTCGAGAAATTGCTCCCATTCAAGTGTTTGGATGACGTCTTCTCCGTAGATACTCCTCTGTGTCTTCCACCATGCACGGGCAACTCCGACAAATAAGGCAGTAGCGAACTTGACCCTTTGTGAATCTAAACACTCAGAGATACTGAAAATCTCTTCTGTGTGACAAATCCAGTCCAATGCCTGGATAGGGTCTACAGTACCCTCAAATGTCAAGGCACCACTAGACTTAAAGTCTTTGAATCGGCAGCCTTTTGGGTTTTCAGTGTGGACATTTTCATTGGAGTTATCAGAATCAGACTTATCATTATGGATTTGCTTATCCTTTCTTTTGTTCTTTTTATCAGCCTTACGCTTTGCTTCAGCCTCATCACGAGCCTGAAATTGTTCTTGGATTAATTTGACTTGTTGTTCATTTTGTTGTGCTAACAGTTGTTGTATCATCTCAAACAGTTGCTGAGGCGTGACATTATCAGGAATTCCTCCTTGTCCAGACATTCTTACTGAAACATAAAAATTCAAGTGACTTTCAGTTAATAGACTAAGTGACTATGTACCCTTTTTCCCATCCTAACAGTCTGTGCATCCTATCTCAGTTCAAGCCACCTAGCATGATTGATACTTTACGTATTGCCTAAGTTTGAGACCAAGTATTACTTTCATAATACTTGATTCACTCAAACTATTGCTCTGATACCATCCTGTCAAGACCGTCCCTTACGGGGCAGTCCTGAATGACTAGGTCCCAAGGGCAATACATCATCAATCATAACTAAGATAGAATTAATAAAATGCGGAATTAAGTCATTACAGAAATAAGGATTATTATACAATAAGTTCAAATCAAAACTACAAAAGGGCACCAGGACACTAATCTAATACATAAACACAATACATAGCACAGATCTACCCAAACCACCACCATCATTGTCTTCAATCAATACCAATTGCAGATTCAGTAGTGGTCTAATGACTTCAAATTCGAGCGAGCAGATCCTAAAGACTTGGGTCAGCTGGACCTTTTCCTTTGATTAAACCTGTAAAAAGATTCAACAACAACTGTAAGCGGTGCTTAGTGAGATTATAGATTTAACAGTTAACATGCCATGACAATTTTAAGCGGAGACTTGACTTTTGACTTTGACTTTGAGCTCTGACTTTGACTTTAAGTGCGATTTTGACATGACTGCCGCTATCAGCCAGACATTGTGAGACATAGGACTTAAGATCGGATGATGTTTAATCCCACGCACATGCTTTTAATTGTGGGGATCAACCACATACTGGGCTAGCTACCAGTAAGACAACGTGGGCAAACATCGGAGTAGACTTAATCATAGACTGACATAGACTTTCTCAGACTTGAATTATGCGGAAGCATATGAATGCATTGATATCAAGGCAAATGACTGAAAGCATTCAAAGTAACGAGTCAAGATAGCAATAACAATATATATCCAAGACTAATTCAGACTGTAAAGACATTTGTGCAGGATGATATATTAAAAGCTATCATGATCCACAGGGCATCACCGTACCAAGGTGTGCACAGGTCACATTCTAGCTGAGCATTTAGACTTTCAAATAAAGCTAGAACAACAATATGTCTCACAGGAAGACAAACATGTATACAGTTATATCTATAACTCACTGTTACTGGTTTTATTGCATGGCTGCTGACTTTGACTTTCGCAAGCGGATTAAATCCACCACCTGAGTTATCTCAGGATTTATCATTTGACTTTACAGACTTTAGCTTTGACTTTACTGACTTTAGCTTCGACTTTACTGACTTTGGCTCTGACTTGCTTCTCTGACTTTGGCTTGCCTTTATTGACTGAGCTTGTCTTTAATTGCTTTAACTTGACTTTTCTGGCTTGGCTTTACAGACTTTGACTTTATAACATAGTTCAGATTTAGCTGAACCTGTTATTTGCATGACAAATTACTTTACATAAGCTTTTATGTCATTACACAATATAATTGTGTAAATCTGTTAAATTCTTGAATTTTCTGTAGCTTATGTATAGACTTTTTCATTTATTGACTTTTAATATCATTTCAGACTTTATTAAATTCTCAATTAAACTTGCGAATTAGCTTTGACATGATTTAATGATTTTATGTGCTTTTATACATTTCATGGACATGTGTGACCTACTTTATCTGTCTTTGGCTTTCAATTGCACTTTAAATTCACATATGAACGCATATGATGATATATTATGCATAAACATGCTATATGTGTTACAAATTTATTCTAAATGACTCATATAGTCAATTTATATATTCATGACCATTATGCATAATCAACTTTTTTATTAATATACATTCTATCGAAGGTTCTTCAATGATCACACACATATATTTTATTCCCAAGTAAATGCCATCAATCTCATTGCATCATAATATATTCTTATTGAAATGTTCATAATTCACATACATGGCCTGCATTAACTTTAATGATCAATGTCATAGGCATAACACCAATATTTAACTAGTTCATATTCATGTTTATACTCACATATGCTTTCAATTTAATCACACTCACACATGTCCTTTTACTTTATTTAATATAATTTTTGTTGAGTTTATAGGCCTTAACCCTTATTAATTTATCACTCATACACATGTATATATGTATATATATTTACACTCTATCATTTATATATGCATGTATGTTTGGACATTAATTATGTTGTTGCTAATGTCAATACTCACATAATCATATGTTCCTTATTATTAACTCACACCTCACACATATATACACATTTGAGAAACAAAACCCAAGAAAGAAACCAATATGGGTGTTGTTTCTATTTTGCATACATTGATACACACATACTCACGGTTGCTTCATTTAATTATTTATGTTAGAAAAGGAAAGACAGGAACTTGCTTTCTGTTTTGGACATTACATTGCACACACTAAACACACACACACACATTCTTACTTTATGAAAGGTCAAAAGTTGCTTTCCATGCACTCTTTACACATATGACCGAAATAGGTACATATATATATATATATATATATATATATATATATATATATATATATATATATATATATATATATATATAGGTTACTGAAATGTTTCTATTAAATATACTGCACACTCACACACTTCTATGCATACATTTGAAATTGTTTAAAGTGAAAGAGGAATGCTAGACTTGTTGCTTTCTATTTTGACAACATATATATATTGCACTGACAGCCCATACGTACACACACAATGCACAGCATACATACATACAGGATTCATGCAAGGGAAAGATTAAAAAGGGTGCTATTCTGCTATTTCTTTCTAGTTTCGGTAGACATGGAATTACCGAAACCATCAAGGTTTCGGTAGTAGCTTCTTGTAGTCTCTGTACTATTCGGTAATCCCATACTCCCATGCATGGTCTCGGCAGTCTGTATTAACCATAAATACCGAAACCTGAGGCAGTCTTGGTGGGTTTCGGTATTCACTAAATGGGTCTCGGTACTATTTCAGTATACATGCAAACACCCCACACACCTGCACTGCTTTCTTTCTGTTTTTCCTTTCAAATGACAGCAGCAAAAACATCAAATTTTAATAGAGATTGATGTTTCTATTTGAGGCTAAACACACACATATATCAGTTATATGGCCGAAGGCCAAAGGCCTTCTTGGCCCTCTCTTTTAAACATTACCGAAACATTTAGAAGGAAATGGACAACAATCACTTTTTATTTATAAGATCAATTTACATATATTAATGACATGCATGAACTTATAATCTGATTTTTAACACTTAATGATGTTTGATTTCCATGATTTTGAAACGATTTGGTGTATATACATTTCCAGAATTCGTGGGTTTCAAAACATACATAAATGAGAAATTTACCTTGTAATCTTTATTATAACTTGTTGGTTGATGCTTGATTATGAATTTCCTTGTCTTGATTTACTTCAATTTGATGATGAACTTTTTGATGAAGATGGTGATGAGCCGTGGGTTCTAAAGATTAGAGAGAGAAAGTCCCTAATTTGATCTAGAAATGAGCATGTAATAGAGATTTGGGTTTTATTAGGTCCACGTTTACATTTTTATCATTTTGACCCCATTAATTTGTTTTCTTTCAATTCTTTTGACTTATCATATCAATTCATATAATTAACTTTTACAACCTAATTATGACTTTTATTAACTTAATAAAAAAATTCATAGCTAATAAATGTAATTAAAAATTACATTTAACATATTAATTATCTCTATTGATTTTTTTTAAATCGTGATATGTTTTCAGTAATTTAAACCGAATTTATTTTGTTAATAATGTAAATTAACTTACGTTTAATCAGATAAATTAACGCTAAACTGGTCGTTTAATTCTAAGTACAGTTTAGGTTGTTACACAAACTTAACAAACTAGTCACTTAAATCAACCCAAAGAGACTAGGTTTTATCATTCCAAATAAGGAATTGGTTTTAAAAATCCTAAGTATTTGGAAAAGGTTCAATTAGTTTTACCTAATTTTTATGATTTAAGGTATATGGGTGCTGGGTTTAAGTCTTTCTTTTACAAATCATCGGAAGAAGTCTTAACCCAAGAAGATGAGAAACTAAGTGAAAATAAAGAACATGAAATTTCTATTAAATATGATGAACTAAATGAGAATTAACCTTATAGAGTACCCACTCTAGAGGAGGACTTCTTGTCTAGCTATTCATCAGCAGAAATGAACGCCGAACCTGTCAAACCAATCACTCATCCTTATGTTCCGACAAAAGTTCTTCAACACAAAGTAAATGTTTTTAGAAAAGGACTTAAGGACAGCTCGAAAGAAAGCTCTTGGTTATCAAGAAGCTCTTCTAAAAGCGAAGAAAAATTGGTAAGACAAAGTTTTGAACAAAATGTCGAATCAGTCATCTACAAAGAATAGTTTGACATAGTTTCAGAAAGATTAAATTTCCACTTAAAAGATTCAAAAGTTTCTCATCCTACCAAGTTCCACCTGCATCATCCAACAAAGGTAAAGCTAAGATTGAAGTTCCTTCTGTCGTTTTGAAAGTGAGTGTTCAAAATCTTCAAAGGCTGGGGTTTCAAAGAAGACTCAAAGTCAATCTAAGTCTTCCAAGAATCCCACTCACCAAGGAAATTTCTCTAAGTCTAAGTCTTCCAAACATACCGACTCTCATCGTTTTGTTCCTACAAATCATGTGAGAAGAGTTCCAAAAACCACCATGCAAGATTTTTCAAGTATTTTTTTTTTTTTTTGTGAAGAAGGGTAAAATGCCAAGTGATTTTGTTTCTAGAGATAAGATGAATGTAATCTGAAGAAGGCTAAAATGCCAAGTGATTTTGTATCTAGAGATAGGATGAATGTAATCTCTGAAAATAATGTTTATCATGCTGTAGCGGATTTTGTTTCTTGTTTGAAGTATTCTTTTGGGGATTTGTTTACTTTATGTCCAACTAATTTTAGATGTCAAGTGTATGAAATGAATAAATTCGTGCCTTATCCTGCAAAACGAAATCGTAAAAAGAAAATAAAAAAGAATACTTCAAACAAGAATATTAAAAAGAATGCATCATTGCCCACAACAAAACTTGATACTTGTATTTTGCCAAGGCCTAAACCAAAAACTAATGTAAAATAGGTTTCAAGAAGTCCAAAACCAAAGGCAATTTCATCGCTGAAGGTTCCAAATCCGGTTGGGTCCAAACATAATTGGATTCCAAAAGGCTCTGCATATAGTCCACACAAAACTGTAATATGGGTTCCTAAGACTGTAAATGTGCCATATACAGCTGGAACACCTAACCCAAAAGGACCCATACTAAGATGGGTACCAAAAGTTGTGTGATTTAACGCAGATGGTTCTTGGTTACTTCAGATCAAGACCTGCACTTCAATGACTTGGCTTCTAGTTAACTCAGACTAGGACCCGTTCTTCTGCTTGTCGGTTAATGTACAACTTTGTGCTTAAACCGACATATTTGGCTTCTGTGTACTCAACTCAGGATCCGGTCTGAACACTTCATGTATTCAGAACAACTCGGTTCAGAACACGGTTTGCATGTTAATTTTTGATGGATTTATTTCATGCCCATAAATTTTCATTGTATCCAGATTTCTTTTCAGGCAAAATTCATCTGGTACATGGATTCGGGTTGCTCTAAACACATGACTGGGAGGAGAGTTTTGCTGTCTAACATTGTAGAACATTATTGTGAGACAGTTAAGTTCGGAAACAACAATCATGCTCAAATCAAAAGATACAGGGATTTAGTCTTAAATAATCTAGTCATCAAGGATATTGACTATGTTGAGGGGTTATCTCATAACCTATTTAGCATAGAACAACTCTGTGACAAAGGGCTAGAGGTCACATTTAGGGCTAAGGACTGTAGTGTTAAGAGCATTGATGGAAAAGAGATTTTAACCGGTTCCCGCAACTCAAATCTGTACACCATAGACGTAGCTAAGCTTATGGTCAAGGATAGCATATGCCTATTATCAAAAGCTTCATCAAAAGACTCTTGGTTATGGCACCGAAGGTTATCCCATCTAAATTTCGAGAATATAAACAAGCTGGCTTCGAAACAACTAGTCAAGGGACTCCCAGAACTTCGCTACGAAAAGGACCATCTGTGTGGAGCATGTGAGAAATGAAAGATGAAAAGATCATTTCACAAGTCAAAACCCGAACCATCATCAAAAAGAGTTTTGGAGTTACTACAAATGGATTTGTGTGGTCCCATGCGAACGCAAAGCATAAACGGGAAACGATACGTGTTGGTCATCGTTAACGACTATTCACGATATACCTTGGTTAAATACTTGCGATCCAAGGATGAGACAGCTCAAGAAATCATAGACTTTATTAACAGTGTCAAAACCCAACAACAGCTGTCTGTACAATCAATCTGATCTGACAACGGCATGGATTTTTAAGAACTCGGTAGTTGAGAGCTTCCTTCGATCCAAAGGCATTCATCATTAGTTTTCAGCTGCTAGAACACCTCAAGAGAATGGAATTGTTGAGAGGCGTAATCATACCCTCGTGGAGGCCGCACACACAATGCTGAACTACTTAAAGTTACCTCCGTTCTTGTGGGTTGAAGCCGTGTCCACAACCTGCTACATGTAAAATCGCTCCATAATCCATAAGCGTTTCAATAAAACTCCATGTCAACTCTTTTTAAATAAAGTTCCTTATATCAAGTACATACGAGTGTTTGGTTGCAAGTGCTATGTGCTGAATGACAAGGACAACCTCGGGAAGTTCAACGAGAAAGCGGATGAAGCGATCTTTATTGGATTCTCATCCAATTCGAAGGCATATCACACATTCAACACTCGCACCAGGACAATCAATGAGAGTGTGCATGTCACATTCGATGAAATGGCTGAACTGGCTCCGAAAGTTGACCAATCAGGACCACGCATTACACCCATGCCTGGAGACTTATCCTAATCTTCTTCTTTTTCTTCTTATGATTTAGTTAACTTATTTGATCCTTTTTATGTAGCTAGTTCTTCTGTAGCTAATACATCCACATCAGAGTCAACTGCTCAACCATCACCATCATATCCACCAATCCTTACATCAATCCATACACCTTCCACTTCATCATCTTCACCTTTCACTTCATCCACAAACACAACTCCAGTTGAATCCACTCCTGTAATACCCTCACACATAGTTCCAAACATTATCCCTCTAGAAGAACAAACAGAACCTGAACCAGTGGTACCTTCACTTGAAACCATCGACAGTAACTCTTCATCCATCCTCACACTTACCACTGAGATTCCATCACGTTCACCCCTTTCCACACGAGACGAAATGGACCCGGAGTCACCCAACTGGACAAATTATTGGTTATATCTCTCCCGGGGTCCAAACTCGAAGGGCATCTGCTAATGAATGTCTCTTTGCGTCATTCCATAGCAAAGAGCCTGCTGGTGTGGATGAAGCCTTGAAAGACCCTGACCAGATTGTTGCAATGCAAGAAGAGCTCAACCAGTTTGAACAGCTCAGAGTATGGCGGTTAGTTCCCAAACCAAAAGACCGAACCATCATCGGAACAAAGTGGATCTTTAGGAATAAACGAGACGAAAATGGCATCTTTGTAAGAAATAAAGCAAGCCTAGTCGCCAACTGCTACCGACAGCAAAAAGGCACAAATTATGATGAGACCTTTGCTCCAGTTGCACGGATTAAAGCTATCAGAATCTTCTTGGCGTATGCGGCACACAAAGATTTCTAGGTGTACCAAATGGACATGAAGACTGCCTTCTTGAATGGTGAACTCAAGGAAGAGGTGTACGTTGAACAACCACAAGGATCTATTGATGCACATAAACCAGACCATGTTTATGTGTTAGATATAGCCCTCTATGGTATGAAACAAGCACCTCGAGCATGATATGATAGTCTTTCAAACTTTCTTATCTCAGCTGGTTTCAGAAAAGGTCTGGTGAACACAACATTGTTAACTAAAAGGGAAGGCCAGCACATAATGCTAGTCCAAATATATGTCGATAATATTATATGTAGGTCCCGAGAGGTTCCCAAAGAATATAGCTTTAAGCTGTAGAGGGGGGTGAATACAGCTATTTAAAAACTACACATTGTTTTCTCAATGTTTGTATGTATTATCAACAATTTGTTAATTACAAACAAGCTTGAATGCGGAATAGTTCAAGCTGAGATGACAGATACAACATTATGCTTACTAGTCTAAGACAGACTCAAACTAGTATACAATGAATACACTCACTAAGAAGCACTCACTGTGTTTTACAACACTTAAAGGAACGGCTTATGTAGAACAGCTTATACACACAGATGCTGGTTTACACAGAAGGTTTGCATGCATGAAAATCACACTTGCACGTTCACTCTTGGGTTTCAGCACTTAGCTTTCTTCACACTTCTTTCTGACCTTAGAAGCTTCCTTTTATACTCACTTAGAGGATCTAAGAGAAACATCTTCATTGGACGAAATGAAAAAGGAGAAGTCTTGTTGAAAAGACAACATAACCTTTTCTGCACTTTTCTGAAAAGCAGACTTGTCTTCACATGTGCAGAACTTTTGTCTTTTTACTTTGTCTACTGTTGCATTGCCTTTAACTAATTTAGGAATGTCAACTTTGCGTCTTTCTTCCTTGTAAAGGCCTATTTTGATATAAGAAAAAGGTCTGTCACCCTTTTTCAAATAACCTTTTGTCTTCATGTTACAGAACAGCTTGGGCAGGCTGAGCAGTTCTGTTTTCCACTTTGTCTTCGACTTTGTAAACTGATCTTGTAGTCAAAAACAATACATGATGACTTGGAAACGTATTCCATAAAGTGTTTAGCATGTTCACAAAGAACAGGTTCTGTTCACAAAGAACAGAACACTTTAAAAGTGCCCAAGCTGCTCACCAGTGTAGAGCAGCGTAGACAGTTTATGTCCAACCTGTTCAGTAGACAGAGCAGCTTGGACAAACTGTCTTAGTTGCAACATATGCAACACATAGAACAGCTTATGACTAATATTGCAAATCATTTTCAGGCTTCAATAAGGCATATAACAGGCCTTAAATTCAACCTTCAAATGCATCAACAGGTTTGATTATCAATCTCCCCCTCAGATGTAGAACAGGTTTGACTGAGGCCTTTTTGTGCCTAACAATCTCCCCCTATTTGCAATAACCAGTCTAAGCTGGTCTTATCAAAAATCATTGTATACTTTTACAGTACATTTTGCAGAATTGAAATTACAACATTACAGTAAAGTAAAAGATCAGTTTATATATACACTGATTCTTGATTACATACAACAACACATGTTTTTACAAGAGTACAACTAATGTACTAAAGTATTTTACAACCAATGTAAAAGAAAAGATTACAACTTATGTAATAATGTACAACTAATGTACAAGATGTACAACTAATGTACAAGATGTTTGGACTGTTTGAGTTGGGAGCAGATAATGGCAAGCCTGTCCAACTGATGGACAGCTCCCATTCTTCACCTACCCAGATGGCAGGTGGACTTTATTACACTGGAGGGGGTTCCTGGAACATCTTTTCCATTTCTTCTCTTGTATCCTCAAGTTCTTGAATTTCACTTCTGATGAACATGAACTTGGGATCATTAAGCTCTCCTCTTTCATAAAAGCCTCTGAGCTGATCCCAGACGGCTGCTCTCCATCTGCTAGACTGCCTAAATGAAACTGCAAGTCTGAAGGCGGCAAGTTGTCTCAGATCAACTTTGTATAGCTCTGAGGCTCTTTGGAAGCACTTCTTCTGAGTTAGGGGATCTACAAAAAATGCCCCCAGCTCAGGTTCTTCAATAATTTTGCCATCCTCAAACTCTATTCCACTTGGCAGGCTATGATCAACTCCCTTCATTTCAATGGCATAGTCGCCCTGTTCGATCAGTGTAAGGAGTAGCTCCATCTCTGTGTCCTTCTTTGTTCTCCTGGCCTTTATTTTTGGATGTGTCACAAAGACACCTTCACTAATTTCCTTAGATATCAGGCCAAGATCCTTTACTCTTTCCATCAACTTCTTGACATATGCCCTGATCTGTTTAGCAGTTTCAGACTTTGATTCACTCAGGGCAACTGCCAGCTCAATCCACTCCCTGTATCCCATCTGAGCTACATCAGTGTGGTCATAAGTTTCCAATTCTGGGCCTGTTGCACCCATCCTTGTTATTTTAAGCTTCCACTGACTGCCTTTCCTTGATACAGGGACAGCTTTGACAATTGCTTCCTTGGCTAGCCTTCTTTCAGCAACATCTTGAAACTTTTTCCTAGCCAAGTTGTCAAAGTGGTATTGAGCTCTTGCATGGGGTACTGTTGATTTGGTCACAGAGACCTGAGTACCTTTCTCTACTTCCTTCTCTTTCTCCCCTGCTGATTGTCTGGCAGCTTCCATAATTTTCTTTTGCACCTCCAAGGTAGACATTTTAATTTTCTTTGCTTCTTGGAGTGCAAAGGATTTAGCAGCTTTAGCAGATTCTTCTTCTTTTCTCAATTCCTCCAGAGCTTGAAGCTGTTCTTCTCTAAACTCAAAGTACTTGTGCATAGGAAGACCCATCTCTTTAGCCCTGGCCTTGTGAAATTGAATTTCTGCCTGCTTCTGCTGCATGGGATCATCAGCTACCTTTTCTTTTCCTTTAGCTGCTGCTGTAGTGACAGCAGCCTCGAGGATTTCCTCCTCTTCTTCTTCAGATAGAATTAAGTGCCTCCTTTTACTGCTAGGCCTGTCCTCAGGAATGACTTCCTCCCCCTTAGACTGAGCAGGGTTTGGAGAGACAGCCTGAGTAGGCATAGCAGCTTGAGAGACACCTTCAGCTGCACCTGTTTTAAAGACATCTGCTGGCTGACCAGTGTGAGTTGCAGACAATGGTATCTCCTTAGGATTTTCTCCCCCTTAGACTTAGTCTTCGAGGCAGATGACTTCTCCCCCTTTGAAGGAGATGAAGCAGCGACTTCAACACCTTGTCTGCCTGAAGACACAAAGTCAGCAGGCTTGCCAGCAGGTTTAGTAGAAGGTTTAGGACCAACAAGGCTAGTCACTAAGTAAGCCAAGTTATCCTTCACCTCAGTAAGCTGGGAAAGACAGGTCTGAAGAGAAGTGGAGTGGGAATCAGCAAGGGATGTGAGCTTAACAATGTTTTCCCTGTCAGACGTTGTGAACAGCAGAGTTTGCAGCTGTGCAAGATGAAGTTCTAGAGAATCTTGCACATCAGCAAGATCTGATGACACAGAGTTTGACAGGGAGCCAATTAGAGTTTGTAAGCTAGCCAGATTGGCTGGAAGGGTAGAGTCGCAAGAAGTGAGAAGTGATGACAGCTGTTGGGAATTAGCTGTCATTGAGGACACAGAGTCCTGCTGAATGGAAAGAATAGAGGAAAGGGAGGTGGACACAGTTTGCAGCTGAGCAGTGAGTGCTAACAGCTGTGGAGATTGATCAGGCTGTGGAGTGGTAGGGAAAGAGGCATTGAACGAATCAAAGAACCCCTGAAGTGGTGCAGACACAGAGTCTGATATGATGGAGGGTAGAGAGTGCGTGGTGTTTTCCAAAGAACCAACTTTGTTGGTCAGCAAAGAAAGCTGATCCTTCAAAGGCAGGTCTTTGGGAGATGGAGGTGTATGGGTAGATTGTTTTGAGTGGGTAGATGGAGAAGATGATGATGAAGCTGGTGTTTGAGGATGTGATGGAGAGGGAAGAGGGACTTTGGACAGAAGCTCCATAGCCTGGGCAAAAGTAAGATGACCCAGTTTGGAGGGATCAAGGGGTCCTTCAGCAGCGGCTGTAGCTGCATCACTAGGAGAAGGGGATGATGTTTGAGGCCTTTCAGATGTTTCTTGTGTTGCAACACCCTCATGAAGACCAGTGGTGGTTCCCTCTGCAGTGCCTTTCTAAAGGCACCTCATCATTGGGAGATGGGATATGCATTTCAACATCAGCAGTGGTGAAACCTGCTGATGGAATTTGCTTGGAGGGAGCAGCCTCACCAGAGGGAAGGTGTGATCCCTGAGGTTCATCAGCTTGGGGTGTTGGTCCCTCAGCAGCTGTTTGGTGTAGAACAGTTGTATCATGGGGAGCAGAAGTTTGAGACTGAGCTGCTGATTGGTCTATACCAGCAGCGTGGGCATCTCGTGCAGACTCAGGGTGTGAGGAGATTTTAGTGGGGGACAGTGTGGACACAGTATGGAGTGGAGAGGACTCCTGTCTTTCAATATCCTCAGCCTGTTGGGAGGCTGGGATAGTTGATGTGGGTATCTCCATTTGTACAACTGGTTCCTGTTGGAAGGAACCAGAGGGTCTAGGCTGACTCTGGGTTGACTCAGATTGGAGTGAAGCATGCTCCAAATGAGCTGAACCTTCTCCCAAAATAGGAGAGGCAGCGGGGGTTGCTTCTTTTTCAACTGAACCCTGTTGAGAGGGAACAGAGGAGGTGGTTTTGTGGACTGTTTTCTTTTTGGCTAGAGATTTGCGTTGGTAATGAATGGATGATGTGGGTGATTGTGGAGAGGGGAGAGGATCTGTTTGGACAGGATGTGAGACTGGGTCAGGAACAGTGGGGCTGGCCTGTTCCATAGTCTCTTGTGCCACAGAGGCACCAGCCACAAAGGCTTCAGGCTCAACAGATGAGCCAGGGTGAGGAGTCTGCTCTTCCTCAGCCACAGAGGCTAAGGGAGCAGACTTAGTCTGAGCTGTTTTGGCCTTCTTTTTAGCAGGCCCAGCTTCAGTTGCCAGGGTCCGTTTAACAAGCTTGGACCTGGCTTTGGATTTTCTGACGGGAGCAGCAGCTTCTGGATCCACCCTCACATCAGAGGGTCCTTCCACCAAACCTAACAGCCTCCTCATTGGTGTGGATAGAGGAGGCTCATTTTGCAGTACAGGTGTATGAAAAATTCTATTCACTATGACAGGGAATGCAGCAGACTTAAGTAGGGGCTGAGAGTTGTAAAGTTGCTCACCACAAACATGGCTGAAAATGAGGCTCAGAAACCTGGGATAACGGACAGCAGCTGGTCTTGGCTCTTGCTGCACCAGGTTTCTCAGGTTTGAAAAGATCCACTTAGCCATGTCAAGAGTAGTCCCATCCACTAGCTGTAGGACTATTGGAACTTCATCTCTACTAAGTTGGTCAAAGGAACCAACCTTGCTGCTGAAACACATCACCACAGAGGCGAATAAGAAGCTGTAAGTGGGTGACAACTCCTTCCTGTACAATGTTGCTCCAATTTTGGGTTCTGCTACACCACAGAAGCGTAGCAGATTGCCCATTTGCTCGTTCTCAGGCTGGGGCAGATCATAAGACTCAGCAACAGGCAGATGAAGAGCCTCCCTCAGAAGATCAACTGTTATCTCAATGGACTGAGTTCCATTAAGAATAGTTCCTTTGATGACCTTAGTGTCGGGATTGTAGGAGCATGTGTACCAGAATTCATACACCATCTCCTGGTACAGGACACCAGGAGATGCAGTCATGGCGTAGTTCAACGGATGAACTTTCAGAAACTCCACCATTTGGTCATAGCCCTTCCCCACATAGTTTTTGGGGATTGTGAGGTTGGCAATGTAGTTGGTGGGCTTAATGGTCAGCATTGTGGTGATTGATGAGTGTTTGACAACATCCTCACCAACAAATACTGGGAGAAAGGGATTAGGTCTGTGAGCCATTTGGGAAATTTTTGAGGTTGAGGAAGCAAAGGACACTTAGTCGATTTTAGGGTTCTTGAGAATTTCTGGAAGTGATGAGGAGGACGAAGATGAAACTGTATTTCGGTATTTATAGGATTTGAATGTGAGTGTGTAAGAGAGAGAAGATTTTGGGCGGTTTGATTTGAAAAAGTCGTTAACGGAAAACGGAACGGTTGTCCATGTCAGACCGTTTGTTAGACCACTCGATTTCTTTTGAATCACTTACACACGTAATCCACATTATCCGCAGTAATTAAGTTAAATAAAACATTAATTAAGTAACTTAATTGTGAAGAAAGGTAATTAAAATATTTGGTCTAAGTTGTTGGTCAACCCTGTGATGAGCAGAGTCAACATATGTTATCCATTCTTCAAGCTGTTCTCCCTTCAAACTGTGCCTTCAGCCTGTTCTCATTTGTGAGAACAGGTTGGGTTCAATTATTTGAACAGGTTTCAAGACAAAGGCTTGTAAGGCAGTGTGAAGGAATGAACAGGTTGAAGATTGAACCATCAGAGCAGGCTGTACTTACAACCTGTTTGTTGTTCAGCCTGTTCTGTGCTCAAGCTGTTCAAGTTTTTCAGAAAAATGGCTAAGTATAGAACATGCATAGCCTGTTCTGTCTAAGCTGTTCTGAGAGACTTGAGCAGTGTGAGACATATAACTTCATAGACCTGAGAGAACACTTAGTTACTCTTATTTAACATGCCCAGCTTGCTTACAAGGTAATTAAACCTTGTTTCATCCAGAGGTTTGGTGAAAATGTCTGCAAGCTGTTCATTTGTGGAAATAAAACTTACCTCCACATTACCTTTCTGAATGTGATCCCTGATGAAGTGATGTCTGACTTCAATATGCTTTGTTCTTGAATGAAATACTGGATTGTTGGAGATGGCTATGGCACTTGTGTTATCACACAGAATAGGAGTTTTCCTATACACAAGGCCATAGTCTTCAAGCTGATGCTGCATCCACAGAATCTGCCCACAGCAGCTTCCAGCAGCAATGTACTCAGCTTCAGCAGTAGAAGTGGACACTGAGTTCTGCTTCTTGCTACTCCAACTGATCAACTTTCCACCAAGGAGTTGACATCCACCTGTTGTGCTTTTCCTGTCTAACCTGCAGCCTGCAAAATCAGAATCTGAATAGCCTGTTAGTTCAAGGCTTGAGTCTTTGGGATACCAAAGACCTAAACCTGATGTACCCTTTAGGTATCTGAAGATTCTTTTAACAGCAGCTAGATGAGATTCCTTTGGATCAGCTTGGAACCTAGCACACAGACAGGTGGCAAACATAATATCAGGTCTACTAGCAGTTAAGTATAGCAAGCTCCCAATCATGCCTCTGTAAGCTGTTACTGAAACAGCTTTGCCACTGGCATCAGCATCCAATTTTACATTTGTTGCCAATTGGGTTTTAATAGGAGAACTTTGAATCAATTTTGAACTTTTTTCAATAGATTAAAGTGTACTTTCTTTGATTTATAAAATTCAAGTTGAGTTTGTTTAACACTGTAATCCTAAAAGAAAGTTGTTCTGCCATCATACCATTTCCATACTTAGAATTTCAGCATAGTTGAGTAGTGAAAATTCTTGCATAACTGCTCATTAGTAGAACCAAATATTATGTCATCCACATAAATTTGAACAAACATAATGTCAGATTTCACTTTCTTTATGAACAGTGTAGTATCCACTTTACCTCTGGAATACCCATTGCTCATAAGGAACTCAGTAAGAGTATCATACCAGGCTCTAGGGGCTTGTTTGAGACCATAGAGAGCTTTGTCCAACTTATAGACAAAACCTGGATGTTGTTCATTTTCAAAACCTGGAGGCTGCTTGACATAAACTTCTTCTTGCAGCTTCCCATTCAAAATGCACTCTTCACATCCATTTGAAATACCTTAATGCTCTTATGAGCAGCGTAGGCTAGATACAAACGAATTGCTTCTAGTCTGGCTACAGGAGCAAATGTTTCATCATAATCAATTCCTTTCATGTCCTGTAGCCCTGAGCAACCAGTCTGCTTATTTCTAATGACATGACCTTTGCTCAATCCATTTTATTCCTGAAGACCATTTAGTGCCATTATAGTTTTCCTTTAAGGAGCAGGGACCAGCTTCATTACATTGTTTTCTCCAAACTGATTGACTCTTCTTCTTGCATGGGCAGTGATCCATTGGCATCTTTTAATGCTTCTCAACTTCTTTGGTCCATCCGTGAACAAAACTAGAGAACATACAAAAGTTCCTGTTTCCCACCGTAGATTTGTATCCCTTTTTGGTTGTTCACCAATTATTGATCATTGGGGGTGACACCTGATCCACTTAGGATCATTTTTCAATGATGATTCACCTGAGTTTTGTTAACATCTCAGAGGTCACTGTTACAGGCCTCTCAGATTTTCAGACACACTGTTATCTTGAGCCTGTTTCACGTTGTTTGAATCATGTCTGACCACTGTTTGAACCATATCAGCAGAGGGTACTGGGAAAATAGCATTGATAGGTTCTGGACATGCAGTTGTATTAGGTTCAGTAATTTATTCTACACAGGGTGTATTGACATAATCATCATCATGTCCATCATGATTAATAGGTTCCACACTGGGTGTAGTGGAAGCTTTTGAGTCCTCTTCATTGTTTGAATGCATCAGATCATCAAAGTTAAGTTCTCCTGAAGCTGATTCAGGAACAACTTTGGTGGAGGCATTCTTGGACTCTTCAAAGGTGACATTGATAGATTCATCTATCACCTTTCTTTTGTTGTTGTATACTCTGTAGGCTTTGGAGATAGCAGAGTAGCCAACAAACACACCTTCATCAGCTTTTGGTTCAAACTTTGACAGCTGGTCCCTTTGATTCAGATGAAACAGGGACATCCAAACACATGGAAATAACTGACATTTGGCTTCCTCCCTTTGAGTAGCTCATAGGGAGTCTTGTTGAATCTTTTTACCACTAAGGATCTGTTTTGGGTGAAGCAGGCAGTGTTAACAGCTTCAGCCCAAAATGATGAAGGTAAACCTGATGCACACAGCATGGTTCTGGCAGCTTCAATGAGAGTTTGGTTTCTCCTTTCAGCAACTCTATTTTGTTGAGGAGTTCTTACAGCTGAAAAGTTTTGAGTGATTCCTTTCTCTTCACAGAAGTCTTCAAGAGTACTGTTTCTGAACTCAGTACCATGATCACTTCTAAGCAGCTTTACTTGGGCAGAGTTCAGCATTTCCATCTTTTTGACAAATCCAATAATCTCTCTAGCAGCCTCTCCTTTGCTCTTTAGAAAGATCACCCATGTGTACCTGGAGAACTCATCAACCATTACAAGAGTGTATCTTCTTCCTCCTAGACTTGGGACATTAACAGGTCCAAACAAGTCCATATGGATTAAGGGTGGAAATTAAGAAGAGTGGAGTATCAATAGAGAAAGTAGGTTTGGATTTAAAATATGATTTTTTTCTCTGCTATAGCCTTGCTCGCGCTGTGGGCCTAATCTATCCTAGCAAAAGTCAGAGAAGGCAACCGGTCACAAACTCTTTCTTACAAGAGTTTGTTGATGTTTCTTGAAGTCAATGTACAGTTCTTCTGTGCCATAGGCCAGGTCAGATCACATTTTGTTTCTTGTGAGAAACAGGTTTTTTCAGTTGTGGGGTCAGCAGAATGCATATCCACAACAGATGTGAAAACCTCTGATTATCTCAAAGTCTCAAGTAAGGCCCAGTAGCAACGCAATTATACAATCATGAACTAAGATAAAATTTACAATTGCGGAAATAAATTAATTTCAAACAGAACAGAATTTTAAGTAGCAAGGTACAGAAATATCTAGACTATTACAGCAAGTCACATAAGATAAACTAGACCGACCCCAAGCTCAATCATCAGCTAAGTACCAAGGTTTGGAACATGTTCTATGTGTAAACTCAAGCTCGTGCAATACTGACCTAATGAACGAGGTTCAAGCCAATACCTTTGACTTTACCGTGAAAATAATGCAACAACGGGTAAGCTTATTTGCTTAGTTGAGAATGTAGAATTTCACATTTACATGCAATTATGAACGCGGAAGCAGCATGCACTGCACTCGGCTCATGCACGGTCCACTCTATATGCACTGCACTAGCTCATAGCACAGCTCAATCTCGAAGGGTCCTTGGCCAATTAAATCTCTTTGATGCGCGACTTTGCTCAGCTCCCAGTTATAAAACTGTGTGGCTCTTGAGAGTTTAGACAAATTCCATAAAGGAATGCTTCGGATGATGATAATCCATACCACGCAGCATTAGTGGGGATCAGCCACTAACTGGCTAGCGACCAGTAAAAGCTCTTATGGAGATCACGAAGCCAGCTCTA
>JAANYP010002768.1:53190-177574 GCA_020465985.1 Centrapalus pauciflorus
GCAGTGTTAACAGCTTCAGCCCAAAATGATGAAGGTAAACCTGATGCACACAGCATGGTTCTGGCAGCTTCAATGAGAGTTCGGTTTCTCCTTTCAGCAACTCCATTTTGTTGAGGAGTTCTTACAGCTGAAAAGTTTTGAGTTATTCCTTTCTCTTCACAGAAGTCTTCAAGAGTACTGTTTCTGAACTCAGTACCATGATCACTTCTAAGCTGCTTTACTTGGGCAGAGTTCAGCATTTCCATCTTTTGACAAATCCAATAATCTCTCTAGCAACCTCTCTTTTGCTCTTTAGAAAGATCACTCATGTGTACCTGGAGAACTCATCAACCATTACTAGAGTCTATCTTCTTCCTCCTAGACTTGGGACATTAACAGGTCCAAACAAGTCCATATGAATTAAGAAGAGTGGAGTATCAATAGAGAAATTATGTTTGGATTTAAAAGATGTTTTCCTCTGCTTGCCTTTCTCACAAGCTGTGCATAATCTATCCTTAGCAAAAGTCATAGAAGGCAAACCTGTCACCAACTCTTTCTTACAGAGTTTGTTAATGTTCTTGAAGTTCAGATGTGACAGTCTTCTGTGCCATAGCCAGTTTAGATCAGCATTTGTTCTTGTGAGAAAACAGGTTTCAGTTGTGGGGTCAGCAGAATGCATATCCACAACATATACACCTTTCTTTCGTTGAGCACATAGCACAACTTTGCCTTGGGGATCCAATATGTAACCCAGGTGCTCATCAAAGTTAACCTTGTAGCCAGCATCACACAGTTGGCTTATGCTGACAAGGTTATGTTTTAGCCCAATCACATAGGCTACTCTTTTGAACACTGCAGCACCAGCTTTAAGAGTTCCATATCCCTCAGTGGATCCCTGTACATTGTCACCAAAGGTGACTTTTGGCCTTTTTTCAGGCCTGAGTTCACTCAGCAATTCTTTACAACCTGTCATGTGCCCTGAGCAGCCACTGTCCAAGTACCAAACCTGGGAAGGTTGTTTTTCCTGCAGAGTGATAAGAGAATTATTAGTCATTTTTAGGGGAACTCATCACAGAGATGAGTTCTCCTACTTCATCAACATTTGTTGATGGACTTGAAATATCCACACTAATATTCCCTATTTGAATGGTATCAGCTTGAATACCACTTTCAGTGACTGTGACATTTCCAACACTGCTTGTAACAGCTGTGGTGGAAACAGCAGAGTCAACAGGCCTCATGTCCTCAGATTCAGGACAATCCTTGGCCAGATGTGTCTTCTTCCCACATTTGTAACATTTTCTCTTTTTAGGGTTTTTGGAAGAAGATCTTTCAGAAACACATTCTGAGTTATTTTTGTTGATTCTTTCCGCAGGTTTAGCAGTTTTATTACTTTTTGTTGAATCAACAGCTTGAGTGGATAGCTTAATAGCCACAGCTTTGGCTGCCTCTTCTTTCCTCTTTTTAGGAGGACAGATGTCAAAGACAGGGAGCTTGATTGGCTTTTGAGATTCCACAGGTTTGGGAAACTTATTCCCAATTATCTCAGTTTGAGCAATGGCTTTGCCTTTGCCCCTACTGGATTGTGATTTATGCTGCCTATCAGCATACTCACTGTGTCTGGTTTTGAAAAGCTTATTCTTATTTATAACCAGTTTACCACTATGATTTGAAAACTTATTTGAAATCACAGCAGTTTTGTTTTCAACATGAGACTTACCCTTGTTGAAAATAGGTTGCTTACCTTTTGAAAACTTGTTTTCAAAGTCTTTAGCATCAAAAGGATTAACATGCTTTTTACCATCAGCTTTGGACTCAGAACCTGTTTTGTCTTTAGCATCCACAACTTTAGTTTGGACATGTTTTCCTTTCTTTTGCTTGTGTGAACCAGCGGAGCACTTAGCAGGCTGACTTGATGGAGAACAAATTCCAACATCAGCTTTTGAGCTAAGTTCACACAAGCTGTCAGTGTTTTGAGGCCTGACAAACCTATTTGTTGAGATTAGTTTACCATTCACATTTTGAATGAATGTGTTTGGAAGTTCACCAAGAGTGGATAAATCTTCTTTCAGATTATTGATCTCAACAATGGAAGCTGCTGTGTCAAGATCCCCTCCAAGATAGGCTTGGATTTGTGCAGGGATCTGTTGACTTATACAATGGCTGACTTTTTGTGCAGATTGGCACCAAGAGTCAACTATCTTTTGAAGCTTAGCATGCTTTATATCTGTTTCTCTCTTTTCTTCCAGTAAAATAGAGTTGATGTGTTTTAATTCATCAAGCTCAGTTTCCAACTTATGGAAACTGTCCAGTTTACTGGATTTAGTTTTAAGATCAGTTTTAAGCTTAGAGATTTCAGATAGTAAAGCATCATGCTTCTCAACAGCAGCTTTTAGATCAACAAGCATATATTCAAAAATTTTAACTTTTTCTTCAGAACTGTAAGCCATAAAATTTTGTACCTTATACATCATAGTAGGATTCCAGTTCTCTAAGCTGCTGAAGGCTTCAGCTTCAGCCATATCTTGTTTGAAGCTGCTTGTTGATGGGACATCAGTGTTGGCCACCAGACATTGATTGTCTTCTTCATCAGATGATGAATCAGAGTCCTCCCAGTCACATGTCTCTGCCATGAGTCCCTTTTGGCGATTGGAAGACACTGAGTTTTCCAATTTCCTTAGCTTAGCCATGGCCATAAGGTACTTAACCCTATAACCATCATCCTTGTTTGTCTTGTATGGTTTGGATGGCTGACCAACAACTTTTGACATACAATCAGCAGCTATATGGCCAGTTTTGCCACATTTGAAGCACTCAGCCTTGGATTTATCGAATGCCTTCTTTTTGCCAGCACCTGAACTTCCTTGCAGCATGTTTCTTCCAAACCTTTTCTTGTTGAACCTTTTGACAAGCATAGCTATCATTTGCTCATCATCTTGTTCAGCAAGATCTGCAGTATCTTCTTCATCTGACACATCCTCCTTGTCATCATCCTGTTGATCAGGTTGAGTGAACACATCACTCACCTGATTTACAGGCTGTCTCACATTAGCCACAAAGGCTGCACCTCTTTTGTACATTTCCAAGGCATTTCTCTTTTGTTGCCTTGACTGTTCCTCATTCAGTAAGGATCCATACAGATTGACCAGATCCATACTTCTGCTAGTACCTGAGTTCCTTAGAATTGTTGAGAAGTAATTCCACTCTTCAGGTAGAATGTCCAGAAATTTATTCACCAGGGTAAGACTATCCTTAGTGATCCCAACAGCTTTGAGATCATTCACAAGAGCAGTAAACCTGGTGTAGGTTTCTGTGAGGGTCTCCTTTGGTTTTGCAAAGAAGAGTTCATACTGTCTAACAAGGTTGTTAATCCTGTTATCCAGTGTGATTGTGGGTCCATCATAGACGGTACACAAAGTATCCCACATCTCCTTGGCAGTCTTCATCTTCTCAACCTGTTTGAACACATCATCAGGCAAGGAGATGACCAGATTGTTTCTGGCCTTTGCATCAAGAGCCACCAATCTTTTGTCTTCATCAGACCATTGAGCTTTTGCTTTCTCAAATGTTCTGATCTCAGGAGCTGCTCCTTCAACAGCAGGAGTTATTGTAGTAACAGAGGTTGGCACATAAGGACCCTCCATTACAATTTCTGGTAGTTGTACATCCAGATTCTCTAAGTAGAGCATCATTCTGCACTTCCAACCAGAAAAGTTCTGATGATTGAACTTTGGAGGTTTGCCCATTGAGCAATTGTCATAGTATGAGGAATTTGCAGCACTGTTGTCCATGGAAACTTGGGAAAATGAGAGATCTAGAATGACACACACTAAACCTGTCTCTGATACCAGTTGTAGGTCCCGAGAGGTTCCCAAAGTATATAGCTTTAAGCTGTAGAGGGGGGGTGAATACAGCTATTTAAAAACTACACACTATTTTCTCAATGTTTGTATGTATTATCAACAAATTGTTAATTACAAACAAGCTTGAATGCAGAAATGTTCAAGCTGAGATGACAGATACAACAGTATATTCACTAGTCTAAGACAGACTCAAACTAGTTAACAATGAATACTCTTACTAAGAAGCACTCACTAAGTTTACAAGACTCAGAGGAACAGCTTATGTAGGACAGCTTAGACACAAAGAAACTGTATTAAACAATATGACTTGCATGCATGAAAAACACACTTGCACGTTCACTCTTGGTTTCAGCACTTAGCTTATTTTTGGCTTGCTTATACTTTCTGACCTTAGAAGCTTCCTTTTATACTCACTCAGAGGATCTAAGAGAAACTTCTTCATTGGACGGAATGAAAAAGGAGAAGTCTTGTTTGAAAAGACAACATAACTTTTCTGCACTTTTCTGAAAAGCAGACTTGTCTTCATATGTGCAGAACTTTTGTCTTTTCACTTTGTCTACTGTTGCATTGCCTTTAACTAATTTAGGAATGTCAACTTTGCGTCTTTCTTCCTTGTAAAGGCCTATTATGATATAAGAAAAAGGTCTGTCACCCTTTTTCAAATATCCTTTTGTCTTCATGTTGCAGAACAGCGTGGGCAGGTTGAGCAGTTCTGTTTTCCACTTTGTCTTCGACTTTGTAAACTGATCTTGCAGTAAAAAACAATACATGATGACTTGGAAATGTATTCCATAAAGTGTTTAGCCTGTTCACAAAGAACAGGTTCTGTTCACAAAGAACAGAACACTTTAAAATTGCCCAGGCTGCTCACCAGTGTAGAGCAGCGTAGACAGTTTATGTCCAGCCTGTTCAGCAGACAGAACAGCTTGGACAAACTGTCTTAGTTGCAACACATGCAACACATAGAACAGCTTTAGACTAATATTGCAAATCATCTTTAGGCTTTAATAAGACATATAACAGGCCTTAAGTTCAACCTTCAAATGCATCAACAGGTTTGATTATAAATCTCCCCCTCAGATGTAGAACAGGTTTGACTGAGGCCTTTTTGTGCCTAACAAATACTGATAAAGCTCTTACTTTACGTGATGTATTAATACTGAAGGAAGAAATTGTGGGTTTACTAGAAAAATAAAAGGAATTGAGTTCTGAGAATAGTGCTCTTAAATTGAAAATATCTGAAATAAAAAAAGAACTTGATGAGTTGAAACGAGAGAATTTTATTATACGACTCAAATGAAATATATTTTGCTTGAAAGATCTGTACAGTATAAGAAAGTTAAAGATCTTGAAGAATTACTTTCCAAGACAAATCAGACTGATCAAAATTGTATTTTAAACAAATCTGAAGACTTTTTTGCTCTTGAAAAAGAGTTGTCTTTAACTAAAGATTTAATTGAGAAGGAAAGACATGAGTTCTTGCTTAAAGAACAAGATTTTAATACAAAATCTAAATTGTTTGAAGATGAAAGACTTATGTTCTTAATTAAAGAACAACCTTTTAAATCTGATTACCAATAATTTGATAATGACAGAAATTCATGTTTGGTCAGTATCAAAGAATTGGAAAATCAGATATTTCATCTTAATAAACAATTGCATGACTCTCTTTCCTTAATTAAATCAGAGGTTAAAGATCCTTCAGTTTCTTCAAAATCTAGAGTTGATCACTTTGATTTATCTACGGAAAGTGAAAAGAATCCAACTTAATTTTCTACACTTGATTCTTTTTCAGATCTTAAACTTAAGTATCTGTTAAAAATACACAAAGGCAAAGATAAAGTTGTTGAAAAACTTCCGGTAAAGATTTACATTGGTGAATCTTCGATGTCAAAATTTCTTAAAGTTTCCGGTAATACTGGTCCTTCTTCACAGAAAAAAATTTCACAGAAAAACACCATGTATTACTAGAAATAGGCTAGACCCAGACACTTGTTCATAAAGAAGAGTTTGAAAAAGTTTGAACATTCAAACTCAAGTTTCTTTAGAAATTCTGATATTCAATTTTCAAATATCCGAAGAAATTTGTTTTCTGCTTTTGAAAGAGAAGCTAATTGTTATAATCTGCATTGGGTACCTAAACCCCAGTTTAAGTAGGTACCAAAACCCGTTTTGAAATGGGTACCCAAAATTGCTAACAAGTGTGGATCCAAATCTGTTTGTTTACCAAAGACATCTTGAATTTTGCAGATTATAGGCTCTTGATTACTTCAGACCAAGACCCGTGCTTCAACTCAATTTGGCTTTTAGTCAAATCAGACTAGGACCTTGTGATAAGCTCAACAAGGTTTTCAGTTATTTCAGACTGAAAGCCGAGCTTCCGCAACAAAAGCTTCTAATCATTTCTGATTAGAACCCGATTCTGAAAGACGAATCCTTCTGAAATTCCTGCCCTGAATTCAACCTTAAAGCTGAATTGATAAAAAGGGAGTTTTATTTTATAATTTGTTTCTCTTGTTTTAATTTTCATGAGTTGACTAATGTTGTGTGCTTATTTCCAGGGGGAGTTTCAGACATTCTTTGACGCTGATATTTTTCAAACAAAAATTGTGTGTGTTTTTCACGATAATATTTTATTCACACATAAAAAGATATTTGAGCTGAAAAGAAATTTTTTTTTTCAACTTATTCTCTGAATATATCTTTGAGATTAATTCGTCTAATCTCTTTGATTTTAAAATTCTCTTTCATTCTGAGATTCTCTTTGATATACTCTCTTTCATAGAATTCTCCCATATTGTTCCATGTGCTAATTTTTTCATAAAAATCTTATTCATTTCATATCTTATATCAGATTTTACATTTCATTCTGATATCTCCCAACTAATCATTCCCAAAATTCATCATGAATTAAATTCTAATCATTTTTGTGTGATACACCATGAGCTGAAATGCTGAACTTTATTTCTGCTGACTTCGATTATGCACTAAAATGAGTGATATGCATATATATCGCTTCTATGGTCTAACCAGAACCGGAAGACCTACCCAAGAAGCAAACCACTTATAGTTTGTGTGGGGTTCTTTAGGTCTATTAGTTGAGAAATGTCAGTTATCACGGGATACTAACAGGGTCGAGCAGAGGTAAAATGTAAATGAGAGGGTTATTTTGAAAGGAGATGGTGGTGCATCAGGTTATGCTTTCACCATAAAGATGACTGACTTTATTTCTGAAAAAGTGAGCCGGAGGGAGCTTAGTTGAAAAATGCTGAGAGCTGAGAGTTGAGAAAGGATTTGAAGAAAAGAAAATCCTACCTACCCTGTGTCTGCTTGGTAAACCACATAATGTATCAAGCCCTATGCGACTTGATATTAAAAAAGACGTCATGAACCCAGTGACGCTTGCACTTAGCCCCACCAACTACTCAGTTATCTCTCAAAAGATTTCTGTTTCAATAATCATGAAGATATTGCTCATCTCTATCGATATATCATTTGGATATTATTGATATTGAAACAAGAAAGAAATTTGCTCCCGTCTCCGACTTCATTCAATGCACATTGTGTCTTGAGCTTATTATATATACTTTTAGGAAACATCAGGTCTGACAGTCTGCGGACTATAAACTGCTAGTCCAAAGTGACTAAGCCGGAACAAATAAGAGTGATTCTTTCATGATAAAGGATTTCACGATGACTATTTGGTAATCATACTAGTGTTAACATGACGCCAGTGCTGAAAGTAGGTCACATAGATATTATCTATTGTGCAAACAGGAATCCTATGTGGACCTGGACTCGTTATTTCACAAAATGAATGTGTTTCATTTTCCCCAAAGTTGAAAAACTTTGTTTTTGTTCTGAAAAGTTATAGTATCAATTCGAGGGGGAGTGAAATTTTTGAGGGGGAGTGAGATAGATTTGTTTAGTATAGGGGGAGAAGATATCGGTTTGAGGGGGAGAAAATCAATGTGTAATATTTCTGAATTGTAATTGTTGTTGTATTTCATCTACTGTATATTCAATGCATTAATGTCTCTAAAGACTTTGCATGATGTTCATATATCTTATGATCATCATGAGGGGGAGAAAAGCTAGAGTTCAGAGACTACGACTGAGTAGATTGAAGACAACTAAAGACAACTGCAACTACTTATCAAGACAATTGATGAAGGGAGGGAATCGAAAGATATTCACGATCCAAGGGGGAGTGTGCTATCAAGAAAAGAGAAGATAAGAAAAGAATAGATGTGAAGATCAAAGAGAGACAATAAAGAAGAAGCTTTTATCAGAAGGTTCAGAGATCGAAGAAAAGAAGTAGATTCAAGAAAAGGATCAACCTGAACAGAGAACTTTAATTGAAAATTGTTTTCATCTCTAAGGGGGAGATTGTTGGGTAGAATTTATAATAGAGTTGTAAACAATTTATATTGTATAAAGTTCAGGTGGCTTTATTGTAAATGTTAAATAGGTTCTATTTTGTATAAATACATGACTCAAAAATTTAGAATAGTGACAGATAGAATAGAGAAGGATACGGATCACAGAGAAGTACTGTGCAAGTCTCAAGAACTCAAATGTAATATTTTTTATTTCTCTCTAATCATTCAGAAGATTTTGTTTGTTATAATTGTTCATATGATTGTTAAAGTGATTGAATTGCATGAAATAATGAATTAACAAATCACACCTAACTGCGGTAAAATACATTTTTCGTTATCTTAAGGGTACACCCGATCTTGGTCTATGGTATCCAAAGGGAACCAATTTCGATCTTACCGCATTTTTCAGATGCTGATTTTGCAGGTTGTAGAGTCGATAGGAAAAACACTTCAGGCGGAATACAATTTTTGGATGACTAACCGGTGAGCTGGTCTTCCAAAAAGCAGAGTTGGGTCTCCACATTCACAGCTGAGGCTGAGTATGTAGCAGCTGCAAGCTGCTGCTCTCAAGTGCTGTGGATGAGAACACAATTACGTGATTATGGATTTTCACTCACCAACATCCCAATATATTGTGATTCCAGAAGGGCAATTGCCATCTCTTGCAATCCCATGCAGCACTCGTGAACAAAACAAATAAACGTCAAGTATCATTTCATTAAAGATCACGTAGAAAAAGGAACAATTGAATTTTATTTTGTAGGCACTGATTTTCAACTTGCTAATATTTTTACTACAGTTTTAGACGAACCTCGTTTTCAGTTCTTAGTTTCTCTAATCGGCATGTTAAATCCACCTTCTAGTTAAATGCCAGATATTGTCTAAATAATTCTATTTCAAACAAGTCATTGTTTGAAATTCCTTTATTTAGAAAATATCTGTTGTTTAACTCTAAATGTCGTGTCACAAAAATTCTATTCAATATTTCTTTATCAATGTATATTTTTAATGGTTAATGATCTTGTAAGTTGCTATGTACATTGTTCAACGTTGAGTGGGACGCTAATTATATCCAGGTTTGTCTGTGTTTCAAAGGGTAAAAAGGTTCTACGGTTCGATCTAATAGGATAATTGTGTAATTGAGAGGAAGTAAAATCAGGATGTATAGTGTAAATTAATTTAGTTTTTTTTTTTTATTTTCTCGTATTTTATTCTTAAGTTAAATTTATTTTTCTTAGGTAATCTCTCAGAAAAACACAAAAAGATTTTTATGTTTTATCTAGTATTTTTACTTGTCATAAATTATGAAAAACTCAAAAAGATTTTATTTTGTGTTTTAGTTATATTTTTTTTTGTATCTTAGGATAGTTTAAAAGAAACACACAATTTTTTTTTATTTTTAGGACTTAGTTTAATTTCTGCTTATTTTTCTTGGGCGCATAAATTTTAATTCTAGTTTATTTAGTTTAATTTAGCCCAATTTTCTATGTTTAATCGTTTGTGTGGCCCAAATTTAAGATCCAACGCGCGGATCCCAGCTCCACCTGACCCGACCCGCAGCGGGATTTCCTTTCTTCACCATTATGTTTTCTTCTTCTTCCTTCTCAAAATTCCGACGCTCAACCCCCCTACCGCCATTACCGTCGTTCATAAGCTCTCAAGCTCGCTTCTCAGTCGATTTCTTTCCTTTTTCTTGCTATTTCTTGCAAATCGACTTCTAGGTAACATTAATCTTCCTTTATTTTCCTTTTTAACTTCATTTTACGGTTTTTAGATTTTCAAATTTATAAGGGTTCTTATCACTGATTTTTGCATTTTTAGGATAGTAAATCAGTTCTTTTTATGTTAGTGTAGTTAAATAAAATGTTTCTTATCATTATTAGGTTTAGGATCTGTATTTTCAGGCATTTTTATGAAATTTTTGTACTGTTCATGTTTGCATTTGCATGAACACCTTAACTGAAAATTTACCTAAGTATAAAACTCGGATACACCTGAAATTCGGGTGATATACACTTGCTTTTGCACTTAGAATAAATTTTCAGTTTCACTGTTCCATACTTCATGGGCCCCAACCGAAATTCGGATCATCCGAAATTCGGATCACATGACATTATCCTTAGAAACGTATGAATGTTGTATGTGGTTCATCCAAATTTCGATTCATCCAAAATTCGGTTGGTCCCATATTATAACATTTATATCTTTCTTTCGGGTACATACGAATTTCAGGCCCAATCTGAAATTTGTAAATTCATTTTTTTGCTAACTGTTCACTGTAATTTCCATCAACCGAAATTCGAATCCACCCGAATTTCAGTTCCCCACACCATTTCGTTTCAAACTTAGTTTTTTCTTTTACATTATTTCATGTATCATTCCATCCGAATTTCTATCCCACCAGAAATTCGGATCATCTCACTCGGATTTCCCTTCCACTCTGAATTCGGTTCATCAGCATCCGAAATTCGGTTCATCCGAATTTCAACACTTTAGGATTTTGTTTAATTTTTAATTATTGCATTTCACTTAAATCAAAAATAAAATAAATATTTCATGTCCTTTACACCGTTGGTTCTAGTTAAAATAAGTGTTTGAGTGAACACGTCTATTCTAACATTGGTCTCTCAACGATCGACTTTGTATTTTATTCAGTAGAAGTTACATTCTACTGATAAAAATCCTAATTCTTTAAACAGAATAGACGGGTTCAAATTCACACTTATTTCAAACTTAATATCAATGTATCATTTCTATACAAGTCTGATAAACTAAATGTGTTGCATTTTTACAAGACGTATGGATCATCAGATCACCCTAACCATTCCCCATCCTCCGATCCCCAATAACAACGTCTAACTGCCAGAGGAAACCCTTCTCTCATCAGACAAATTCATAGAGTTTGCCCCCCATAACTCGCAACTTGACCTATCCATTCTCCGCAATGAAGCCGAGGATATCACCTTTGATATCCTCAAAGGCCACCCCATCTTCTATTCCTTAACCTCTGCCATCTCGGTTCCCATCATCTATCTTCAAAAGTTCTGACACCATCTTACCTTTGTTAATGAGGCAGTACTCCATTTCACAACAAAGATAGACTCCATTCCCATCAAACTCACCCTTCAAGCCATCCGCCATATTCTTCGCCTTCCCACCGAAAACTTCACTGTCAGTAAATATGCCTTTGCACCTATCCCATCCCCTGCCCAAACCCTAAAAGAAATACTATCCATCGACTATGATGGCACCCTGTCCAAACCTTCAGAATTCAAGACCAAGCACCTCCAATCTCACTAGAGGGTCTTCTTTGACGTCATAAATAAGTGCTTTACCGGTAAGCACTCAGGCCATGATTCGGACACCATTCAAGTGCTCGCAATGTTTGCTGCAATCGCCTATGATCGACACTACGACTATGCGGCATTCATTTTTGAGGTGCTGAAGAGAGCAATTCAAGAGAGAGGTACCAAAAGGGAAAGAAAATTCATTCCCTTTCAAAGGTTTCCACAACTTTTCATCCAATACGCAATGGATCAAGATGACGACATCCACGAAAGACCGGAGGCAGATGTATACATGACTGTGGCTCTACAACGAGTCAAAATTCCAACTGAACACTGCAAATGTCCTGGTCATGGACATACCAATTTCCTTGCTATATCTGGTAGATCAAACCGAGGAATCGGTAAGGGAATATCTCAGGGTAGTGTATCCGGATGAGGCTCTATCGGTTCCCAATCCGAAGGTGAGGTACATATGAGTGAGGAAGAGGGTGTCGAGGCAGCCATTTAAAACATTATGAGTTCTGGGGAGTGGGAGATCTCAATAGTAAGGGAGGGTGTAACATCCTCGGATTTATTTTACTGTATTTTGGTTAATTAAGTTGAAAAATATATTTAAGTTGAAATTTGAGCAATTATTATGTATTTTTGATATTTAGCAAGTTTGTTGCTATTTTAAGAAAATTGAACTCAGAATCATTGTTATGGAATATTAAGAAATTAAAAGTTATTAATGATAATTTTAAGAGTAAATCAGTATTTTATGGAACCGGTTAGGTCGAGGGGTGAAATGTGCAAAAATGATTAAAGTTGAATAAAAAGGGCAAAAGGCTTCATTTTCACCATTTTACTCTCTCACTACACTCTCTCTCTAGATATTTCCTCTCTACATCTCTCTAAGATATCTCACAAACCGACCGTCAGATTATCGAGAATTATACGTCAACGGAAAGATCTCGTGGAGTACAACAATAATCTACAAACGGATTTCTGATTTCGTACGAATTAAGGTAAGAATCGACCCTTTTAAGTTTGTTATTTCGGTTTTGAAGAACTAGAATTTCGAATCTGTCATTTTATGTAAATTAGAGCTTGTTATACTTGAAATATTGCTAGAATGTGATAGTATATGCATAATAGAATCGAATCTAGGCATCATACATGATATATCAGTGATTTTAGGCCTTAGAATGATGGATTTAAGTTATAAGGATGAACAGACTCGAATATGCCAAGAACAGAGTCGAAATGCAAGAACAAACTCGATTTTGGTACTAGATTCGAGTGTGTTTTCGAATCTAACACTAGATTCGAAGGGCGGTGTCTCGAATCTAACATCAAACTCGAACATAGGTTCTAATCTGTGCATATGGTTCGAATCTATCATCATGATTGATGGTGGGTTCGAATCTAACCCATTAAATTCGAGTTTAATGCCTAAAATTGAGAAATCTACTCTCTAAACTCGTGTATTTTGAATGAAACTCATAAACAACACATAAAATGACAAGGGTTACTCAAAGGACAATGTATGAACATGAGATAAGCTCAAACTTAATTATGGTATGAATTTAGACATGGACCCGAAATGGGAAAAATATTGCAAAACTTACGAAACTTGGTTTTATGATTTAAACGGTTATTGATACGAGGTATTGTTGTAATTAATATAACAGATCCCTTGAGGTGTTGTTTAACCCACAGTGGGGTAGTTGGTGGATCCGGTTGAAAGCCCGAGGAGAAAAAAAATTTGGTTAAAAGTTTATTTACGCACCCACTGTGAGTACATATGATTTCGCATGTTTATATCTGCTTTATGATTGCTTTCGCTTACTGAGACATGTTGCTTCATTTTTCGTTTGGAATTCTACTAACTTGCATAGATTTAGATGCACATTCTTATTTGATGCATGTCCGTTCGTTTGTTGTGCATCTACGATGGACCGGTGGGTCGCATCTGTTACTCTGATGTTACTGCTCTATATGACGCTGGAGCTGATCCCTCCAGGTCCGGTAGGCAGTATGTCATCCCCGATGTTATGTCTGTCTCAATAGTATGTTTTAAAGGCCGAGCTTTGGGCTCGTAGAGCGACGGCTCTTGTGTGGTCGTACTTTGTGTACGTGGAGAGTGCACGACGTGTGTCATCGGTGCTACTCTTGTGGGCATCATAAGGATTTATAAAATGTGTAAATCTGTGTATTCACTAAGCATTCGCTTACCCCTCAGTTGATTTTATTTTTACAGGAAAGGGTAAATCAGCAGCCGGACCTTCTAGTTAGGTCATTTGGAAGATTTGGGAGACTTGGTACTATTTAATCGGTAATTATGTTATGAGACAATGTTTGAATTTATTCTGGATGATTGTAATAATTGTAATGGGTGTGTAGACTTAGACTTGGTACCTTATAGCCCTGTATGGTGTTTGACACTGTTGCACTACTTTATTTCTGTATTTTAATGCTTCTGCACTTAATTTAGGTTATCAGATCATTATATTATTGCATGTTGATGATTAATCCTGGGTGTTTTTGTCAAGACCGTCCCTTACGGGGCAGTTCTGAATGACTAGGACCCAAGGAGCAATACAGCATCAATCACAACTAAGATAGAAATTAATAAAGTGCAGAACTAAGTCACTACAGTAATTAGGATTATTTTACAATAAGTTTAAAACAAGACTATTAAAGATTAGAAGTAAACTATAAAGGGCACAATGACACTAATCTAGTACATAACCACAATACATGTCGTTGCTTCTACCCAAACCACCACGCTAATCAATTCATTCGATACCAATTTCAGTTGAAGTAGTGGTCTAATGACTTCAAATTCGGGCGCGCAGATCCTAAGGACTTGATTCAGCTGGACTTTTTCCTTTGAACTTTCCTGTAAAAAGATTCAACAACAACTGTAAGCGGTGCTTAGTGAGATTATAGATTTAACAGTTAACATGCCATGACAATTTTAAGCGGATACTTGACTTTTGACTTTGACTTTGAGATCTGACTTTGACTTTAAGCGCGTTTTTGACATGACTGCCGCTATCAGCCAGACATTGTGAGACATAGGACTTAAGATCGGATGATGTTTAATCCCACGCACACACTTTTAATTGTGGGGATCAACCACATACTTGGCTTGCTACCAGTAAGACAACGTGGGCAAACATCGGAGTAGACTTAATCATAGGCTGACATGGACTTTCTCAGACTTGAATTATGCGGAAGCATATGAAAGCATTGATATCAAGGCAAATGACTGAAAATATTCAAGTAATGAATCAAGATAGCAACAACAATATATCCAAGACTAATTCAGATTGTAAAGACAAGTGTGCATGATGACGTATTAAAAGCTATCATGATCCACAGGGCATCACCGTACCAAGGTGTGCACAGGTCACATTCTAGCTGAGCATATAGACTTTCAAATAAAGCTAGAACAACAATATGTCTCACATGAAGACAAGCATGTATACAGTTATATCTATAACTCACAGTTACTGGTTTATTGCACGACTGTTGAATTTGACTTTCGCAAGCGGATTAAATCCACCACCTGAGTTATCTCAGGATTTAGCAATTGACTTTACGGACTTTAGCTTTGACTTTAGTGACTTTGGCTCTGACTTTGGCTTTGACTTGCTTCTCTGACTTTGGCTTTAATTGCTTTAACTTGACTTTTCTGGCTTGGCTTTACGGACTTTGACTTTACAACATGGTTCAGATTTAGCTGAACCTGTTAATTGTATGACAAATCAATTTACATAAGCTTTCATGACATCACTTAATGCATTTGTGTATTTCTGTTGCATTCATTGACTTTCTGAAACTTATGTATAGACTTATACATTTATTGACTTTTATCTCTGACTTTATTGGGTCACAATTAGACATTAAAGCTTAGATTCAGCATGATTTTACTGAATTTATGAGTTTTTATACATTTCATGGACATGTGTGACCTATTTGGTCATTCTTTCGACTCAACTTGTGATTTGAACCCATATGAATGCATGTAATGTCATGATATGCATAATCAACTTATATCTATATGCATTCAATCAAATGTTCTTATAATTGAATGTATACATGACGATGGTACTTTATTGCATACATTATAAAATAGGAACATCCATATACTTTCATATGAATTTTATAACTTAATTCATATATACATATGCCTAATTATGTCTTTATATTATGATGACTTTGTTCAAAATATAAGGTAAGTGTTTATGAACATTGAGCGTTTAATGAACTTAAAACACCTATAATTATCAATTTCATGTCTACGTTTTGATGTTCTATTAGATGATCACACACATGCTTACATTCTTTAATTTGATGCAACTTTGTTGACTTATATGTATCGATGTAAAGTGTGATCACACATACATGTATTTGACTTATTTATATGTCAAGGTATATATATCTATGGCTGTCAAAAACACACACAACATGTATATTCACATTCTGCATACATAAATAGAAACAAAGAATGGACTGCTATATTGTTTCTGGTTTCGTAACAGCAAAAAGGGAAGAATTTATGGACAATATATGCATTAAAAATGTTGAAAAGGGCTGCTGAAATATTACATTATCAGCACAGCAGCAGCACCGATAATTATATATATACATACATATGTGCAGCAAAAAGCAACAGTCACAGCTTACTTTATATATTTGTAATATCTAGGATGAATAAAGATGTTAGAAACAGAACTTACAATGCCTTTATTTCATTAAAAACATATAAGTTAAATGTGTGTAAAGTGTGCAACAAAAAGGCATCAACAATTAATTCCATTTATTTTGGTTCTCGGTTCTATGCATGAATGTATGTTTGTGTATGTCCAGCAAGTAACAGCCCAACCGCAGCCTTTGTCATTTCCTTTTTATTGCATAAAAGTTGAGTTAAGAAAGAAAAAAAAAAGGTTGTTCTGTTTGCTCACTTACATCCGAGAATAATAACAGAAATATGGACTGCACTTTCTTCCTGTTTTCTTTTATTTTTCCAGCAACCAAATGCAGGGATTAATGGCGATTTTAGACACTTACATGAACAACAAACATCCAAAGATGATCATAAGGCAATGGCCGAAGACCAATGGCCTTCTTTGGCCATTTATAGGAACAAAACACAGCATCAAAAATAGAATATAAAACCATATATATGCTGAACACACATATGCACAAACACTGCACTATTTTTATTCTGTTTTTGTGTAATTCACAGCAATAAATTAAGGAGGTTAAAGGGTTGTTTCATGTTTCTATTTGATGCATAACACACGCATATGAACCCAAGTCTTGGCCGAAATCCATTTGGACTTCTTGGTCTTATTTACGGATCCAAAACAGAAAGTTTACACACTTCACAAGACCGCACAAACTCTCTGTTTTTACTTAATTTCCAGCAGCGAATTTTAAAGTTTTGGGGCGATTTAAATGTACAAATGATCCGGCAACATAATACAACTTGTATCAATACTAAACCAAAGGGACAATGACCTCCTTTGGCCATCTCTTGGACAGGTTAGAACAGAAACAAAACATAATACAATGCAAACACATATGCATCGCACACTGCACACACCTGCACCTTGTTTTCGGTTTTTTTTTTCTTTTCACAGCAGCAAATAAGGAAGATTAAAGGCGATTTCATGTCTCTTTTTGATGCATAAACACATACATATGCATATAAATATGGCTGGAAGCTATTTAACCTTCCAGGCCATCAAAATCAATTAAGACAGTAGCTAAATAACTTGGACAGCAACATCAATTAATTTCAGAATTTTTGACATCCGATAAAATTGAAATTGAGCCTTCAAATTGATAAAAGATGCAATTCATCACTTAATATTTACATGCATGGTTTCCATTTTCAGTTTGTAACACAAAAATCATTTCTAATTTTTTGTGATTTTTGAAGCAACTATAAAGAGTTCATACTCCAATGAAGGCGTGGACTTCATTTTCACAAATTTGAATGTATAAATCATTAAAATTACCTTGAAATCTTGTTATAATCTTGATACTTGATGTTTGATGGATGATTCCCAGCTTGTATCTTTGATTAATTTCAACTTGAAGATGATATGGAGATGGAACCGTGAGTTTAGAAAGGGTTGAGAGAATTGTAATTTTCTCTGATTTTAGATAAATGAGGGCAATCCACAATTAGGGTTTTTATTTATTTATTGAAGTTCTCTAGATTCACAATTTAGCCCCAAAAGTTGTTTATGTTTCATTCCTTTTATTTTATCATCAAACTTTATAATTAAAACTCATAATTTGATTGTAACTTTTATTAACTTTTATAAAAATACATAGCTAATAAATGTAATTAAAATTACATTTAACTATTGCATAACTTTTATTAACTCATAAAATTGTTGTTGCTGATTGACGTTAGTTAAAGTTAGGTTGTTACAGTTTTGTAATTGGTGGTTGTTGTGGCAAGGGTGTCACACGAGATGGTATCAGAGCAGTTGTTTGAGATTCAAGTGTCCGTGAGGTCTTGATCTCAAACATTAAGTGATGATATGGAGTGATGCTAAGTAATGATCTGAACTAAGATAGGTTATGATCTAGTAATCATAGGAGATTGATTATCATACGGGACAAATAAGTGGTGTCTTTAAACTAATGACATGTTACTAAACAAGTTATATGTTTATAATTTCAGAACATGTCTGGAGGAGGAATGACACCTGAAGAAGCCAGAGAGATGATGCTAGCCATGATGGCTGAACAGAACAAAATGATACAAGATCAGTTTCGGGCTCGAGATGAGGCCGATGCTAAGAGAAGAGAGGATAAGAGAAAGAATAAGGAGAAGGAAGGGGGTAACAATAACGAGGAACAAGATGACAACACTGGGTCATCAAACAAGCCCAAAGGATGTCGATTTAAGGACTTTAAGGGAAACGGAGCTGGGGAATTTAATGGACTAGGAGATGCTGTTGCCGCACTTGAATGGATAACAGCAACTGAACGAACATTCCGAATCAGCGATTGTGCTGAGAAGGATATGGTTCGGTATGCAACTGCTATGTTCACGAACGATGCAATTATGTGGTGGAATTCCATGGTTAATGCTTTAACCTTGGAAAAAGTAAGTGTAATGACTTGGGCTGAGTTCAAGGAACTATTCACTCAGCAGTACTGTCCGGTTGATGAGCGCCGAAGATTGGAGGCAAAGTTTATGGCACTGATGCAGGGGACTAAGACTGTGTCCCAATATGCTGTAGAATTCACGAGGCTTAGTCTGTTTGCGCCTCATCAGGTGGACACTGAAGAAAGAAAAGTGACCAGATTTGAGGCTGGTCTGGATATTGAAATAAGGAGGGTTATGAGCAACGTCCACTACCCTACATTTGCTGGCTTACTTGAGGCTGCCAGAAATGTAGAGCAGATTTTGATTATGTCGGGCTATTCGATTGGGTCTACTGCTGTTTCCACCAACCCAACACAGCCGTCACCGCCGAAACGTCAGCGCGAGGGAGGATATTCTGGTTCTTCCCGGTCTTCACAGTACTCACCTCAGCAGTCGTATCGTCGACCGTCTGGTTCTTCCGATCGTGGTCGTGCTCGTGCCTACTCCATTAATACTGAGCCGCGATATTGTAATAGGTGTCACTTGGAACACTTCGGTAAGTGCACCAATGGATGTGCATGTTTTTGTTGTGGTGAGGTTGGGCCATTATCAGAGTGAGTGCCCAAGAAGGGGAGATGCTTGCCATAAGTGTGGTGTATGGGGACACTACAGTAGGAATTGCAGAAAGAACGATCCAGCTGCTGCTGCTCCATCTACAACACGATCTTCGGGAGGTTCAAGCGGTGGTTCCGTTAACCGAGGCCGGGGTCAGTCTCAAAGGGCACCTGCTCGTGCTTTTCAGATAACTGCAGAGGAGGCAAGGGAAAATCCGGAAGTCGTTACGGGTACGTTCATAGTTAACTTTATGCCGGCACGAGTTTTATTTGATTCGGGTGCCAATAGATCGTTTGTTTCTACTATGTTTGCACAAAGACTTGCCATGCCACTATCTAGATTATCTGCTGTTCTTGATATAGAAACTGCTAGCAACACTCTAGTAAAAGTAGATCATGTCTACCGTAACTGCACGTTAGTGATTGAAGATGTAGTCTTCAATTTGGATCTGATACCGATAGAATTCAGTGAGTTTGATGTTATAGTCGGGATGGATTGGTTGATAGAGAATGAAGCCCATATAGTGTGTAAGAGCCGAATGGTTAAGATAACTACTCCGGAGGGGCATGAGATTTGCATCTACGGGGATAGGAGAAGTGGGGATCTGTGCTTACTGACCATTGCAAAAGCTCGAAAGCTTGTTGCAAAGGGGTGTGACGCCTACCTGGCATATGCTATTGATGCCAAGGCTGAAAAGAGAACGTTGGCCGACGTGCCTGTTGTTTCACAGTTTCCGGATGTGTTTCCGGAAGACTTGTCTGGCGTGCCGCCTGAGAGACAAGTAGAATTTAAGATTGACTTGATCCCTGGAGCTGCGCCGGTAGCTCGTTCTTCTTATCGCCTTGCCCCAACCGAAATGAAAGAGATGATGACACAACTTCAGGAATTGTTGGACAAGGGCTTCATTCGGCCGAGTTCATCGCCGTGGGGAGCTCCGGTGTTGTTCGTTAAGAAGAAAGATGGCACCATGAGAATGTGCATCGATTACTGGGAGCTGAATAAGTTAACGATTAAGAACAAATATCCACTGCCGAGGATACACGATTTGTTTGATCAGTTACACGGGGCTAGTGTATTTTCTAAGATTGATCTAAGATCAGGATATCATCAATTGAAAGTAAGAGAAGAAGATGTACCGAAGACAACTTTCAGAACTCGGTATGGGCATTACGAGTTTCTGGTCATGCCTTTCGGATTAACTAACGCCCCGGCAGTGTTTATGGATTTAATGAATAGAGTTTGCAGACCGATGTTGGATAAATCGGTAATTGTGTTTATCGATGATATTTTAGTATACTCTAAGTCTGAAGCCGAACATGCTGAACATCTGAGAGAACTGTTGGAATTGTTAAGGAAGGAAAGGTTGTACGCTAAGTTCTCAAAGTGCGAGTTTTGGCTACAACAGATACAGTTTCTAGGACATGTAATTTCTGGAGCTAAGATTTCGGTAGATCCAGCTAAGGTAGAAGCGATAAAGAACTGGGAGCCGCATCAATCAGCTACCGAAGTTAGAATTTTTCTTGGACTGGCAGGGTATTATCGGAGATTTATTAAGGATTTCTCAAAAATTGCAGTTCCTCTAACTGCATTAACCAAGAAGAATGCACCGTTTATATGGGAAACTGTGCAACAGGAGGCGTTTGATGTTCTGAAGAAAGCGCTAAGCGAGGCTCCGATACTTGCCTTACCTGAAGGCAATGATGACTTTGTAGTTTATACTGATGCTTCGAGGTTAGGGTTAGGTGCTGTACTGATGCAGCGTGGAAAGGTAATCGCTTATGCCTCGAGACAGCTTAAGCAACACGAAAAGAACTATTCAACTCATGATTTGGAGTTGACCGCGGTAACGTTTGCATTGAAATTATGGAGGCACTACCTGTACGGTACTAAGTGTCAACTTTACACGGACCATAAGAGCTTGAAGTATATTTTTAGCCAAAAGGAACTTAATATGAGACAACGTAGGTCTATGGAGCTTATTAAAGACTACGATTGTGAGATACTTTATCATCCCGGAAAGGCTAATGTAGTAGCCGATGCCTTGAGTCGAAAAGCTTATGCTAAAGATTTCTGTTATATGATGACGTCTACAATGCTGACCTCCACGATAATTGATGATGTCAAGGCTGCTCAGGAAGAAGCCTTGAAAGATGAGAATATTGGTGCTGAGGATATTAGAGTACAAGTTAAGAACATGGAAACAAGTGAGTCGGGACTAAAAGGGATATATGGGAGGATATGGGTGCCGAAGTTTGGTGGAATGAGACAAGTAATTATCGAAGAAGCACACCAGTCTAGGTTTTCTGTACATCCCGGGAGCACAAAGATGTACAACGACTTAAAGGCAGACTTTTGGTGGCCGGGATTGAAGAAGGACATAGGGCAGTATGTAGAAAGATGCCGAACTTGTCGGTTGGTAAAGGCTGAACATCAACAACCGTATGGCAGTCTGCAACCGCTTCCTATTCCAGAATGGAAATGGGAGCACATTACTATGGATTTTGTTACAAAGCTGCCGAAGACTAGGCGTCAACACGATGCAGTTTGGGTAATAGTGGATCGGTTAACTAAGTCAGCTCACTTTATACCGATTCGAGAAAGTTATTCGCTGGAAAAGTTAGCTCAGATTTATATGGACGAGATAGTTTCTAGGCATGGAGTGCCTAAGTCCATAGTATCGGATAGAGATAGCCGGTTTACTTCGAATTTTTGGTCAGCATTACAAGAGGGGTTGGGGACGAGAATCGCTATGAGTACGGCCTATCGTCCGCAAACCGATGGCCAAAGTGAACGAACAATCCTCACCTTGGAGGATATGATGAGATCATGTATACTGGATCTCGGTGGCAATTGGGATGATCATTTGCCACTAATAGAGTTCTCGTACAATAACAGCTACCACGAGACAATAAAGAAGGCACCGTTTGAGGCACTGTATGGAAGGAGATGTAGGACTCCTACATGTTGGAGAGAAACGGGTGAAACACCAATCGCTGGGCCGGCCTTGCTTCAAGAAACAAATGAGAAAATACAGTTGATCAGGCAGAACATGAAGGCGGCCCAGGACCGACAGAAGAGTTATTATGACAGAAGGCACAAACCGATCAACTTTGAAGTAAATGACCGGGTCTACTTGAAAGTATCACCCATGAGGGGTGTTACTCGTTTTGTAAAAAGGGGCAAGTTGGCTCCGAGATTCGTCGGACCCTTTAGGATTGTTGAAAAAGTTGGAAATCAATCATATCGCCTAGAGATGCCTGAAGAGATGTCAGGCATACATCCAGTATTTCACGTTGGGAATCTCCGAAAGTCATTTAACACTGGAAATGAGGATTGGGCAGATCACACAGAGCTGCAAGTTGACGAAAGGCTTCGATATGTGGAGGAGCCGGAATGTGTATTGGATACTAAGATGAAAAAGTTGAGGAGCAAAGAGATAGAAATGGTGCTTATACGTTGGAAGCATCATAAGGGAGCAAATCATACATTGGAAGTTAAGTCAGAAATGTTAAGAAAGTATCCAAACTATTTGAATTCGAGTAACTTCGAGGACGAAGTTGAGCGTGGTGGAGCCCATGCTGTAACATCCTTGGATTTATTTTACTGTATTTTGGTTAATTAAGTTGAAAAACATATTTAAGTTGAAATTTGAGCAATTATTATGTATTTTGGATATTTAGCAAGTTTGTTGCTATTTTAAGAAAATTGAACTCAGAATCATTGTTATGGAATATTAAGAAATTAAAAGTTATTAATGATAATTTTAAGAGTAAATCAGTATTTTATGGAACCGGTTAGGTCGATGGGTGAAATGTGCAAAAATGATTAAAGTTGAATAAAAAGGGCAAAAGGCTTCATTTTCACCATTTTACTCTCTCACTACACTCTCTCTCTAGATATTTCCTCTCTACATCTCTCTAAGATATCTCACAAACCAACCGTCAGATTATCGAGAATTATACGTCAACGGAAAGATCTCGTGGAGTACAACAATAATCTACAAACGGATTTCTGATTTCGTACGAATTAAGGTAAGAATCGACCCTTTTAAGTTTGTTATTTCGGTTTTGAAGAACTAGAACTTCGAATCTGTCATTTTATGTAAATTAGAGCTTGTTATACTTGAAATATTGCTAGAATGTGATAGTATATGCATAATAGAATCGAATCTAGGCATCATACATGATATATCAGTGATTTTAGGCCTTAGAATGATGGATTTAAGTTATAAGGATGAACAGACTCGAATATGCCAAGAACAGAGTCGAAATGCAAGAACAAACTCGATTTTGGTACTAGATTCGAGTGTGTTTTCGAATCTAACACTAGATTCGAAGGGGGGGTGTCTCGAATCTAACCTCAAACTCGAACATAGGTTCGAATCTGGCCATATGGTTCGAATCTATCATCATGATTGATGGTGGGTTCGAATCTAACCCATTAAATTCGAGTTTAATTCCTAAAATTGAGAAATCTACTCTCTAAACTCGTGTATTTTGAATGAAACTCATAAACAACACATAAAATGACAAGGGTTACTCAAAGGACAATGTATGAACATGAGATAAGCTCAAACTTAATTATGGTATGAATTTAGACATGGACCCGAAATGGGAAAAATATTGCAAAACTTACGAAACTTGGTTTTATGATTTAAACGGTTATTGATACGAGGTATTGTTGTAATTAATATAACAGATCCCTTGTGGTGTTGTTTAACCCACAGTGGGGTACTTGGTGGATCCGGTTGAAAGCCCGAGGAGAAATAAAATTTGGTTAAAAGTTTAATTACGCACCCACTGTGAGTACATATGATTTCGCATGTTTATATCTGCTTTATGATTGCTTTTGCTTACTGAGACATGTTGCTTCATTTTTCGTTTGGAATTCTACTAACTTGCGTAGATTTAGATGCACATTCTTATTTGATGCATGTCCGTTCGTTTGTTGTGCATCTACGATGGACCGGTGGGTCGCATCTGTTACTCTGATGTTACTGCTCTATATGACGCTGGAGCTGATCCCTCCAGGTCCGGTAGGCAGTATGTCATCCCCGATGTTATGTTTGTCTCAGTAGTATGTTTTAAAGGCCGAGCTTTGGGCTCGTAGAGCGACGGCTCTTGTGTGGTCGTACTTTGTGTACGTGGAGAGTGCACGACGTGTGTCGTCGGTGCTACTCTTGTGGGCATCATAAGGATTTATAAAATGTGTAAATCTGTGTATTCACTAAGCATTCGCTTACCCCTCAGTTGATTTTATTTTTACAGGAAAGGGTAAATCAGCAGCCAGACCTTCTAGTTAGGTCATTTGGAAGATTTGGGAGACCTGGTACTATTTAATCGGTAATTATGTTATGAGACAATGTTGTAATTTATTCTGGATGATTGTAATAATTGTAATGGGTGTGTAGACTTAGACTAGGTACCTTATAGCCTTGTAGGGTGTTTGACACTGTTGCACTACTTTATTTCTGTATTTTAATGCTTCCGCACTTAATTTAGGTTATCAGATCATTATATTATTGCATGTTGATGATTAATCCTGGGTGTTTTGTAATTGGTGGTTGTTGTGGCAAGGGTGTCACAGAGGGTGATGCAGGTGAGCGGGCAGAGACCGGTGACTCTAAACGCACCATCTCTGACCCATTGAGAGCTGAGGGTATAAGTTCTGAGGGAGTCCAAAGCCCAATCAGTCGGACAATCTAGGAAAAGACTACTAGTGCAGTGGTCGAACAAACCACCACCATCCACTCAGGTTCCCCTCAAAGGGAGCCTATTTCATTCCACAGCGAAATTGCACAAACACCATCACCCTCTCACTCGGACAGAGGTGATGTTGAAATAGGTCACTCGCCGTCCCAGTGACCGACCCTTATTTGAGCACGACTGAAACCCCACCCCAAATCACATCGCACGACGCCTTCGTGGCGTCCAATCATATTCGAGACACCTCCATGGTGTCTCTAACAACTTCCAGATCTGCACTCCCAACGAGGGAGGCAGAGAGGATGGAAGGAAGACCTGAAGCTGATACACAAACGCCATCAGCTTCAGGCCATCCTAGGATTTCTATTGAGATGTTAACGACAGCTCTTCGTGCTACAGGACGTGTTTCCTGGGCTCACCTTGACACCCTCAAGGTGGCTTCAAATGAGCAACATACCGCCCTTTTCTCATTTTTGATGGGTAAGGGTGTTGCAACTCAGGAGTTGCCACCAGCCACCTCAGCAGTCCAACAATCATCAGTCCAACAACAAATCGGGGTCCTTTCTGATCAGATTGAAAGCCTAAAAAGGCTAGTTCTTCAAGTCCAAGATCAGTTAAGCAACAGAATGGACCGGCTAGAATCGGCAATGATTGATTAGCAATCGACATGCAGACCTCAGGCTGAATCCAGAAAACGAAAACATGATGATCAGGAGGACCCCTGGTCATCCTGAGGGGGAGAAATGCCCCAAGATTCAGTGTGAGGGAGAAATTCATAATGTAGGGGGAGCGATTGCTGAACAAAGTGAGGAGGGAGGTTCAGGGGCTCCAAGTGGTACAACAGAAGAAGATCTAGCATTGGCTATGGTAGTGTTCGAGCCATCATCAGTCAAAATTGAGATCATATTAGTATCTGACTCAGATTCTGATATTGATCAAGACTATCCGTTCAAAACACCCAAGCAGAGCCAGAACCACCACGAAAGTCTTCATTATCATTTGACTTCTTGAACTCTCCCACCCATGTGCTTCAAGAAGAAATCATGTCAACCATAAAAGCTCCCACCCGTACTCCAATAAATATCCCACAAGTCCAAACCATCCCACAAGCCTAATCTCCAGCCACCTAACCTGCCGAGTCATCAGGCCCAAGGACCGTAGACAGTTTTCTAACAGGGCCTGATGTAACTCCTGTGCATGACAGAAACGACCTGGAGTGGGTAAACTGGTTCTCAAAAGGAAAGGTTCACTCTCTCCCAGCAGAAGAAAAAAGATGCCTTAAAACTTGACCATTGGGGTCGAGTTTACCAAATGCTTGAAATTTTGCAAGCCGAAATTGAGGAATCGTCGGTTCAAGGGTTGAAAGATTTTTTGATGAGCCTTACTGCAGAAGAATTCCAACAACCTTTTCTCAAGGAAAGATTCAAAATGGGCTTCAAAAAGAAGTCAGGCTCATACAGTAGACGCTTATTGATGGTTCTTAGTGATGCATCCAGGGTTGAACAAGCTGAATACAATCAAATGATGCTGAGAAAAAAGAGACCAAAATCAAAGTATTGGTCTAAGTACAAGATCATTAAGGTAACTTCCATCAATCTATATAAGCGGGCCCATTTGTACACTCCTTCATTCGATATCATAAGAGAAGACGGGTCATCACTGTAGATCTATGAGAGTGACCTTGACTTTGTGAACATTGATGATGTTGAGAAAATTCACAATAAGTTGAAAAACAGATATAAAGGGCGTTTAAGTCACATCACTGCTCTTGCGGCACTAACCAGAAGCATGAAACGCCGATCAATCATCATGTGCCTAAAAGACTTCCAAATAGCCATCGAAAATTTTCTGGTTAAAGTCGGACTCAAGGCTCCTGAACAAGATATTTTTGCCCTTGATCATCATCCAGTGTACAAAGTTCTCATGGGAGGTCCGCAAGGAGTGATTTTTCTGCATAAAAATGGTCACAAAAGGTTCATGCGCTTTGAGGATTTACCATGTTACTCTGATGGCACCCTTCGTTTGGTGAGAGTCGAGCTCAACAAGAGACTACAAGAAGATGATGCTCAACCAATTTCAGAGCTTAAAAGGAGTCGTAAAGAGATTCCAGACATCCTCAGCGCCGTTGAACTAATCAATGACAGGCTGCACATCAGGAAAGTGACTAGAAGATTCGACGTCATCCTTGGCCTTCGAGAAAGTGTAGAGCATGCCTGTTATCCTCCGCAATGATAGAAAAGGGGGAGATTGTTAGATTATAAATTTCGATCATGTGGAATTTTATTTTGTAATAGTTAATTTGATATATTTCCATGTAATTTGTTTCCAAGTAATTTATTTCCTTTGTAATTTATTTATTGCATTTAGAAGTGAGGGGTGTAGAATGTAAATCCCTCAAAGTTAAATTTAATATTTAAGGGAAACCCTCCCAGGGTTTCCTACAAGTTTGTCTCATTCCACAAAATAATATACGGCCACCGCATTTTCTTTTCCATTCTCTCTCGATATTTGTTCATCTTTAATTGAGTGTTTCATTCTTATTTGATCGATTGTGATTAATAATTATTGTTAGTGTTGTTATTATCATGTGGGATGATTCTACATAGTTCCTCCTGATTAATGATTATTTTATGTTAATCATACATATATATGTCCACGTACAAACACACTCTACTATGTTTTGCTACTGCTTTTATGCTGGAATAGACCAGACAAAAAAATTATATAAAAAATATACGTTTTGGACCAGGTTATTTAGTAATAAACCGAGCTATATGTAAGTATTTTCCAAAGCTTTATTACTAATCAGACATGTTATCTAATATTAAACATGGCTTTATTACATTAAACATGACTTTATTACTTATCGGACCCGGTTAAATAACCGGGCTTTATTTGGGTTTATAATAAAGTCACCCACATTCAAGCCAGGTTAAATAACCGGACTATATTGTCTTTTTAACCTGGATTATTAGGCTTGCTCTAGTAGTGGGAGAACCAATAAACTCGAAGACCAAAAAGAACATTAAATTCAAATATTTTGCCAAATGACCCTTTGTTTTTCTATTTGTCTTTATTATTCTATTGGCCAGCTTTTCTAATATAGAATGATGTGTGTCATGACTGATGGGATTGTTTTTACAAATGAAAATTGAAACATGACTATTGGGTATATTTAGACACAAATTATTGTTACCATTTGCTACATTTAAACACACACAATTAAATAAACCGTAACGATTTGGTACATTTAGACACACATAATTTAGAATTAAATCGTAACCGTACACTACTTATAGTAACATTTTTTCTTCATGGTTCATGTAATTTGTTTCTTTCAGGCATTAGTATTTATCAGCCCCCTATTATTATTGAATACAAAAGATATATAATATCAAATGCAATAACAAAGGAATATATATTAATATTAATGTAAAGTTTGTGAAATATTAATTTGAGAAGAATCTATTAGCACAGCATTCTTGTACTAACATGTTTTTTTTTATCATAAATATCCTTTATATACTTATGGCACAAGTTTTTTCTTTTATCATCATTATTGTTTAGTTTTAGACACACATAACAAAACTTATTCGTTACCATAAAATACTTATAATCGGCTCTCTTTTTGTTAGAGTGACAATTCCTTTCTTTTAGACACATGTTGGGGTATTCGGGTTTGGTAAGAAACAAAAAGAATAGATTCGTTGGCCTTGGATATCTTATGATTGTGAAAGTTCACTTTCCGACAACAATAATTTGCCCAAAGACGGGTATCCAAATTTTGTTGTGGGATATAAACAAGAAGATTTCTATGCACTAGACTTGTAATTAAATAAAGTGTGTATATATAGGCAAATTGGCAAGTAACCCTCAAAAACCAAGAATTGTAACCTCCAAAATGCCAATGCTTGTAACCACCATAAGACCAAAGGTTGTAACCACCAAAATGCCAAAGGTTGTAACCACCATAAGACCAAAGGTTGTAACCACCAAAATGCCAAAGGTTATAACTGTTTGTTTTTGTATGTAGAGAATAAGAAACGTGTGTCTTGATTCAGGCCAACCTTATACAAGTGTGTACTCCACACCCCCAAACTTGTTATAGGTCTAACCTGAATCAACTACTGGTTACACATTATGCTAAAATACTAACATTCCTCCCCTATTTTAGCATAACAAAAAGAAACCATATATACAAACAAAACAAACTTATGCATAAATGAAAATGTCTTGAAGATTGAATTTTTCATCTTAGCGAATTATACAAATCAAACATTCGAGAATCAAGGTGTTCAAAGAATAGAAACGTTCAACCCTTTTGAATACATGACGATAATCCACACAAAAGTTTAAACAATTCCAAAGTCTAAAAACCCGACACCATTCTAGCGTTGTGTCCCATCCATTTGTGAATAAATACAAGTTAAGTCCAAAACTTTGCTGAAGCGGCTCAACTTCTTATTCATATTGGTGACTCTTTTCCATCATGCACCTGCACATGCATTTTATCAAAAGAATCAACCCCTTTAACACGTATTACCGAGCACATCCCTTGGGATGACCATAATAAACATGTGCTCCAATCTTATAGTGTAAGCTTTCCACATTGAATTCAACTTTTAGTGTTATACTAAAAGGGAAATGGGTATCTTAGCACATAAGGTTAAAAAGACTTCAATCTCATCCCGATAGCAGACTTGTGCACTAAGTCTCTTGTCAATCCTTTCGTCACGTGATCAACCAGATTTTGTTGAGATCTCACAAAATCAACCGAAATTACTCCATTCATGATAAGCTCACGAACCATGCATGCTGTCTCTAACACCCAAATGCCTCGACTTGCCAATACACACTTGGCTATATGCCTTAGCCAAAGTGGCAGCACTGTCACAATGAATAGAAATAGGCTAAATTGGTTTGGACCACAATGGAATCTCATAAATTTTTTCCTTAGCCATTCAGCTTCTTTACCTGCAACGACTAATACTACAAATTTAGATTCCATTGTCGGGTTGGTAATTCAAGTTTTCTTCATAGAAGCCCACGAGATGGCGCCTCCCGCAAGTAAAATACTCAACAACTTGTAGAAGAATGATCTTCTACATTGGTTATCCAACTCGCATCCGAATATCCTTCTATTACCGAAGGAAATCCGACGTAAGACAAACTATAATTTATAGTTCCCTTTAAACACTTAAGTACCCGCCTAATTGCTTGCCAATCATGAGTACTAGGATTACTAGTATACCTACTCAATTTCCCCAAGGCAAAAGCAATATCCGTCCTTGTACTTGTCATGGCATACATCAAACATCCAATTACCCTTGAATATTCAAGTTGTGAAATTGGTTTCCCCATATTTGGCACAAGCTTCAAACTTGGATCAATTGGAGTACCTACCGGAGAACAATTCAAATAAGTAAATTTCTTTGGTACTTTCTTAATGTAATGAGATTGTGACAAAGAAATTACCTTGTTCTCTCTTTTAATCCTTATACCAAGAATTACATCCGTTTCCCCCATATCTTTCATGGAGAATTTTGATGACAAAAATTATTTTGTTAGGTCAACTTGATTTTGGTCGGTACCAAACATCAACATGTCATCAACATATAGACAAATTATAACTTCGTTACCTGAATTATCAAAATTGCTATTTACACGTTTGTCACATTGGTTTAAATTCGAACTCTATCACTTCTACGAAGTTCCGGTGTCTCTATTCAACCTCCTTGGTACCACTTATACTAGCATTTGCAATTGACACCAAGTCCTTTGGTCTAACAGTTGATGAGAATCTTGTCTCATCAAACATTGCATCTCATCAAACCGTATGAATCGAAATGAAATCATTAGGTTCAATCACATAGAATCTATAGGCCTTGGAATGCTCCGCATATCCAATTAAAATGCAATCAAGACCCCTTTCACCCAATGTTTTCCTTTTGGGTTCCGACAATTTTACAATTGCACGACATCCCCAAACTCGAATAAAATTATAGTTCGGTTTCTTCTTGAACCAAAGTTCATAGGGAGTAATCTTGTACCTTTTATTAGGAACCCTATTTAACAAATAGCAAGTCGTCAACATGGTTTCTCCCCAAAATCCTCCACTCAATTTTGAGTAAGATAACATGGAATTTACCATCTCTTTTAGGACCAAGTTTTCCTTTCCGAAATTCCATTTTGTTGAGGTGTATTTGGAGCCGTAGTTTCATGAATAATTCCTACGGATTGAAAGTACATAGGATCCATATATTACCACCTCTATCCATACAAAACTGTTTGATTAAAAATATTTTGTTGCAACTCAACTTCCGTTTTGTAAATTTTAAATTTATCCGATGCTTCATTTTTATAATGTAAAAGACATACATAACAAAACCTTGAAGCATCGTCAATAAAAGTAAGAACATACTTTTTATTTCCCAAAGACGGAGTTGCATGAAAATAACATAGATCACTATACAAGTTCCAATACGTTAGAAGTTCTTTAAACACCTTTGAATGGTTGCCTAGTAATTTTATTTAACATGCAAGTTTTTACATTTTTCATCAATCATGTCAAAAACCGAAATTAAATTATCTTTTGACATATCATCATTCGTTTAAAATGAACATGACCAAGTCTAGCATGCCACGAATAAGAATCTCTAATTTTATTCTCAACATTGAAAACTGCCATGGAATTAGAAACATTCAAGTTCAACATAAACATGCCATTACACAAATAACCAAATCCATAAAAAAACCCCACACTTAGAAAGTATAAACTTGTCTAATTCAAACACTTGCTTGAATCCTAACTTATTCAAAACACCCCGAAACAAGATTCTTTCGAATCCCCAGTACCAACAAAACATTACACAAAACAATTATTTTTCCAGAACTAAAACATAAACAAACTTCACCACGTCCCACAATAGAAGCTTTTCACTCGTTCCATATGTGTAAAACCGAACCATCATTAACTGGCTCAAACTTCCATAACCATTTCCGATCTTTACATACATGAGTAGTAGCTCCCGAGTCAATCCACCAAGCAATATCATCATCCTGCACATAGAATGATTGATCAATCATGGATACATAATTATCACCATGATTAACGCTAGTATCAAAAACATCAAGAATATCACCTTGATTTGGTTTTGGGTCTTAGTTTCGAGAACCAATTCCCTTGCTCTTACTAGCACATTGCTTGTTCTTTCTATTATTCATACCAACACGACAATCACGCTTGAAATGTCCATGAAGATTACGCTTCCAACAAACCTATTTTGGTTTCTTGTTTGTAGTATCATTGGTATCCTTAAACTTTCGTTTAAAACCGGAATTGGAATCCTCTTTGTTTTCAACCATATTCATAGAAGATGGTTCAACAATATTCTTGCCCTTATCCTTGTCACTTTCATGCGCCCGAAGAGATTCTTCTATGCGTAAATGACTACTAAGTTGAATCAACGTCAACTCTTCCTTGTTGTGTTTTAAAGTGTGTTTATAATCCTTCCAAGATGGTGGTAATTCATCGATGACACTTGAAACAGAAATAGACTCATCCATTTTAAGATTGTGTTGTGAAAATTCTCCAAGTATAAGAAGCAAATCGTTATATTGCTCCATCACCGACCGAGTTTCAACCATTTTATAATTATTAAAATCGCCAACAAGAAATTTCATGCTAGACGCATCTTCGGCCAAATACTTGGATTCAAGTTGATTCCATAATTCTTTGGCTGATTCAACGTTTTCATAAATATCAAAAAGAGGATCGATCTTACCATTTAAGATGTGTCCACGACAGATGTAGTCGTCGTTTTCCCATTTGTTTTGCTTCCTCGTCATCTCCACCATTTCGTTCTTAATGACTTCTGGCATGAGAGTGCTCAAAACGTACACCACCTTCAATGTCATGAGAAGAAAGTGCATCTTCTTTTGCCCACAACGAAAGTCTTGACACTTGAACTTGTCAAGCTTCGCAAACTTCGACGTCATATCCTTCAACGATTCCGCCATCGTTCTTCACGAAATTATTGTTGTCGATTGTTGGGGTATTCGGGTTTGGTAAGAAACAATAAGAATAGAATCGTTGGCATTGGATATCTTATGATCGTGAAAGTTCACTTTCCGACAACAATAGTTTTTGAAAAAGTGGGCCATCCAAATTTTGTTGTGGGATAATACACAAGAAGATTTCTATGCACTAGACTTGTCATTGAAAAAAGTTTGTGTATATAGGCATGTTGGCAAGTAAAGCCCAAAAACCAAGGGTTGTAACCACCAAAATGCCCATAAGGCCAAAGATTGTAACCACCAAAATGTCAAAGGTTGTAACCACCATAAGGCCAAAGGTTGTAACCACCAAAATGCCAAAGGTTGTAACCGTTTGTTTTTGTGTGTAGAAAATAAGAAGCGTGTGTCTTGATTCAGGCCAGCCTTATACAAATGTGTACTCCACACCCCCAAACTTGTTATAGGTCCAACCTTAATCAACTACCGGTTACACATTATGCTAAAATAATAACAACACTTATAAGAGTAATCGGAGTACTCATCCCGAAATGAAATCGGGATGCCATGAAGATGAATATTTCTAAGATAGAAAGATAGAGAGAACAGAAAACCTGGCGTGATACTGATATTGCGAAAAATATGAGATTTGAAAATGGTGGATGCTCTCACCACCAAAGAAAATTAAACTGTCATCTATAATAGTAACAATTACACTTTTTTAAGTGTGGCCATAATATATATAGGGTGATGGGTGTAGACATCTTTCTCGCTTCCAATTCATTTTGTATACATCAATGTAACGTCAGTTTTTATCTCTATACCTCTCTCCACCTTAATCATGGAAATACGCACCTTGCTGAACATTTCTATCATTTTTAATTTTTTATTAAAAAATGAATTTATTTTATAATTATAAAACAATTAAAACTCAAAAAATTGATATTATAATTATTTATAACTATTACACCAAAAATTACGAAACTAAAAATTAAAAAAATTACGAAACTAAACATAAAAAAAATTATGAAACTAAAATTGTCATCCCCAACGCTCCGCTATTCATTGTTTGCGTTGTCGTATGAGTTGTAAAGCGTCACCTTGCAAATGGTCGTGTGGCTGAATGAAAAACTAAATATCTCTATCTTGTTGTTCATTAAGTGCCGATACATACGTTTGATATTTTTTTTCTTTTATTTCTTTTTGGTACTCCAAATTCTTTTATTTTAGGTCTTCGAGTCGTCTTCAGTTGCATTTGTTATCTTCAACATCATTGGATCCTCAGAACCATCACCAAGACTTCCGCCAATGTCTTTTCTTCTTGCAAGGTCCACATCTTTGCCCCCGCCGTGGTTACAGGAATCGTCTCTTCCTCCTCCTCCTCGTCACGTGGTAGAGTTCGGGTAATGCATCGTCGTCGTCATCATCATCGAATGCTTGCTCGTGATAACTGCTTAAAAATGGATCGAAACCCTCGTTAAATTCGTTGGACGAATAGTGTGGTGAAAATTGTTGTGTATATGGTTGAGAAAAATGTGGTGAAAATTGTGGATTTCGTGGAACGGGTGATGATAAAACGTAACCACAACACATCACCCATGATTAAACATACAACCCATCATTAAACATTGATCCCAAATGCTTAGTACATTACGTGAAATTGGAAATTACATAAAAGAAATTACAGTCAAACGCACTAAAGTGCTACATGGTTCTATTCTAATTCGACATACTCAAAGATTTATTACCACCATCCCAAATGATTCTAATGAAATCTCCATTATTTCGTTACCGAATTTAGTAGTAGAGATCCTCGAACACTACAATATTTGACCTAGCTAGAAGGTCCAGCAATGCATTTTCCTTTTTCTAAAAAATTAACAACTAACGGGTAAGCGATGCTTAGTGAGTACAAAGATTTCATATTCCATAAGTCTTTATGCAGCAGATATGAGTCACACTGACGACAAACGTCGTGCACCCCTTCGTACATGAAGTACGGACAAATATATGAGCATATAGCTCCACCATGCCATTGCACGGAAAAAACACATTATATGAAGCGAAATAATCATCAGGGATATTTGTCACACCCCGTTACCCCGGTTGGCAACGAAGCACGACGTCGCGGAAGCATAACCATAATCATAACGAACGACCACTATATGGACGTTTTCAAAAATACATCGATAAAACTTTAAAATATAGTAATGTTGTACATAGTCTGACATGAAGAAAAAGAAGTTCACACAATACAGAGATTTAAATACATAATTAAAGTATTCAAAATAATGCAGCTAAATCTCCGGTAGTTTCGAAAATGCATGCGACTCCTTAGGTGCGGAAGCTTGAAAAATACATCTGATGGCACAATTGCCTTAATTTCCTGAAAATACACGCTAAAATACGTCAACAAAATTGTTGGTGAGCTCATAGGTTTACACGTAAATCTGACTTGTATGGACAACAACAATTAAGTTTGAATTTATAAAATCATAAATTTCATGTTATGTATTACATATAAACCATCATGCAACCGAAGCTTAATTAAATGAGTTTTGCCGTGTGCAGTATTCCCATACGTAATACCGTGTGTTAAATAGATATGCACTCGCTATTAGCCGAGCCGAACTAACCCGAATGGGGGACATGACTCCCAATAGATCTATCCACAATATATTTGCGCTTACAAATAAATGCAATTAACGGTTCATGATATAAGGGCTGATGGAACCACATGTGTAATACATAATAGAAATGAAGTTGTTTTCTTGTCCATATGAAAACGTAGCATGTATTTCAACCCCAAAATATAACAGTGTGAAAATAGGGGCTATGAAGACTCACCGAGCTTGTGATGGCAAATATTGGCGTAAAATGCAAGTTAGCGTAATTTGATGGGCGATGCACCGGATGAGTTTAATCGAGCCCTAAATGATAACAGGGACTTAATAAATCTCATATATGATAATATGTATATATATAGGTTTTTATGTCTTAAATCACCCAACATTACAAGTTTATAAATAAAACCCACTTAAAACGTCAAGTTTATAAATATATAATTTTCCAGCTTTTTCGAAGGTTTTTCGGTCTACTTTGAGGCTATTTTTGACCAAGCTCCAAAACGATTTAGGCTTTGGTTTTCTTGGACATTAAACTACTATATGCAAAGAATTTTTAAAGTCAAGAATGGCCATTTTTCGAGATGTTTAGGTTAGGGAAAAGCTTGTTAAACTACTTATGAATTAGTTATGATTTTTCAAAGTTGATATAAATTTTCTGCCAAAAATCGGTAGTTTATAAACTTGAAATAACTTGTGATTCTTATTGTTTATTCAAAGACTACTTGTATAAAAGTTATAAAACTCATATATCACTTGTTTTCATATTATTTACACTTATATGATAGTTTATATATATTTATAAACACATTTGAAGAAACAACATAAAAACAAATTCTAGAAATTTATAAACTTGAGTTTTTATGAAACTTGTTGTTGTTGGTGATTATATATATTATGAAAGACTTATATAAACATAAATGTACGATGAAATAAGTTAGTATTTACTTACTTTGATATTTTATAAGAATGCAAATGAGAAGAAGTTGAAACTCTTGCAAAAGTTGCACCAAGAACACTTCAAAACATGAAGAACACTTGAAATACTTCAAGAACACCAAAATTTGAAGGTTTTTGGCTTTGAGAGGGCTTGCGGCCGGTTTTTGAAGAGAGAAAAGAGGGTTTTTGGTGTGTTTAAAATGAATGGAAATGTTCTCTATTTATAGGGAAAATTGGATCTTGAAAAGATAGTGAAATGATGAAGAATAGTGCAAATCTTGGATGAATTGAAATAAAGAGGATTTGATTTTGATATGTTGAGTAAAATTAATTATTTCAAGGTCCTTTTGTCCTTCCTATTGGCTGGCCTAAGGGAGGTATTTTTGGTGTATTTTCATTTATTTTTTTGTATAAAAGTATTTAGAAATGTATTCTTGTATTTCCCTTTTTTTGTAAATTCATAAATACTTTTGGATGCATTGTTTTAATGAATTGTTTTAGTCTTGTATAATTAATGTTAAGTAATTGTATTAGTGTATGATTAGTGTTACTAATCATAATTTAATTATGTACTTAGTTGAATTAATCCCTCATATCGTAAATCGATTGGATTAATTGATTTCCCGATTCATCACACCGATGAATTTGATTCTATTTGAGTTGAATTTTCTAATGAACTTTGTTAATCACTTTGATTAACTATTAATGACCACTGATTAGGTTATAATTGGCTATTAAATACTGATTAGATCATAGTTGCTAACCTGGTTTAATGCCGGCTGTTACAGTCTCCCCCTGTTAAGGGAATTTCGTCCCGAAATTAGCTCGTGTTCTCCATTGCTTGAGTATTTGGGGACAGATGTGGGTATTTTTCCCGGAACTGATCTTCGCATTCCAATGTAAACTCAGGACCTCGTTTGGAGTTCCATCTGACTTTTATTATCGGGATCCGGCTGTGCTTTAGTTTCTTGACTTCTCGTTCCATTATTTCCATCGGTTGTTCAATGAAGTTCAACTTATCGTCTAGCTCCAACTCCTCCATGGGTATAACGAGTGTTTCATCAGCCAGGCACTTCTTAAGGTTGGATACGTGGAAGGTATTATGAACATTACTAAGCTCTGGGGGCAGATCGAGTCGGTAGGGTAGCATGCCAATTCTTTTGGTGATCTTGAATGGTCCGATATAACGAGGATTGAGTTTTCCTCGTTTCCTAAAACGGATTACACCTTTCCAAGGCGAGACTTTCAACATTACTTGATCTCCCTCTTGAAATTCCAAATCCTTCTGTCGAACATCGGCATAGCTTTTCTGTCGATCCCGCGCGATCTTTAATCGGTTCCGAATCTGGGCTATCTTTTCTGTAGTCTCCTGGATGATCTCAGGTCCAGTAATATGACTATCTCCTACCTCAGCCCATCAAAGTTGTGATCGACACTTTCGCCCTTAGAGTGCCTCGAATGGAGCGGTCTTAATACTCGAGTGATAGTTGTTGTTATAGGAAAACTCGACTAATGGCAGGTGCCTGTCCCAACTTTTGCCAAAGTCGATAACGCATGCCCTTAGCATGTCTTCCAAAGTCTGAATCGTCCTTTCACTCTGACCATCCGTCTGCGGGTGATACGCTGTGCTCATATCTAGGCGCGTACCCAATGCCTCTTGCAATGACTGCCAAAATATTGATGTGAACCGGCTGTCCCTATCTGATATAATTGATACAGGCACTCCATGCCTTGAGACAACTTCTTTAAGATAGATTCGTGTTAACTTATGCATCTTATCAGTCTCCTTGATTGGCAAGAAGTGTGCGGTCTTTGTGAGTCGATCCACAATCAACCAAATGGTGTCATAACCTCCAGAAGTCTTTGGCAACTTGGTGATGAAGTCCATGGTGATGTTCTCCCACTTCCACTGGGGTATTTCTGGTTGCACCAACAATCCTGATGGTTTCTGGTGTTCAGCCTTAACTTTCAAACATGTTAAACACTTGCTGACATATGTAGCATTGTCAGCCTTCATGTTTGGCCACCAGTACATTCCCTTCAAGTCGTGACACATCTTATCTGACCCTGGGTGAATAACATATCTTGTTTTATGCCCTTCATCCATGACCAGCTTCCTTACTCCTCCGAATTTTGGTAGCCAAATTCTGCCCATGAAGTACCGACATCCATCTGACTTGATTTCAAACTGCTTATCCATTCCTCTCAAGGCTTCATCCAGTAGATTACCCTCCTTGGCTGCTTCTTCTTGTGCCTCGCGGACTTGAGAGTTTAGGTTTGACTCTATAGTCATGACCAAGGCTCGGACTTTCAAAGGTTTAACCCGTTCCTTTCGGCTCAGGGCATCAGCTACAACATTCGCCTTACCCGGATGATAACGAATCTCGCAGTCGTAATAGCTAAGCAGCTCCACCCAACGACGTTGCCTCATATTTAACTCTTTCTGATTCAGAATATGCTGAAGGCTTTTATGGTATGTAAACACCGTGCACTTCGTACCGTAAAGGTAGTGCCTCCATATTTTAAGAGCAAACACCACTGTTCCAAGCTCCAAGTCATGAGTCGTATAGTTCACCTCGTGGATTTTGAGTTGTCGTCATGCGTAAGCAATGACTTTATCCCTTTGCATGAGCACACAACCTAATCCATTGTGTGAGGCATCCTAGTAGACCACAAAATTTTCTGTCCCTTCAGGTAAAGACAGAATTGGTGCACTACACAATCTTTGCTTTAACTGTTGAAACGCCTTTTCCAGCTCTTCACCCCAGTTATACTTCACATCTTTCCGAGTCAGCTCCGTTAGGGAACCTTCTATCTTTGAGAAGTTTTCAATAAATAGCCTATAATAACCGGCAAGTCCTAGAAACTGGCGGATTTTCGTGGGAGTTCTAGGAGTTGCCCAGTTCTTTATGGCCTCGATTTTTTATGGGTCAACTTGGATTCCCTGGCTGTTGATCACATGCCCAAGGAATTTTAACTTCTCGCAACCAAAATTCACACTTTGAAAATTTGGCGTATAACTGTTCCTTCTCTAAAAACTCCAAGATCAGCTTGAGATGTTGTTCGTGCTTCTCCTTATTTCTGGAATAGATAAGGATATCGTCTATGAACACTATTACAAATTTTTCCAAATACGGTTTACACACTCGATTCATGAGGTCCATGAATACGGCTGGTGCGTTGGTCAAACCGAATGGCATCACCTGAAATTCATAATGTCCATAACGAGTTCTGAAGGCTGTCTTGGGAATGTCTTCTTCCCGAACCTTTACTTGATGATAACCGAATCGCAGATCAATCCTAGAGTAGAAGCTAGATCCCTGTAGTTAGTCAAATAGGTCGTCAATTCTGGGAAGGGGGTAGCCGTTCTTTACCGTTAACTTATTTAGCTCTCGGTAGTCTATGCACATTCTGAAGGATCCGTCTTTCTTTTTCACAAATAAGACCGGAGCTCCCCAAGGTGAGGAACTTGGTCGTATGAATCCCTTATCCATCAACTCTTGTAGTTGATTGGATAGCTCTTGTATTTCAGAAGGAGCGAGTCTTTATGGGGCTCTTGCGACCGGTGCAGCTCCCGGCACCAAGTCGACTTGGAACTCCACTTGCCTAGCTGGCGGAAGCCCAGGCAAATCTTCCGGGAAGACCTTCGGATAGTCACAAACCACTGGAATATCCTTGAGTTGTTTCTCCTTCGACTCTTTTTCTGCAATCTGGACTAATACTGCATGGCAACCTTTTCTAAGGCACTTTAATGTCCTTAGGCCGGATATGACATTCAGCTGACGGTTCTTTCTTTCCCATTGGACTGTTAGGACCTTCTTCTTATGGAGTGGTATCCGTACAAATTTCTTACCGCACAAAATCTCGGCATGATTGTGTGACAACCAATCCATACCAATTACCACATCAAAGCTTCCGAGTTCTATAGGCATCAAGTCTATCTTAAAGGGTGATCTGCCAGCTTCAGTGTGCATTCCTTAATAATATTATTTGCCTTTATTATTTTGCCGTAAGCTAGCTCTATAGTATAAGAGTTGTCTAAGGGAAAAGGAGTGGCACTCAATTGCTTACTAAACTTATCAGATATAAAGCTCCTATCAGCCCCTGTATCAAAGAGTACGTAAGCGTAAATGCCATTTAAAAGAAACGTACCTGATACCACATAGGGATCCTGACGAGCGTCACCTGCTCCCAATACAAAAGCTCTCCCCTGAGCTCCTCCACCATTTTTCAACCTCGGGCCAATCCTGAAGTGCCCGGCAGCTCCACACTCATAGCAGCCCCTCTGATTGCCGCCGTTGCTACCCGGGGTACCAAATTTACAGTCCTTGGTCAAATGACCAAGACGCTTGCACTTTCCACAAGGGGTTGGGCAGGGACCTTTGTTGTGATGATAGGTGCATTGGGTGCAGAAAGGCTTTGTACCTGTGTAGCCTTTCCTTGTCTCGACTCCAGCTACGTAAGCTTTGATGGTTTCGGGCTTCCTGGATTGTGAGCCCGTATTCTTCCCAGACTTGTCCTCCCATTTTCTCTTGTTGTCTCCGGCTTTGGCCTCGTTTCTCCGGGACACTTGGTCCATAAGGTTGTTGGCCATTCTGATGGCATCCTGAATGGTGGTTGGGTTGGAGGCAGTGACATTGCCTTGAACTTGAGGGGCAAGTCCCCAAATGTAACGCTCAATTTTCTTGTATTCAGGGTCACCATCTGTGGGCACAGAATGCTTAGCTCGTGGAATCGGTTGGTGTACCCAGCTACATCCGTTCCTTTCACAGCCAGATTCCAAAACTCTGACTCCATCTTCTATAGTTCATTTCTCGGGCAATACTAGTCGGTCATCATTTGCTTTAACTCGGCCCAGGCGAGTTGGTAAGCTCCATCAATCCCCACAGACTGGGCATACGAGTTCCACCATGTCAAGGCGCTATCTTGCAGAGTGTGGGTGGCGAATTTCACCTTGTCTCCTTCAACACATCCACTAACACGGAAGACAGACTCCAATTTTTCAAACCATCGTACCAATCCGACGGCTCCCTCAGTCCCGTTAAAGTATCGGGGCTTGCAACTCAAGAACCCCTTAATTCCGCAACCTTTTGGGTGGGTTTCAGTACCTCCCGTGGGGAGGCTTGCTCCACCATCTCCGTTGGCAGAACTATTTCGGTTGGTCTCATAAGTGGCTATAGCGGCGGCCACTCTTTGTGCGACTAATTGCTCGATTTCTGCTGCGTTCATGGCGTTTCTTGGCGGCATTATCTTAAAGTTTAAAGAAAATAGCATAGTGTATGAAGTTGAGTCTAAAAGATTTAAATTTTTCTTAAGGCACAACACTATAATCATCAAACACAAATTCATAAATAACTAGCAATATTCATTAATCATTCATAACTTTCTTAGAATGAGTCGAGTTATTACCCGAAAATTTTTGTCCTACACTATTACATAATATTTTCCTACATTACAAAGATAGATAACGGGTACTAGGTGTGGGAGTGATTAATGGTCTCTCCCTTCTCCAAAGCATTGAGGCGCTGAGTCAGCTCTTCATTACGAGCCTCGCTTTCGGCTAATCGTAGCCAAAGCTCGTTTAGGCCGTCCTGCTGGATGGCGAGGGCGTGCTGGTTAGCCCAGTTTAGGTTGGAGTTCTGTAACTCCTCCCGCTCTGAATGAGTGGTCATCTCTCTGATACCGTGGTTAAGTAACCGGATTTGGAGGTCGTGTCGTGAAGACCTTGCTACTAAAAGTGGTACGGTCTGGTCGGCCGACTCCTGAGTGAGCTGTGGGATCGGTGCGGAGGGTTGTCCTCCGACCTCAAACTGGGAAGGCATTCCTTCCTCTTGTCTCCACTCACGGAGAGTCTTAGGTATCCAGTTCCATCTACGGGCGTTTGCCCGTGTTGCTGGGGTGGTGGACTTGGTTGAGGAGTCGGGATGGGAATAGACTCCTGCCTTGGTATGATCACCCTCTTTCGGGGTGTAAACATCATCTTCGGTTTGTTAGGGTAGGGACGCTATGGCTTGAACGACGGAACCTCATGATGGTATGGGGTGTAGGCTGGGATCACCGGGGGTGGTGGATCCACTCCGGCGTCGTCCTCTTCCAATGGTTCCCCCTCATCTGACTCTTCCATTGGTTCCTCGTATTCCGAGGGGTCTTCCTCCTCAGTTGGGTCCTCCTCAGTAAACACCTGTGGGTTGTATCGCCTGGTGGGGGTCTTCTCTTCCGAGTCAGACAAAATGATTACCACTTGGTTGGACATGCTTTCTGCTATCAAGGTCCATTCATAGTCTTTTAGTTAGTTACAAAATATTTTCATAATCAGTAAAACTTAAGTGCAGTTATAGTCTAGGGTACTAATGCAACCTAATTCAATATAACTATGGCTCTGATACCAATCTGTCACACCCCGTTACCCCGGTTGGCAACGAAGTGTCACGTCGCGGAAGCATAACCATAATCATAAAGAACGACCACTATATGGACGTTTTCAAAAATACATCGATAAAACTTTAAAATATAGTAATGTTGTACATAGTCTGACATGAAGAAAAAGAAGTTCGCACAATCAGAGATTTAAATACATAATTAAAGTATTCAAAATAATGCAGCTAAATCTCCGGTAGTTTCGAAAATGCATGTGACTCCTTAGGTGCGGAAGCTTGAAAAATACATCTAATGGCACACTTGCCTTAATTTCCTGAAAATACACGCTAAAATACGTCAACAAAATTGTTGGTGAGCTCATAGGTTTACACGTAAATCTGACTTGTATGGACAACAACGGTTAAGTTTGAATTTATAAAATCATAAATTCCATGTTATGTATTACACATAAACCATCATGCAACCGAAGCTTAATTAAATGAGTTTTGCCATGTGCAGTATTCCCATACGTAATACCGTGTGTTAAATATATATGCACTCGCTGTTAGCCGAGCCGAACTAACCCGAATGGGGGACATGACTCCCGATAGATCTATCCACAATATATTTGCGCTTACAAATAAATGCAATTAACGGTTCATGATATAAGGGCTGATAGAACCACATGTGTAATACATAATAGAAATGAAGTTGTGTTCGTGTCCATATGAAAACGTAGCATGTATTTCAACCCCAAAATATAACAGTGTGAAAATAGGGGCTATGAAGACTCACCGAGCTGGTGATGGCAAATATTGGCGTAAAATGCAAGTTAGCGTAATTTGATGGGTGATGTACCGGATGAGTTTAATCGACCCCTAAATGATAATAGGGACTTAATAACTCTCATATATGATAATATGTATATATATAGGTTTTTATGTCTTAAATCACCCAATATTACAAGTTTATAGATAAAACCCACTTAAAACCCAACATTACAAGTTTGAGGTTGTTTTTGACCAAGCTCCAAAACGATTTAGGCTTTGATTTTCTTGGACATTAAACTACTATATACAAAGAATTTTTAAAGTAAAAAACGACCATTTTTCGAGATGTTTAGGTTAGGGAAAAAGCTTGTTGAAAACCCTATGTTGGCCATTTTTGAGCTGTCAAACTTTCGGTTTCCCAAATAATTTCTGGGGGTCTTAAACTCCAAAATAAATTATGAAAACTTCCAAATTTTTAGTTAAGACATAGATCTAACTTTTGAGACAAGAAGCAACTCATTTCGTTAAGTTATGAATTAGTTATGATTTTTCAAATTTGATATAAATTTTCTGCCAAAAATCCGTAGTTTATAAACTTGAAATAACTTGTGATTCTTATTGTTTGTTCAAAGACTACTTGTATAAAAGTTATAAAACACATATATATCACTTGTTTTCATAATATTTACACTTATATGATGTGTTTATATATTTATAAACACATTTGAAGAAACAACTTAAAAACAAAAACTAGAAATTTATAAACTTGAGTTTTTATGAAACTTGTTGTTGTTGGTGATTATATATATTATGCAAGACTTATATAAACATAAATGTATGATGAAATAAGTTAGTATTTACTTACTTTGATGTTTTATAAGAATGCAAATGAGAAGAAGTTGAAACTCTTGCAAAAGTTGCACCAAGAACACTTCAAAATATGAAGAACACTTGAAATACTTCAAGAACACCAAAAATTGAAGGTTTTTGGCTTTGGGAGGGCTTATGGCCGGTTTTTGAAGAGAGAAAAGAGGGGTTTTGGTGTGTTTAAAATGAATGGAAATGTTCTCTATTTATAGGGAAAATTGGATCTTGAAAAGATAGTGAAATGATGAAGAATAGTGCAAATCTTGGATGAATTGAAATAAAGAGGATTTGATTTTGATATGTTGAGTAAAATAAATTATTTCAAGGTCCTTTTGTCCTTCCTATTGGCTGGCCTAAGGGAGGTATTTTTGGTGTATTTTCATTTATTTTTTTGTATAATAGTATTTAGAAATGTATTCTTGTATTTCCCTTTTTTTGTAAATTCATAAATACTTTTGGATGCATTGTTTTAATGAATTGTTTTAGTCTTGTATAATTAATGTTAAGTAATTGTATTAGTGTATAATTAGTGTTACTAATCATAATTTAATTATGTACTTAGTTGAATTAATCCCTCATATTGTAAATCGATTGGATTAATTGATTTCCCGATTCATCGCACCGATGAATTTGATTCTATTTGAATTGAATTTTCTAATGAACTTTGTTAATCACTTTGATTAACTTCTAATGACCACTGATTAGGTTATAATTGGCTATTAAATACTGATTAGATCGTAGTTGCTAACATGGTTTAATGCCGGCTGTTACAATATTACACTGCTCTTCGGGACCTCGGAGTGATCGGCTCCACATCATATAGCCTCAGTAACACCACATTAATAGTTATAGCTCGAAAGCCCATCACGTTAATGCACAACAAAGAATAGGGAACATGTAAAGCGTGTATGCAAGCAACGATGTGCGTCAAATATACGATACTTAATAGAATGCCAAACGAATAGAAACAACATGCCTCAGAGTACAACAACTAACATAAAACAAATGTAGACATATAAATCTAAGTACTCACAGTGGGTGCACTAATAAACTTCAATTATATATATTATTTCTTCCCGGACTTTCAACCGGAATCTCTGTTATGCACAATAGTTCTTTATTCAATTTCACCCCACCGTGTCATTAACAACACCGCAAGGGAACTGTCACATTAGAAATAGGAAAATATCATCAGTGTCTGATTACCATTGATTTTAACTAAATTTTACAACTTAAAGTTCAACTTCGGATCCACCATCCAAAATTCATAAATAAATCCAGAAGTTCGGATCTTTACTAGGTCTGAAGTTCCCATCATCCGAAGTTCTTATGTAAAGTTAAAGTAATCTCAAAATTCTGATTTATAGCCTAAAAGTTCGGATCCCTATATCAGATTTGAAGTTCGCGTGTACTGGGGCAGACTCACCGAGTCCCACACCTTGACTCGTCGAGTCGAGGTCCAGATTTCGAATCTCCATTTTGGAAGTCCACTTATACCCGAAATAAAAACCCACCCGAAGTTCGGGTAACATCCGAAGTTCGGTTCCCACCCGAAGTTTGGGTCACAAACACCTAAAAGGAATTTTCCGGTTGATGTTCATATCGACACGCCGAGTCACCAGGCTCGACTCGACGAGTCGACGTGCAATTCTGCACATCGACACCTACGGGTTTTGTTAAGAAATTCACCAAATTCCATTTTAGCAACATGCAGTCCATTCAATGATATTTTAACATATATTGAGTGTTTCTAAACCATTTTCCTTCAAAATAATTGAGAGGACTATAATTTTATGTGTTTTGGTTTCATTTTAGGCTCATTTTAAGTACCGATACTTCGTAACTTCCCAGGTTTCAGGGTCAAGAGCTCAAATGGAAGCAGCTCGAGAAAATTAAGCTTGAACCGAGCCGGAGGGGGCGCAGGCCTGCGCCACCCTACGCTGCAAAACAGAACTATTGAGAGTCAGCGAGCACTTCCAGCGCAGCCCAGGCCATACCCCCAGCGCAAGGGGGGGGGGGGGGGCCCTACACCAAGGCCTACGCTGGTGCGGTGCAAATTCTCAGCAGATGCGTTTTTGAACCCAAAACCCTAAATTTCACTCCCTCTGTAAATAGAGGTCGATGGTGGTCGTTTTAGGGACGTTCCCGAAGTGTTGAAAGAAGCGGGGAAGCCCTACCGGAGTGGATTCACGAGTCAAGTACGAAGAAGGTGGTTTTCAACCGTTCGAAACCTACGATGATGTCTCCAACCATTCCTAGTGAAGAGCACACTATGAGCGGCTAAACACCATAGTCGTTTGTGAAGGATCTACAACTAAGTTTTACATTCTTGAATTTGAATTATGTTTTGATGTATTTTGTGTTGCTTGAATATTTTATGTGTAATGTAAATGATAAGAATTCGGTTATTATTATGATTATATGTTTTGATTGGTAAAAGCAAGATCGTTCATAGTGATGTTATTATTTGTGCCGAGTCCATTAGTTTAGGGATTAAGACGAGTAATGAACGTTGCATGCGCTATGCCGAGTTTATTGATTAAATGTCCATGATTAAATTAACTATGCATTTAATGATGTCTATGTGATTGTTGCATGAAATTCAAGTGGGTAATAACTTATGCCGTAGTGATTCCGTAAATGGTTATCTTCAATTTGCTTTGTTAATCGATCCATTAGTTGCTTGCCGTTATTTTAGTTATAATTTACTCGTAATCATTATTCCAAACAAATCATCCAATTCATGATTTAATCGCTTTCAATAAACTAAAGAAACTAGCTAATTAACCCTAATTCACATATGCACTCCTTGCGGATTCGACCCTCACTTATCTACGCTAATAGTTAGATTTAAGGTTATTTCCACGGGCCACAACGACGGCTCGTCAGATTTTGGCGCCGTTGCCGGGGAGTGGTAACGTTAGTTAGGGCTAGAAGTTACTTTTGGCCTTAGTTCTAAGTTTTAAGTTTTAAGTGCTTTAGTTTAATTATTTTTAGTCTTTAATTTCCTCTTATTAAAAATCACATAAAATTCAAAAATTCAGAAAGGTAATTGTAGTCCTCTACTTTACCATAAAAAATATAATTAGTTTAATATAAGTAAATTAATTTAAGTTTTTAATAGTTTATGCTCACACGTCGATCGGCCAAAGGATTGCCGCCACAATTCGAATCGGAAATCGGTAAAAGTAGTTTAATCTAACCGAAAGACTGTCAGGATTCAAAAATAATAAACATTAATCACGGAGAATTCAAAGGATCAGCGTATACACACAGTGGACGAAAACGAACAAGAGGAAGAAATTCCCACTTTGCAGGTTCTGGTTTCGCCAAGAAATCGTGAACAAGAAGAGCTTGAGCGTATAGCCGCTAGGATGGGTGAACTCGCTAGAAATACGATTGAGTCACATTACCGCCCTAGTGACCCGACCCTTCTCCGATTCGTTACCCTGAAAATGAGAACGAACCCGAAGTTCGTCCTCAACTCTTTCAAATTCTTCCTATTTTCCGTTGGATGCCTAGTGAGCAGCCCTATGAGCATTTAGCTGAGTTTACGGCTATTTGTAAAGCAAACCATGTTCGAGGTATAACCGCCGACGGTTTAAAACTTCGATTATTTCCTTTCTCGTTGAAAGAGAAAGCTAAAAATTGGTTTGTGTCGCTACCGACCAATAGCATCACGACATGGGATCAAATGAAAAGAGAATTTCTCAATGAATACTATCCCATTAGTAAAACAACCAAGAAAGAAACCCGGTGAACAATTCTACGAAACATTTGATCATATTATTGAGAGCTTGTCCACATTATGAAGTACCCAAATGGATGCTTATCAAAACATTTTCTGATGGTGTGAGTCAAGAGAGTCTCAACATGATTATTGCTGCCACTGGAGGCACGTTTTTAGCGAAAGAAAATGATGACGCTTGGGAGTTGCTAAGTCAACTCGGTAAAGGTGTCAAGGTTCAAGCTGGTTCTGAGAACAGCATAAGAGTTCAAGTGATGGGCATAGATGATGCCTGGAAACGTCAGGTTAAGGGTGAAATCTCAGAGTTAGGTAAGAAAATGGACCAACTGATGAAGGGTTTTAGTTCAAACCCTAATGTATCAGTTAACAACGTCACATGCGGTGATACATCTCATCATTCTGAAGCATGTCCTTAAGTGCAATCCACTGAGGAATTTGCTAACGAAGTCTATGGTTTTAGAGCTCACAGGGAGAGGGATAACCCATTTTCGGAGACTTACAATTCGGGATAGAGAAATCATCCTATCTTCCGATGGGAGAATGATCAGCCTACCGATCATCAATCTAAACCTAGGTATGAACCACCAAGAAGAGACTATCAATATGGTTCTACTTCCGCCGCTAAAGATGAGCGATACTATAAGTCAAACCAACATGATCAACCTAATTTCCAAGTGGAAACGAACATGAATTCTTCACAATTCTCGTAGTTTGCAGAATTTATGAAGCAACAGTCAACTATCAGTACTAAGACCATGGAGATGCTGAGTCGCCAAATGGGTAAGATAGCTGAGTCGCTCACAAGAAGAGAAGAGGGAAAGCTTCCTAGCAATATCGTCACTAATCCTTCTCATGCTCATGGTAAAGATAAGAAGCATGAAATAAATGAAGTAAATGAAGTATCCAAGGTGACCACTCTAAGAAGTGGTAGAGAGGTAGATAATAAGATTGAGATGCCTAAAGAGAAAGAGGTAGAAGAAGATACCGACACTGAAGTCGTGTATGACGAAAGAGAGGTTCCCAAGAAAGTCACTTTCAAAGAGCCAATTTAAGTAGATATTCCAACTCCCAAAGTTGGGGAGGTGGTTAAGGATCAGGACACCCCAGTTCCTCCTTATCCGGCTGCTTTAGAAAATCCTAAATCTTCTCCCTATGGCAAAAGAGGCCCACAACCAGAGGATTTGTGGGATTTGTTGAATCAAGTTAAGATCAATATTCACTTGATCAAGGCTATCCAACAAGTTCCCTCTTATGCCAAATTCTTAAAAGATCTCTGCACACAAAAGAGAAAGTTCAAGGTCTCGCTTCTTAAGAAGATCAACTGAACCGAACATTTAAGTGCAGTAGTCTCTAGTTCTTTGCCTCCTACGCTTAAAGATCCTGGATCACCTTTGATTCCAGTGATGATAGGTAATGTGCAGATAAAAATGGCACTACTTGATCTTGGAGCTAGTGTTAATATTTTACATGGAAATTTCTTTGACAAACATGATTGAGGCCAGTTACAGACGACTGATATAATCTTACAGCTGGCCAATCGGTCAACAGAGTGCCCAAGAGGTATTCTTTCAGATGTCATTATAAAGGTTGAAGATTTTTACTATCCAGTTGATTTCCTAGTTTTGGACACTGAAAGTTCAATAGGAGATAATCAACGTCTATTATCGTAGGCAGACCTTTCTTAGCTACAATTAATGCTCAAATTAATTGTAGGACATGAGCCGTGGATATTGCCTTTGGTAATCGGAAACTGAGATTGAATGTGTTTAATGCTTCAAATGCAGCTGCTATTGATTCAGAGTGTTATCTGATTGATATGGTGGACGAACTTGTGCAGCAGCATAGTTCATTAATTAACACCAAAGATACTACTGAGTAATTTTTCGCTGAGCATGATATATCTAAAATTAATTCTCATTAGTGTAACAAATTAGAGGTAGTCATGGAATCCACACTGGATTCGAAATAACCACCATGGACCCATAGGACTGAAAAATTACCTGCTGATTTGCCTCAATCAGCAAAGCCTTCAATAGAACAACCACCTGTTCTAGATTTGAAGGAGTTGCCAATTCATTTAAAGTACGCTATTCTAGGTCAAAATGACACTTTGCCTGTCATAATTTCATCAGATTTGAACGAAGCGCAAGAGAAAGCCTTACTGCAAGTATTAGTTAAACACAAAGAAGCAATAGGATGGACCATAGCTGACTTAAAAGGAATTAGTCCTACCTTGTGCATGCACCCAATCATTATTGATCCAGAAGCTAAACCAGCACGGGATGCAGACAGGAGGCTAAATCCTAATCTAAGAGTAGTAGTTAAAAAGGAAGTGTTGAAATGGTTGGACGCTGGGATAATCTACCCCATATCTGATAGCAAATGGGTGAGTCCAACCCAAACTGTGCCCAAGAAATCTGGGATCACAGTGATTGACACTGAAGAAGGAGGAAAAATAACTACTCGCCATTTATAGATCAAATTATGGAGAAGTTAGCAGGCCAAACGTTTTATTTTTTCCTTGATGGTTATTCTGGTTATAATCAAATTTCAATCCATCAAGAGGACCAAGAGAAAACTACATTTACATGTCCATATGGCACCTTTGCCTACCGAAGGATGCCATTCAGTCTATGTAATGCACCCGCCACATTTCAACGTTGTATGATGGCTATCTTTTCAGATATGGTGGGTGGTTTTCTTGAGAGATTTATGGACGATTTCTCCATATTTGATAAAACATTCAAAGATTATCTACGACATTTAGAGAAAGTCCTAAAGAGATGCACTGAAACCAACTTAGTCTTAAGTTGGGAGAAAAGTCATTTCATGGTGAAAGAAGGGGTAGTCTTAGGTCACATTGTGTCTGAAAAAGGTATGGAAGTAGACAAAGCAAAAGTCCAATTAATATATTCTCTTCCACCCCCACCAATGTTAAAGGAATAAGATCATTCCTAGGCCACGCTGGTTTTTATCAGAGGTTTATCGAGGACTTCAGTGAAATCTCGAGGCCGTTATGCAATCTTCTATCAAAAGATATTGAGTTTAATTTTGATGAAGCTTGTATGCAAGCATTTAAGAAGCTTAAATCGAAGTTAACTGAAGCACCAATTCTGCAATCTCCAGATTGGTCTCAACCTTTTGAGATCATGTGTGATGCGAGTGATTATGCAGTTGGTGCTGTATTAGGTCAAAGATTAGAGAAGAAGCCATTGGTTATTTACTATGCAAGTAAAACCTTTAATGAGGCACAGATTAATTACACGACTACGGGAAAAAATTTATTAGCCGTAGTGTTTGCCTTAGATAAATTTAGATCATACATTTGGGCGGCAAAAGTAATTTTGTACTCAGACCACAACACTTTAAGACATTTCTTGGCGAAGAAGGATGCCAAGCCTTGATTGATTCGGTGGATCCTTCTATTGCAAGAATTTAATTTAGATATAAGGGATAAGAAAGGAACAGAAAATGTTGTTGCCGATCACTTATCCAGGCTCCAAATGATCCCAACGAACTTAACTGATCAAATCAAGGACTCCTTCCCTGATGAACAATTATTATCAATTTCCAAAATTTCTTAGTTTGCAAATTTAGTAAATTATTTCGTATCTGGAAGATTGCCAAAACACTGGAACGCAAACAAAGAAAATATTTCTATGCACAAGCAAGACAATATATTTGGGATGAACCTGATTTATTTGAAATAGGGGCAGATCAAATCATGAGACGTTGTGTCCCTGATTCTGAACATGAAGATATTCTTAAACACTATCATGCATACGCATGCGGTGGCCATTTCAGTGCAAAGAAAACTGGCCACCAAATATTGCAGTGTGGGTTTTTCTGGCCCACAATTTTTAGGGATGCTTACGACTTTGTAAAAGGATGCATAAGATGCAAGCAAACAGGCGGCATTGCAAGAAGGGATGAAAATGCCTATGACCCCGATATTAGATGTTGAAATATTCGATGTATGTGACCTTTTCCGAAATCATTAGGGTACGAATACATCTTGGTTGCAGTAGACTATGTTTCCAAATGGGTGAAAGCAGAAGCTACTAAAACCAACGATGACCGGGCTGTTTACAAATTTGTCAAAAGAAATGTTTTTGCATGCCACGGTATCCCGAGGGCTATCATCAGTGATGGAGGGTCACATTTCAAAAATCAACATTTTGCGAAACTCCTTAAACACTACGGAGTTAATCATAGAATAACTACGCCTTATCATCTGCAAACTAGCGGGCAAGTTGAGATTTCTAATAGAGAAATCAAGATAATCCTCGAGAAAACAGTAAGACCATATCGTAAAGATTGGTCGCAAAAGTTGGAGGATGCTCTGTGGGCATACAACACTGCATTTAAAATGCCTATCGATATGTCCCCATATAGACTTATATATGGTAAGCTGTGTCATCTTCCAGTAGAATTGGAACACCGAGCTCTTTGGGCAATTAAAAATACTAATTTTTATTTGCACGATGTCAGTGTCGATTAAAAACTCCAATTAAATGATTGGAAGAAATTCATAGAGAAGCATACGAAAGTGCTAAAGTTTATAAATAGAAAACAAAAGTTTTTCACGATAGAATTGTTAAAATAAAATATCTACCAAGGGAAACAAAGTCTGATTATTTAACGCAAGACTTAAACTGTGACCAGGTAAATTAAAAAGCAAATGGACAGGGTGATACATCGTAACTGAAGTCTACCCACATGGTGCGGTAGAAATTCAAGACCCAAAAGGTGGTGAACCATTTAAAGTCAATGGACATAGACTAAAATTATATGTCCAGTGGGCCACCGATAACATGCTATTCTCTAAACTCATAAGACTAGAAAATCCAAAAGTTAGTTAAGCTAGTTTAGGAGCAGTACGTCTGGCTGAAGACGAAAAACTTAGCGCTTCCTGCGAGGCAACCCAGAGAACTTTGTGGGTATGTTTATGGAAACCCTCACGAGACAATACTCGTCCACTTGGGATACCGAGAGGTTTAACGGCTTGTTGCACGTGCTAAAAGCAATCGTGATTCCCTACGAAAAAGCAGATTATTTGAGAATTTGTTTTTATTTTTATGTGATTAATTTGATTGTGTGTTAGTTGTGTGTAGCCAACTAAGTTGGGGAGGATTATCCTCTCAACTTTAGTTGTCTTTAGGTTTAAATTAAGTATTAGGAGCCCCACATCATAAATTAGATTTGTAAGCATGCAGATTGAATTATTTTAACCCCAATTAATAGCGTAAGTTGGGGAGAGTATCCGTAAAAATTTTAAAAATTGAAGAAATGGGTTTAGAGACTTGTGCGCACCCCAGATCAAAAATCCGGAGGCCCGGGCGCAGGGCTACGCCCCAACGCGCTGAAAAGTTTATAAAATCAGAACCCTATGACCCAAACGCCATAAACCCTAAAAGTCGATCTCAGAAGCGGCGATTTGCGATTTTAAAGCCTTAAACCTCTCAAATAACGCCCTTTCTACGTCAATCCTTCAATCTGGTGCCAGTATTTTGCAAAGATTACTAAGGCATACTCTTTCTAACGCCCCTAGCTTCATTTTCTAATAGTTTTTATGGATTTATCATGCATGCATGGGATGAAATTTTTGGGGGTTACATTATTTTCATTGCAAAAGGGTTAATAATAATTCTATATATTCATTTAATTAATATAAATATATTTTTACAAAAGTTTTATTAAAAACCTAAGTTTTTTCCAAATATGCTTTATATTTAATATTTTGAAAAAAGTTTTGTCTAAGGGTTATTTTAATTGTTAAAATATTTATTTATCAAGTCATGCATTAATATGGTTAGTTTTGGCTCACAATTGGCTGTGATAATTAGGATTAGTTCATATTAACGAGAAAAAGAGTTTTTATTTATTCATGCATTATCAAATAGAAAACCATTTTTAATATCTTATTCTCCGCGTATTTAATTGTCGATGTCGAGCCAATATAACGCTAACGACAATCACTCCGTTAATAACCGTATTACCCGAACCCCTAGGAGGAGAACGCATGACCCTAAGAATGTACGCTTTGAGAAACCTCTCAATGCGGAATTTCCTGTAGTTCCCCCAAACACCAATAACGGTAAACCACCTAGATTCCATATTGAGCGAACTTTGAAAGAACCCGATTTCGAGGGTTTTGAAATTTTAGAGTGTTTCGAGTGGTTGGGGTGGGCTAGATCAATACAGTGGGAACTACCCTATATCCACACTAGTCTGATCCAGCAGTGGTTTGCCACTATTCGGAAGGCAGACGGATATGAAGATCATGATATTGAGCTGACGGGTATAGTAGGAAATAGGAGGGTGACAATCTCTAGGAAGAAGCTGTGTGATGAGTTTGCCATAAATGGCGATATTCCACGACTTAGAGGGTTCTGGTCATCTCTAGACATTCAAGGGGGTAGAGCATGAAAAATTAGCGGTTGGGCTAAGAAATGGGTTGGGATGATAGTCACAGTATTTGAGATGTCAATAGAAGATGCAAGTTCTTATATTCATTTTAATAGGGGAGATTTGTGCCCACTGGCCAAGGTGCTGTGGAAGTTTGTTATTTTTAACTTGCTCCCCAGACAGCAAGACATGACAACTATTAGACCCCAAGAGATCCTATTAGTCCATGCACTGATGACTAGATACCCAACTATATCCCTATGGTACATTATAAAGGAAAATCTGTGGGAATGTAACGTTGTGGGTCAATGGACAAACTATCCACACTGCAAAATGTTGACTGAGCTTTTTATTATTGAGAAGGCAGTGTCAGAGCAGCTACGTATTAAATACCTTAACCCTAATGAGATCCGGTTCATGAAGCTTACTATGTTAGGGTTAGTGTTTGAGATATTCCATCTAGGTTACCAAATCTGTTGCCCTAAAACCTCTAGGATGGTGGTGGACAAAGAAGACGAGAGGCCATGGAAAAGAGTGTCAATCGTGGATTTATTGAGGTCTCAAATTGATATTCTGAAGGACGTCATGGGTAGCCTGCTTAATGCGAACAAAAATCTGTTAAGAGGCATCGATAAACTTCAAGAGGAACAAAAGAAGAATGAGCTTATGTTTCAAGTACACTCCGATTGGCTAACGAATATCTAGTTGACGGTGGCCGAATTAGAAGAAGTTGTCATACCACCGAAGGAGTTTTAATTTTAATTTGCAAAAGTGTGTTGTTTTGAGTTTGCGTGAGAGACATTATGTTTTTAATTGGTTGTTTAATTTTCTGATGTGATGTGGTGATTCCTTGATTGTATCCGTACTATATTATATTTCCATTGTTTATTTTTATGTTTAAGTGTGGTGTGATAATTTTTATAATTAAAAGTTTGAATTTGAATTTATATGAGTTTATTTGAGTTTGTTTGAATTTATTTTTGAGCAAGGAATGTGTACAATTATATATCTCTCATCTGTAAGTGATTCTAGTGCTTAAAAGTGACGAGGACGTCACAAAGGTCTAAGTTGGGGAGGGTAGGTTCTAATAAGGATTAATTAAATAATTTAACCTCCACAAAATTTTTAGACCACATTTTTATCACAAAGAAGAAGGATATGCTGCCCCGCGTACTACAAACCAGTAAAAGATCAAAAATCAGAAAGCTTGGCCGCAGGGCCACACCCAGCCTACGCCCCATCGAGCTGAAATGTTGTATTTAGCCTCCTTCTTCATTTTTCACAAACCCTAGATCACTTTACCCTACGGTTCAAGTGCGACTACACCTTCTTTGTGTCATTTTTGTGCTAAAAATTGCAAATCCAAGCTCTTAAACACTCACATTATCACATATAACAAAGATCTAGGCTAAAAATCATTTCTTAATTGGTGGGTATTTTCATCCATTTTGAAGAATTTTTGGGTGTAGAAGTGGGCTAAGAAAAAGTTAGATTTCTACCATATTTAAGCTTCCAATCATCAATGTTAGTGTTTTTATTGTTAAAATGCAAGTTATTTCATAATTTTTGAGCAAACTGAGACTTTGAGCTTCATGGTCATCCATGGAGTTTTCATGATGATTTTGACATTTTAGCATCAAAGTATGTGAAATTGCATGAATTTGATGCTAACCTTGATATATGTATGTTGAGATATATGATTAGTTGCTAATTTAGTTAATTTGCCATAATTAATTTCTAGGAAATATAGTTGGATTTATAAAGTTGGTTGCCTAAATGTGCATATAAGTTATAATTGATAATGTTTGGGTAATTAGCTAGAAAATGAATTTTATGTGCTAAATGGATTTTATTGACATATGGTATATGATTAGCACTTAAAATTATGGCAAATTATATACTATATATGAGAGTTGTGCAAAATTGAGCGTAAAAGTATGTATATATATATATATATATATATATATATATATATATATGTGTGTGTGTGTGTGTGTGTGTGTGTGTGTGTGTGTGTGTGTGTGTGTGTGTGTGTGTGTGCATCTAACATATTGAGCGTAATCGAGAAAAATGTAATTATAAGTTGCATTGTTTAATTTATCTCGTACATATTTTGATTGGTAACTTGTAGATGGCAAGAAGAACACGCCAAAGATCCCATCCCGTTAATGTGCCAATAGACTCGACCCCTAACCTATTACTGTCCCAACACCCTGAGGAAGTTAGACCACACTTATTTCTTAACAAAAAATATTCAAACAAGGTGTTAGTAGAAAAGAGAGTTAGGATGTCAGATTTTGAGGACTATGGGATTCCATACCTTTTTGATTTCTTGGGATGGGAGGGTGTGTTTGATTTAGATGGCCCACTGATTCACCAGGCCGATGTAATTGATAGGCACCGTCCACGGTAGGGACATGACGATGGATGCTCGCATCCTTCACCAATTATTTAATTTGGATACTGGGGTAGGCAACGAAGGGTCTACCAACATGGGTATGAGTACCAATCTAAGGCCCAATTGGCCTTTACTGACATGACCTGGTCCGGAGATTGGGTGGAGCAGGTGTGTAAGGTGTTTAACCAAACCGTTGATGAAGCAGAGGCTTCCACTGCCTATAATCGGAAGACATTGTCATCGAGATGCAAGGTGCTTCACAAGATAATTGTGAATAACATCTTGCCACGAGATAGTCACCTGTCTAAGGTCAGACATAGGGACATCACGGTTCTTTACGCCCTTCCCAAGGGTAAGCCCAGACTGTCCTTTGCATGGACAGTCATTAACGATATATGGGCGATGTACGACACTAGAGAGAGGACGATCATCCCTCACGGATGGTTGATCTCTAAAATTCTTGAGACGATGGGTGCACTTTCACCCGATTCCCTTGTTTCCACAGTTTCGGCGACGTATATTACGGTTGCCATGTTCCCTACCTTGATTTTCAGGGAAGTAGATGAGGGCTTTGAGATCTTCGACAAAGAAACAAATCAGTCGTATATTGAGAGTTACATGGAGGATGACAGGAGAGAGAGAGAGAGCAGAAGGCCGCTAATGAGGCGGATGTTCGGCCCCAAGAGCTGAACAGAGAGGCGTCTACCTCGCACAGTCGAGGCAATGACGATGCTGATTTTAACCGCGCTATGAGGTGGTTAGATGATTTAGTGGTGTGAGTTCCGTGAGGATGCGTGTTAGTGCATCCTGTGTGACGATAGTAGTCTAAATATAGATGATATTTTGTAATGGTCAAACTGTTCGTAATTGTTTATTAATACATGTTTGATATATGTTGTGATATTGATTGAATATATGTTTGAACTTGGTAAGTTCAAGCATAAGTTCAAAGGTAAGTTCAAACATAAGTTCTAGAACAAGTTCAAAGACAAGTTCTAGAATAAGTCCAAAGGCCATGGTTTGAACTTATGGTGGACAAGTTCGCGGGCTTGGTCCTTCTCGAACTTGTCCAGAGCAAGTTCGAATCTGAGGCCTATATTTAAGGTTTAATCAGTTTTAATTAACAACTTTTGCAAAATTAAGGCTAAGGGCGATTACGAACTTGCAGAGGCGTGTTTGTGTGTTCTTGGAGAGAATCACGTGTCGGGGCGTTCTAGTTTGCATCTATCATCGTGTGTGTCTCCGTGTTTCGTGTGTGTGATCAATCCGTTAAACCGCTAACGAGAATTCCGCACTCGTTGGACGGCGTCGCATCAAGATAGGATCCGTAGGTAGGCGACCTTACAAGTGGTATTAGAGCCATAAGGGTGTTCATCGTGTTCTTCGTGTTCATATTCAACATTCTTGGTTTCATGGCATTTTGGACTGAAAAATCACATTTTTAATCAGTTTTTCGAGTTATACAAGCAAAATAATGGAAAAAAGTTCAAATTAGTTCATTATTTTAGTCGAAATCATAGTTTTTAACCCTAAAAACTTTGGTTTAAACTGAAAACTTGAAAAAATCGAACTTTTGGCCGTTTCTCGAACTTGCGGCGCTCGAACATAGGGGGTATTTGTGAAGACCTCCCCTTACAGGGCAGTCCTCAGAGTCTAGGTCCCACATTATGCAACGCGATATCAATCATAACTAAGATAGAGTAATTTAAGTTGCGGAATTTCAGATTACTAGTACATACATTAGGATAAGTTTAATACAATTTTAGTTCAGATTACAATTTTAAAAATAAACTTATAAAGGGTACCAGACTAATCTAATACATGTCCTCATACAATCAAATTACATCTACCAAGACCACCACAATTATCATCTGCCAATCAGTACCGAAGGGTTTGTTGAGTAGTGGTCTACAGAATACTTCAATCTTGATCTTGTAAGACCTAAGAACTAGGTCCTGCAGGTGACTTTCCTTTATCTTTTCCTGTAAAAAGGTCAAATAGCAACTGTAAGCAAAGCTTAGTGAGAATATAGATTTTCAGATTCACATGCATTAATCAAGCGGATCATGGGTCAAAGCATGATATGTCTGGACTGCCGCTACAGCCACTTATGATTGAGACATAGAATTCATAGAATTGGATGATGTTCAGCCCACGCTCACGCTTTTAGTGGAAGCTATCCACTTATGCCGGGCTAGCTACCAGCGGTCTTCATGGGGGAACATCGGAGTGTCTATACCAAGTTCAATAGAACTGGTGAAATAGCATGGTCTAGAACAATAGACCGACAAGGCTAATCATGCTAAGCTGAATCAATATGTCGAAGATGCGAGTAATAATGAAAGCATAAGTCATCAAGGTCATGATAGCAATAAGCTCATATCAATATCTGAACGAAATTATAAATACAATGTCATGCGAAGTGATAAGTCAAATAGCCATCATGATCCACAGGGCATCACAGAACCATGGTGTGCACAGGTCACAATCCAGCTGAGCATTCATGAATGTCAAATAATCTATCATCAACAATATATCTCAATCGGAAGTCTAGCATGCAAAACTGAATATCTATAACTCACAGTTTTCTGTAGTCTTTATCAAGCAGATTTATAATCCACCACCTGAGTTATCCCAGGATTTATCTTTAATCTTTCTGAACTCTGGCTTTGCCTTTTCAATCTTTAATTATTTGTTCAGATTTATCTGAACCTGTCCAGAATAATATCACATCATTGTCAATTTCATAATCTTTTAGCTTTAAAGTCTTTATATTCTTATTTTCATCTGATTTTGATAACTGATAATTCTTTGTTCTTCCATCTTGGATTCATGATTCTTGTGTTTAAAGAATATCAAAATATATATATACAAATTCGGACCAACCCCCATCCGGATTCGGATCTAAGGATCATCCGAATTAGGATCAGATCCGAAATGTACAGGAAACTAGAGAACTCCCCGAGTAAACTCGGTGAACTCGCCGAGTTCACATCCGAACTTCGGACAGAGAACCGGATTTCGGACACAACCGAATTGTGTTGACTCATTTGATTTCGGGTCCATTCGAATTAGGTTCTATATTTATTTCGGACCAAGACTTATTTCGGGTCTCATCCGAAATCGGGTCCTAACCGAATTTCGGATCCGTTACTTATGAATTTTTTAAGAAATGTTCAAGTTGTTCTTGGGAACTCGCCGAGTTCCCCTATGAACTCGCCGAGTTCACTTGCAGATATGCAAGTCGCAACTTACGGGTTTTATTAAAAATTCACCAATCGACAATTATACTAACATGCAATTAAATCCAACGTTATATTATCAATTTTGGGGTGTTTCTACACTATTTTCCCTATCTCTAACACATTAAATCGTCCAGATTTGTCCAAAATATTGAAATTTTCTCAAGAACACAAAAGTTTATAAAAACTCAGATTTTTGATCTTTTTGGACGATTTAAGCTACGATTTCTGTTTCTAAATCATTTATGGGTTTCATTACATGATTTCTAACCAACATTTCAAACACAACATAATTTTTACAGATTTATAAATTCGAATTTGTACATTTTAAACTCTTAAAATACAAAATAAAAACTTAGAATTAATTGTATTACCTTAATATTCTTCTGATTCTTGATAATCCCAGTTAATCTCACGAATTCCTCTTCTAATCCTTGATTTCCAGCAGATTTTTAGAGATTTTAGAGAGAGAGATTGAGAGAATTTGAGTGTTGTAAGATGATGAAGATGAAGAAATAAAGACATATGGTCTTTTATTTCTAAACTTTCGAATATTGACACATTTGGTCCCTCCACATCTGATTTTCATTCAAATACAGATTTATCTTCATTTTATCATCACTAACTTATTTTATCTTAATTAAATATTTTCATTACTTAATTAAAATTACAATACAAATAATGTTATAAAATTACATTATTGAATCAAAACAGAAATTAAAGTTAAGTCAAAAGCTAGGTTGTTACAGAATGGGCTCCACCACGCATAAACTTCGTCCCCGAAGTTAGCTATGTTCGAACAGACTTGGATACGTTGCTTTCATGACATCTTTTGATTCCCAAGACTGATGCGAACCCTTGTGGTGTTTCCACTGGACGAGCACCATCTGTATCTCTTTATTACGAAGCTTTTTGGTCTTCGAGTCCAGAATGCATTCCGGCTCTTCAACCACTCGAAGCTTCTCATCAATTTGCACATTAACGTGTGGTATCTTTACCTCTCTTTCATCAGCTAGACTCTTTCGTAGATGACTAACATGGAATACAGGATGTATTCCAGCTAAGTCAGTTGGTAGTTCAAGACGATAAGATTGATTTCCTATCTTTTCAACAATCTCGAACGGGCCGATGAATCTCGGAGCTAGCTTGTTTCTCTTTATGAACCGGACCACATTCTTCATTGGAGATACTTTCAGCATCACCCAATCGTTAACTGCAAAACTGATCGATCTGTGATGATTATCGTAATACGACTTCTGCCTGCTTTGAGCTTCAAGGATGTTCCTTCTAACAAGTTGAATCTTATCATGAGTCAACTGTAGAAGGGCAGGACCTGCTAAAGGCGATTCACCTGTTTCGCGCCAACAGGTGGGAGTTCTGCACTTTCGTCCATATAAAGCTTCAAAAGGAGCCATCTTAATCGTGGAATGATAACTGTTGTTGTATGAGAATTCGACCAAGGGTAAATGGTCATCCCAGTTACCACCCAGATCAAGAACGCAGGCACGGAGCATATCTTCCAGAGTTAGGATAGTGCGTTCACTTTGGCCATCTGCATTAGGGTGATAAGCTGTACTCATTGAGATTCGAGTACCCATCCCGTCTTGCAGTGCTTTCCAAAATATCGAAGTGAAACGACTATCACGATCAGAGACGATAGATTTTGGCACACCGTGACGTGAAATAACCTCGGTGATGTACATCTGTGCCAATCTATCAAGTGAGTATGTCTCTTTCATCGGTATAAAATGCGCTGACTTCGTTAATCGATCCACGACTACCCAGATGGAGTCGTGTTGTCTCTTGGTCTTTGGCAATTTTGTGACAAAGTCCATGGTTATATGCTCCCACTTCCACTCAGGAACTGGCAGTGGTTGCATATTCCCGAAGGGCTTCTGGTGTTCTGCCTTAACCATTTGACATACTATGCAGCTTTCAACGAATTGACCGATGTCTTTCTTCATTCCTGGCCACCAATAATCCGCTTTCAGATCGAAATACATCTTTGAGCTGCCAGGATGAATGGATAACTTGGACTGATGGGCTTCGGATAGAAGAGTGTTGCGAATAGAACCATATTTAGGAATCCAGATTCGGTTTCCCTTGAGACATTGAAGTCCCAAATGATTCATAGACAGAAATTGAAGTTGCCCTTTGAGATTTTCAAAACAGATGTTCTCTTCTTTCAATGCTTCAGCTTGAGCAGTTTTAATATCTTCAATGAGATCAGAAGAGAATACAATTGGAGTCAGGGCATAGCAACACTTTTCCGGATAGACTTTTCTACTCAATGCATCCGCGACCACATTGGCTTTGCCGGGATGATATAGGATCTCACAATCATAGTCCTTGATAAGCTCCAAGGACCGGCGCTGTTTCATGTTCAGATCCTTTTGAGTAAATAGATGTTTGAGACTTTTATGATCGGTGTAAAGCTGACACCGAGTCCCATAGAGATAATGCCGCCAAATTTTTAATATAAAGGTAACGGCAGCCAACTCAAGATCATGAGTTGGTGCACTTTTCTCGTAGTCTTTCAATTGCCTTGAAGCGTAGGCAATGACTTTTCCCCTTTGCATGAGGACACAACCTAAACCTGTACCAGATGCATCGCTATAAACGACGAAGTCATCATTGCCCTCTGGTAAGGCTAGGATCGGCGCTTGAATGAGTTTCTGCTTCAGAGTTTCAAATGCCTCTTGCTGTTTATCAGCCCATACGAAAGGTGTATTCTTTCGTGTTAGCATCGTAAGTGGCACAGCAATCTTCGAAAAGTCCTTAATGAATCGCCGGTAGTAACGAGCCAATCCAAGGAAACTTCTGATTTCGGAGGCATTGCGAGGCGTTTGCCATTTTTGAACGGCCTCGACTTTGGATGGATCAACGGAGATGCCTTCGCCAGATACAACATGGCCAAGGAATTGAATCTAAAAAGAAATCAAAGTAGAATTCAAGTTTTGAAACAACGAACGCTTTAAGAAATAACTCGAGACAATGTAAGATTTTTACCTGTCTGAGCCAAAACTCGCACTTAGAGAATTTTGCATAGAGTCTTTCATTTCTCAATAACTCTAGCAATTGACGTAGATGAACAACATGATCAGCCTCCGTTTTGGAGTAAATCAGGATATCGTCTATGAACACGATAACTGACTTATCCAGCATTGGTCTGCACACGCGATTCATGAGATCCATGAACGCCGCTGGTGCATTCGTTAAGCCGAAAGGCATTACGAGAAATTCATAATGACCATATCTTGTTCGGAAGGCTGTCTTTGGAATATCCTCATCTTTAACTTTCAGCTGATGATACCCAGAACGAAGATCGATTTTTGAGAAGTAGCTGGCTCCTTGTAGCTGATCAAATAGATCATCAATTCTGGGCAGAGGATACTTATTTTTGATTGTGACTTTATTCAACTCACGATAGTCGATGCACATTCGGAGAGTTCCGTCTTTCTTTTTAACGAATAAGACAGGTGCACCCCACGGAGATGAACTCGGTCGGATAAATCCCTTCTCTAACAGATCTTGCAGTTGCTTTGACATTTCCTGCATTTCTGCAGGAGCAAGTCTGTATGGGGCTTTAGCGATGGGAGCCGCACCAGGAACTAAGTCAATCCCGAATTCAACTTGTCGTTCCGGTGGCACTCCAGAAATGTCATCAGGGAATACGTCTGGGAACTCATAGACGATCGGAATATCAGATACAGATTTCTTGTTGGATTCCGAGGTAGACTCAGACGAGACATAACAAAGATAAGATTCGTGACCCTTTGAAAGATACTTACGCGTCTCAACCGATATAAAACAATGAGCACCTTTACGCTTGTCGCCTTTGATCTCTAACACTCGGCCGTCTGAAGTCTTGATTCGGATGATTCGGCGGTTGCAGACGATTGTAGCCTCGTTGTTCGTTAACCAATCCATACCGATGATGACGTCGAACTCTTTTAACGGAATCGGGATAAGGTCGAGGTTGAACACAACGTGATTGACAAGTAATGTGCAATTTCGGTAAACGGAATCAGCCATAACGTAATTGTTACTGGCTGTCTCTATATCAAGTATAACAGGAAGCTTCGAAGGAAACTTAGATAATCTTTGCGCAAAAGTAGTCGAGATGTATGAACGGCTTGCAACGGAATCGAATAACACACGCGCAGGTATTGAATTTAGTAAAAACGTACCGGTAACCACATCCGGGGTTTCTTTCGCTTCCTCTGCCGTTATTTGGAAGGCGCGGGTCCTAACAGTTGGAGTTGCGGCTGAGCTTTTCATTGTAGAACCTCCAGCTGATGACTGTGATTGACCTCGTTGTCCACTGTGGCACTGATACATGAAATGTCCACGCTTTCCGCATTTAGCACAACCAAGACCTCGCTGGGGGCACTCTTCTCTACTATGACCGATCCTGCTACACACAAAACACGTGACGTCGTCTGGATTACACAATCCCATATGCGATTTTCTGCATCTCTTGCAGAATCGTGGTTCATTTGTAAGCGAGTAAGCTTGAGCTTTTTGTGGCGAGCTGTACTGTTGAGACTGCTGGGGCTGCTGAGTCTGAGATTTATTTGGTTTGAAGAATCTGCCGAATCTTTGCTTCTTTGGAGGAGATGGACAAGTCGGGTTCGTTGATGGAGCGTAGAGTTGATCGCCGTACTCTAAATATCCCCTTTCAATCTGCCTTGCCGCTTCAACCATTTCGAGATAAGAATTATACTTTATCGCGCTCATTGGGTGTCGATATCTCGGGTTAAGTCCTCCACGAAATCGGTTCATCTTTCTTTCTTTAGTAGCTACTTGATAGGAAGAATATCCACAGAGCCGTGAGAATTCGTGCTCGTACTCGTCTACAGTCTTAGTGCCTTGGGTTAACTGCATCAGTTGAACCTCCATCTTGTCTTGTTGATCAGCAGGACAATACTTCGCGTTGAACATTTCAAGAAACTGGTCCCATTCTAGAGTCTGGATGACCTCCTCACCATAAATACTTCTCTGGGTCTTCCACCAGGCACGGGCAGCACCCACGAACAGAGCAGATGCATAACTCACTTTCTTTGACTCCAAGCAATCGGAGATTCTGAAGATTTCTTCAGTGTGACTGATCCAATCCATCGCCTGAATTGGATTGACTGTACCCTCGAAGTTAAGGGCACCGCTGGCTTTAAAATTCTTGAACTTACAGCCTTTCGGCTGCTCAATTTGGACATTCGGGGTAGAGTTATCAGAATCAGATTCATTATTCTGAATTTGTTTATCTTTTCTCTTATTCTTTTTGTCAGCACGTCTTTTTGTTTCGGCCTCATCTCTAGCCTGAAGCTGTTCTTGCATATTCTTGTTTTGTTGTTCAGTATGTTGGGCTAATAGTTGTTGCATCATTTCAAACATTTGTTGCGGGGTCATGTTGTTGGGAATATCACCTGATCCTGACATCTTTACTGAAAATTAAAATCATTTAACTATCAGTTTATAGACTTAGATCTATGTACCCTTACAAGTGGTATCAGAGCCATAAGAGTGTTCATCGTGTTCTTCGTGTTCATATTCAACATTCTTGGTTTCATGGCATTTTGGACTGAAAAATCACATTTTTAATCAGTTTTTCGAGTTATACAAGCAAGATAATGGAAAAAAGCTCAAATTAGTTCATTAGTTTAGTCGAAATCATAGTTTTTAACCCTAAAAACTTTGGTTTAAACTGAAAACTTGAAAAAATCGAACTTTTGGCCGTTTCTCGAACTTGCGGCGCTCGAACATAGGGGGTATTTGTGAAGACCTCCCCTTACAGGGCAGTCCTCAGAGTCTAGGTCCCACATTATGCAACGCGATATCAATCATAACTAAGATAGAGTCATTTAAGTTGCGGAATTTCAGATTACTAGTACAAACATTAGGATAAGTTTAATACAATTTTAGTTCAGATTACAATTTTCAAAATAAACTTATAAAGGGTACCAGACTAATCTAATACATGTCCTCATACAATCAAATTACATCTACCAAGACCACCACAATTATCATCTGCCAATCAGTACCGAAGGGTTTGTTGAGTAGTGGTCTACAGAATACTTCAATCTTGATCTTGTAAGACCTAAGAACTAGGTCATGCAGGTGACTTTCCTTTATCTTTTCCTGTAAAAAGGTCAAATAGCAACTGTAAGCAAAGCTTAGTGAGAATATAGATTTTCAGATTCACATGCATTAATCAAGCGGATCATGGGTCAAAGCATGATATGTCTGGACTGCCGCTACAGCCACTTATGATTGAGACATAGAATTCATAGAATTGGATGATGTTCAGCCCACGCTCACGCTTTTAGTGGAAGCTATCCACTTATGCTGGGCTAGCTACTAGCGGTCTTCATGGGGGAACATCGGAGTGTCTATACCAAGTTCAATAGAACTGGTGAAATAGCATGGTCTAGAACAATAGACCGACAAGGCTAATCATGCTAAGCTGAATCAATATGTCGAAGATGCGAGTAATAATGAAAGCATAAGTCATCAAGGTCATGATAGCAATAAGCTCATATCAATATCTGAACGAAATTATAAATACAATGTCATGCGAAGTGATAAGTCAAATAGCCATCATGATCCACAGGGCATCACCGAACCATGGTGTGCACAGGTCACAATCCAGCTGAGCATTCATGAATGTCAAATAATCTATCATCAACAATATATCTCAATCGGAAGTCTAGCATGCAAAACTGAATATCTATAACTCACAGTTTTCTGTAGTCTTTATCAAGCAGATTTATAATCCACCACCTGAGTTATCCTAGGATTTATCTTTAATCTTTCTGAACTCTGGCTTTGCCTTTTCAATCTTTAATTATTTGTTCAGATTTATCTGAACCTGTCCAGAATAATATCACATCATTGTCAATTTCATAATCTTTTAGCTTTAAAGTCTTTATATTCTTATTTTCATCTGATTCTGATAACTGATAATTCTTTATTCTTCCATCTTGGATTCATGATTCTTGTGTTTAAAGAATATCAAAATATATATATACAAATTCGGACCAACCCCCATCCGGATTCGGATCTAAGGATCATCCGAATTAGGATCAGATCCGAAATGTACAGGAAACTAGAGAACTCGCCGAGTAAACTCGGTGAACTCGCCGAGTTCACATCCGAACTTCGGACAGAGAACCGGATTTCGGACCCAACCGAATTGTGTTGACTCATTTGATTTCGGGTCCATTCGAATTAGGTTCTATATTTATTTCGGACCAAGACTTATTTCGGGTCTCATCTGAAATCGGGTCCTAACCGAATTTCGGATCCGTTACTTATGAATTTTTTAAGAAATGTTCAAGCTGTTCTTGGGAACTCGCCGAGTTCCCCTATGAACTCGCCGAGTTCACTTGCAGATATGCAAGTCGCAACTTACGGGTTTTATTAAAAATTCACCAATCGACAATTATACTAACATGCAATTAAATCCAACGTTATATTATCAATTTTGGGGTGTTTCTACACTATTTTCCCTATCTCTAACACATTAAATCGTCCAGATTTGTCCAAAATATTGAAATTTTCTCAAGAACACAAAAGTTTATAAAAACTCAGATTTTTGATCTTTTTGGACGATTTAAGCTACGATTTCTGTTTCTAAATCATAAATGGGTTTCATTACATGATTTCTAACCAACATTTCAAACACATAACATAATTTTTACAGATTTATAAATTCGAATTTGTACATTTTAAACTCTTAAAATACAAAATAAAAACTTAGAATTAATTGTATTACCTTAATATTCTTCTGATTCTTGATAATCCCAGTTAATCTCACGAATTCCTCTTCTAATCCTTGATTTCCAGCAGATTTTTAGAGATTTTAGAGAGAGAGAGATTGAGAGAATTTGAGTGTTGTAAGATGATGAAGATGAAGAAATAAAGACATATGGTCTTTTATTTCTAAACTTTCGAATAGTGACACATTTGGTCCCTCCACATCTGATTTTCATACAAATACAGATTTATCTTCATTTTATCATCACTAACTTATTTTATCTTAATTAAATATTTTCATTACTTAACTAAAATTACAATACAAATAATGTTATAAAATTACATTATTGAATCAAAACAGAAATTAAAGTTAAGTCAAAAGCTAGGTTGTTACAGTATTAGGGTTTATTCGAATTTGTCAGAAAATTCGAACTTGTCCGAAAATACGCTCCTCTCGAACTTGATTTAGGGTTTCATTCGAATTTGGCTGAGATTCGAACTTCCTAGCATTCGAATTTGTCAGAAATTTCAAACTTTTCAGACCTTCGAATTTGTTGATTTCGAACTTACACAATTTCGAATTTAATTTCAAACGAATTTAATTTTAAAGTAATTCAAACTTACCTAAGTTCGAAAGAGTTTACTTTAAATTAATTTTAAACTTAATTACCTAAGTTCGAATACAAAAAGTTTAGAAAGGATGACCAGTTTGCAAAAGTTATCGAAATGGACCACGAGGTTGGCAAGGCAAATTCTCCACCAAAACTCATGAGGTTGGAAGACTACTACTAGTGGAAGGATAGATTTGCCGATCTTGCTCGTTTTAATGACATGCGAATGTGTATCTATATCGATGAGGGATACATTCCACCTACTCAAGAGTTTAAGGACCGTCAGAGAGTCTTGACATATCAGAAGATGAAGGATGATGACAGGAAACTGTGTGAGGCCGAGAACAGAGCTTCAGGAATCATCGTACAGCTAAAGAGCTATGGGATGTACTCGAAAAACGGTGTGAGGGAAATCCGAGGGTTCGAAAAGGAAAGACCGAGATGCTGAAACAGCAGTTCGCAATTTTCAAAGCATTGAAAAGCGAAAAGCTGGATGAGACAAACACAAGGTTCTACCATTTATTGACAGAACTGGATAATCACGATCTCGAGTATCGTGAACTTGAGAAGACAGAGAAGCTTCTTGATGCTTTACCTGCGAAGTGGGAAATGTACACAGCGCTTATAAAGCATGATGAAGAGAAATTCGAAACTCTTACTCTAGAAGGAGTTATTGGTACGCTGAGGGCTTACAACTTTCAGATACTTAAGAAGGAGAGGGAATATGATCAAGTCCAAGATCCAGAGATGTATTTTGAAAAGACAAAACCCTCTATTGCAAGTGAACTGAAAACAACTACAGCTTTCTTCTCAGGAGAAGCGTCTATCCCAGTGGAGGTAGAAGAAACAAGCAGTCGGGCATTCTTAGGGTATTCTAAACTGGAAGATAAACCGACTCACTCAGCATCTACTTCTGAACAGTACACAAAGATGCCTATGAGTGCACAATCAGCCGAAACTCATCTAAATCTTTTTGCTTCGTTAGTTGCAGCATACGAAAATTGTGTACAAGGAAAAATTAACGATCCTGCATTATGGGAAGAGGACTACGATCAGGTGGATCCTGATGATTTGGAGGAAATGGATCTTCAATGGCAACTGGCCATGGTGACTCAGAGGGTCAAAAGGAACATAAAACGAATAGGCAGAAATCTGAACGTTAGCAACAATAAAATTGGGTTCGACAAATCCAAGGTTAAGTGCTATAACTGCCAAGGATTAGGACACTTTGCTCGAGAGTGTCAACGACCCAAAGTTGAAAACTATCAGAATCAATCTCGTGGAAGATATCCGTCTGGTAGTTCGGGTAATCAAGCATACATCGCTGGTCTGTTAACTAATGTGACATCTGATAGAGCTTTCATGGCTGAAGTGACTTAGACTGGGGATGACGGAGCAGAGAAAGTGACAGAGGTCAACGAACTGAATGATACAAGTCCTGTGTTGGTGGAGAAGTCAGACAATCAGACCATTCTAGAGTTGGTCGTGCAGATGGCTAACATAGAATCGGATCACACAAAGGTAATTCTGAACTTTTCTACATTTCGTGATCTATGTGTTTTATGTGCTACTTCCAATGATAGATTGAACATAGTTCTAGAAACACATAGTAACTTAACTGCTCAAATAGAATCACTAAAATCAGATAATGCTAGTCTCGTAGATATTAAAGAAGATCTTAGGAATAAGCTCATAGTAGATGCTCAAGATGGTTATAGTTCTAAAAGACAAATTAAGTGAGCAATGTGTCAGGATAGAACTTATGTATGAGCATGTTGAGGATTTAACCAAAGAACTTACAATTTAGGAGGTCGAGCTAGCTGAATCAAAAGTTAAAGTTGCAGAGGGAAATAGTAAGTTAGAAAAGTTTAGGAACTCTTCACTAAATTTAGGGAAAATCTTAGATGCTCAACGTCAATCTAAGAAACCAGTAGGTTTAGGTTATCAAGAGAGTCCTCCACCTTTCAATGACAATTATGTGCCTCAACCTCAGGATAAAACTGATAAACCAGTCGAGTCAGAGGTAGCAGCTGAAACAGTATATGAATCAGATAAGGACAAATCAACTAAGGTGTCTAATAATAACTCTACGATTAAAAAGGTCAAGTTTGTGCAGTCTTCTAGTGACAGAATTCTAGGAGAAGCTAAACCTGAAGTTAATAATCAGAAAGAGGAAGTAGTCATGGTAATTGAGAAAAAAGAAACTGACACTAGTGAGACACCAAAGTCAAAGGGCACTCATAAGAAGTCTGTTGATAAAATGTCTTGCTTTAGATGCCATGAGAGGGGACATGTTGCATCTAGTTGTCCATATAAGAAAGTAGAGTCTACACCCTCTAAACCATAGTCTAGACCTATTGTTGGAAAGCCTGAACAACATAAACCATCACCTAATGTTGCTAGCACAAGTGGTTCTCAAACTACTGAGAAGATTGTGACTGCTACACCCAAGACTGCTGTTAGACAAATACCGGTGTCAGTTAGACCAAATGAAGTGATTAGGACTAATTCCCCGAATAGAGTCCCTAATCAATCTTGGTCAGGACCTCAACAAGCTTATAGGAGTACAACACCTAGAAGGACTTACACTCTAGTTAGGTCTCATACTCCTCAAAGACACCAGACACCAGGTAGAGCCCAGGGGTATCAATCTGAAATGCCATATAATAGAAACTATTTAAGGGCTCAACATCAGATGCCTACCCAAAGGCCAAAAGTGAATTTAAATCAATCAGCACCACAACAGGTTCTCACTCAAACACCCAAGTCACCTGGAAGGAGAGATGGGTATTTGAAAGAGTTCAAGTATGTGGATGAGAATGGTATTACCAAGTCAGTCATGGCTTGCGTTCGCCGTGATAACTAACTTCTTTTCTTCCAAGTGCAGGAGATAACTACAGGTCTAAACAACAAGTGGTTCATCGACAGTGGTTGCTCTAGGCACATGACTGGGGAAAGCAGTCTGCTCACAGACTTGAAGGGAGGGAACAAGGGTTTTGTATCATTCGCTGGAAACAAAGGAGGACATATCACTGGTACTGGAGTGGTCACTAATGGGACTATCAAACTTGATCAAGTTTACCATGTTGATAAACTTGATCACAATCTCATTAGTGTATCTCAAATCTGTGATAAGAAGAACTCCGTAATTTTTACGGATACTGAAGCATTAGTGTAGAAACCGGGATTTAAAGTACCTGAAGAGTGGATACTGATGAGAGCCCCAAGGAAGAATGATTTATACATGATGGACATGAATAAATCGGATTCGTCGATGGGACCAATATGTCTTCTATCCAAAGCTTTAGAGACAGAATCCATTTTATGGCACAGACGCATGACACACTTGCACCTACGGAAAATGAACTACATCACTAAACACTTTCTGGTGCAAGGTGTCCCATTGAAGAGTTTTCAGTTTGACGACAAGTGTGTACCGTGCAAGAAAGGAAAACAACGCAAGAAATCACATAAGTCAAAGACTCAGAACTCTATAGCTTCCACTTTCGATTTGTTGCATATGGACCTCGGACCTATCAACAAAAGGAGTATAGGTGGTTGTTGGTATTGTTTAGTTATCACTGGTGATTACTCATGATTTTCATGGGTTTTCTTTTTAGGTACGAAGGACGAAACAGCTGGAAATTTGATTGGGTTCTTAGACCAAGTCGAAAACTCATACGGGACGAGGGTAAAACGTATCAGGAGTGATAATGGAACAGAATTTAAAAACACAGTAATTGGTGTATATTGGCTATCCAAAGGCATAGTGCATCAATTTAGTGCACCATATGAGCCACAACAAAATGGGGTGGCAGAACGGAAAAACAGGACATTGATTTAGGCAGCAAGGACCATGCTCTCAGATTCAAAGCTTCCTACCATGTTTTGGGGGGAGGAATTGAATACCTGCATGTCATGTTTAAACCAGGTCCTTACTGTCAAATCAGTGAACAAAACATGTTATGAATTTTTGAATAAAAGACCACCCAATTTAACTAGCTTCGAACCATTTGGGGTACCGTGTACATTAATGAAAACAAAACATCAACCTAAGTTTGGTGAAAAGGCTGGCGAAGGATGATTTCCTAGGTTATGTGCCCAACTCACCAAACAAAAGGGTTTTTAACAAAACAAACGGTACGGTAGAAATTGTGTATAACATTGATGTAACAAGTTATACACATGAACCTCAAACTAGTCCGGAATGGATATTTGATTATGACTCATTGTTTGAATCATTTAACATTCCTTTAGATGGAAATGCAGGTACAATTGAAAATGACTTATCGTCATTAAATCTGAATGACGACGGTCAAAGTTTTCCATAGACGAGCATTCCATCATCTTCTGAGCCTACATCGACAGAGGATAGATCTCCAAAAGAGAATGATTCTGAGATACCTACAAAGGAGAATCAGATAGATACCTCTATTTCCGAGGACAATGGTCATGAGGAAGAAAATGTACAGTCTGAAGTTGTTCCCTCTTTAGGTGAAATAGGATCAAACTTAGGAGATAATCTTATGGTCGATGAGATAGAGACATTAAGAATAAACAAGGATCATCCAATTGAGAGAATCACAGGAAATCCGAATACCGGTGTGAGAACTAGGAGTAGTTTGAATAACAACACAGTGCTGTTGTCGATGATTAATGACTCTGAGGCGTATCACACATGTTTATATTCTTGTTTCATCTCGCAAGTAGAGCCGAAGAATGTGCAAATGGCACTGAAAGACAACTCTTGGGTTGAAGCCATGCAAGAAGAACTGTCACAATTCAGAAAACTTGAAGTGTGGGAGATAGTGCCGCTACCTCGAGGAGAAGTTGCAATAGGAACCAAATGGGTTTTTAAGTGCAAGAGAGATGATCGGGGTATTGTTACTCGCAACAAGGCAAGACTTGTGGTAAAGGGATTCAACCAAGAAGAGGGAATTGATTACAACGAGGTGTTTGCACCAGTGGCAAGGCTCGAGGCAATTTGTTTGTTTCTAGCCTTTGCGTCCTTGAAAGGGTTTAAAGTCTATTAGCTGGATGTAAAGAGTGCATTTCTGTACGGCAAGGTGAAGGAACTGGTGTACGTCGAACAACCGCCTGGGTTCACTGATCCGAAGTTTCCCGACAGAGTGTATCGACTCGATAAGGCTCTGTATGGATTGCATCAGGCACCAATGGCATGGTATGAGACACTGTCAACTCATCTTTTGGACAACGGGTTTGAAAGAGGGAGAATTGATAGTACATTGTTCGTGGAGAGAAAGGGAGAAGATTTAATCTTGGTACAAGTGTACGTGGATAACATCATTTTCGGGTCATCAGACGAGCAGATGTGCAAAGATTTTGAGGTTGTAAGGTCTTGCACTACACAGATCTATCTAGACGCGACACACACCAACGAGTGCAGAATCCTCGTTAGCGGCTTGACGGATATAACACTCACACGAAACACGGAGACTACCACAACGTTGTACGATCGACCACGAACGAACCTACACGATGATTCTCTCCGAACGAACACAATATCAGCTAATAAACTCGAGATCGCCTTTTGCTAATTGCTCACACGAATTCTGCAAAAGTCCTCTAATGATTCGAGTTAATCCCTAATTATAGAGGTCCATTCGAGTTTGTCATTGGACAAATTCGAATCCAGGACCAAGGCCCATTCGAGTTTGTCTTCAAGACACATTCAAATTTACCTCCCATGTTAAATTCGAATTTGACCTATATTCGAATTTCACATGTCCAACTTTTATTTAAATATATGATTTAACTTATGTTTGAATTAATCTTTGGACTTTATGTTTGAACTTCTTGTAATATATTACATCAAGTTCGAACATACAATCAATAAATATCAAACACATATAAACACATATATTAAACACTAGTTAGTATTCAATACTTTGTAACTTGACTTAGACAAAATGCTAATACGACTTAGACTGCTATCGTCACACAGGGTGTACAACAGACTCCCCATGACGATAGCTTCTAACTATTTACATTTTGATTAAGTACTAGAACTACATATACTGCTACCTGCATATAAACCTGCATCTATACATACTTTCACTACCTTCTGGTACTTCCTAGCATCAGACCTCCAACCTTCATGGAAGAAGATAGGCTGATCATTCAGCTTGTGCAGGTCGCCCTTCGATAGATTTATTAGGTGTAATGGATCATACACTCGCAAAATCACTTTGTCTTCTGTATCCTCCATTATTGCTTCAGCAGTTTCCTTATCTACGTACCACCACTTCATGTTACTCAGAACATCTTGTGGCATCGTCTTCATGGGCACTCTCTTCAAACACTTTACGAGCTTGTACACCATTCTGGCCCATGGTCTACCTGTATGATGATCTATTCTTGATACATCCTCGACTCTCTTCCCAGTTCTTGGCTTGAGCCTTTCAAATTTCCCTGATCGACCTCTTTCCTAATAATCTTTGCAATTACTTCAGCATAAGGGTCGTCACCAATATTTATCAGCTCTTTCCATGCCAATTCTTTCACTTCAACCTTCGGCAATGTATTGAAAACTTTAAGAGTTCGCCTTAGGTATTGAAGACCATCTCTCCTTTTCAATATAAACAGCTGCAGTTCTCGGTCAAAGAACCAGCTTATAATACCTCCTGAGAGATTTTCTGCACCAGGAACCCTCATCTTCTTCTTCATTTTCGGTTTTTCTTTCTTTTGTTCCTTCTTGAACCATAGATTCAGTAAATCGGCCCTGGAAGGCTCTTTTTCTACTCTTTCAAATTCAGAGTCTTCGACCGAGGCTATCTTGATCTCGTCTATATCAATCACATTGTGATTATCGCGCACATACAACTCCATGATAGGTTGTGAATTTACGATCACCTCGTTGACATTATCGTCCTCGTCTTCTATCACTTCATCGTCAGATCGCCAATCAACAATATCCTCAGGTACGAATTCTCCTTCTTCCAGTTCCTCTACATCATCATCAAAATCAAATTCAAAATCTAGTGGCTCTTCCTCGATATCCATCAGAGCTTCAATGATTTCATTCATATCTCTCTCGACCACCTTCGAGGAACTTGTCTCTCCTCCTTCGGCTGCACCTTGACCAGGCTCCCCCTGAGTTTCAGCATATAGAGCAGCAGGAAAATCTACTGGCTCATTCTCTTTCTGTGCATTGGGATCATCGCCTTCATCTTCATCATCGTTTCCCTTCTTGGCTCCTCACTATCCTTACAACTCGTCTCCCCCTGAGCCTTTAGATTTTTCAATTACTGCTCGATAAGGGATCTCATTGATCGGATTTCGGCAGCTTGATCTGCCACAAAGGATTTTAGCTCAAGATTGTCTTACTCCATCTTTCCAACAGCTTTCTTTAACTCAGCATTATCGTTTTCAACATTTGCATTATGCTTCTGTATTTCTCCAATAGCCTTTGTCAACTGAAAGATTTGGATGGTATGGATTGGATGGGAGTGGGGATGATTGGTGGAGGAACGGAGGTTTGAACAGGTGGTGGTTGTGGAATGGGTTCGGATGGTTGGGCAGAAGGTATTTCTGGCTTAGGAGCAGAGGCTGATGAAGCTCCCTGCATGAAGCGATGTCTCTTCGCTCTCTGCCTCGGTATTAGAGGAGCTACCTCTTCTTCCTCAAAATCCGAGTCATCTGACTCCCTTGCAGCTCTTCTCCTTCTAACTCCTTCCTCAACCACGACTAATCTTGATCCATATGTCCCTATGTGAATGGACGGATACGGTCACAGTGTCAGGGGCCTCAACCTCAATCTCCTCAATTTCTTCTGACTCAGAATCAGAAGTTGAAATGGCTTCGCCTTCTGGCTCAGGTTGATACTCATCTATCTGTTTAAAAATATCAACTTCTCCTTTTGGAGGCTCCAAGAGATCTCCAACAAGTTCTGTAGTAATCTCCTCATTTGCATTAGGCCCGGCTGCCCAAATCTCCTCCAAAGTCTGAAGTCTAGGATCCGATACAGGTGGTACAGTTGACGGACCAGCCTCTGCCGTTTCTTGCACTTGACTTGTCGAAGGCCTATCAGCCTGAATTTGCCTCGCAGATGGCCTTTGCCTCCTCCTCTGCTGCTGAGGCCTAGGTTGTGGCTGTTGCTGTTGCTGTGGTGGTTGTGGAACCTGTAAATCCCCTGCCCAGTTCGCATCTTCAGGGACTACAAAATCAGGATTGATCACTGCACCAAAAAGAGGTGCATCCACTGGCCTAGCCAGTCTTCCTCTATGAGCTGAGCAATCTGCGAAAATGCGTTTGTCTATGACAGCAACGCTTTGAATTTCGTTCAGCTGTGGCAGGTTTGGCAGGAAATGTCTGATCAGCATCATCACGTATCGCGGATATAGCAGAAATCTTTCTCTGTCTGGAGCTGTTATCTGTTGAACAAACTCAGAAAAGAACATCTCTGAGAAGCTAAACCTTTGACTGTACACCAATGCTATCATTCCGGACTGAATCTTCGATACAATGTAATCGAAGCCTGCTTTCTTCGCAACAAAACATACCATAAAAACGTGTGCCAAATATCGCCATTGTCCTATAAGCCCACTTTTCATGTAAGAAGACTTATTTACGTCCAGGCTATACCCCATTCTAACAAAAGCCACCTGCCTGATTGATAACGGGAAGTCAATTGGCCCATTCTCTTGTTCTTGAGATCCCAGCTGTAAAACTTGACGTAACATATCCGCTGAAAACACTAGAGGGTGTCCAGCGACCCTCGTCCTTAGTACTGTCGGAGTAACAGTACAGTCCACTTGCAAATGATCCCAAAATTGACGAACGTAAGGGATGACTATCTGAATGTTATGGGATAGAGCATATGCAATCCTTGATCCAATCAGAAAATCCACCATCTGGCGGTAAGCCTGAGCCTCTGGAATAGCATGGTCAGGAGAGATGACCATGTTATGCTTAGGAACAAAAATTCTATCAGCCATGTCTGCACAATACAACATATAAGATATTAGAATTATAAAAAAGAAATAAACTTGTTTAAATTCAAATTTGTGTTATTTTGAACTTGTATAAGTACAAAATCCAACACTTATGAATTTCTACAAGTTTGATTTAAATTTTAGTCAAATAATTCGAATATAATGACAAACTCGAATGACAAATTCGAAGGACCACTCATTCGAGTTTAGTGTCTTATTCGAGTTTAGTGACAAACTCGAATCTAGCCAAGAACAAACTCGAATGAGTCGGTCACTTTAATTACAATACTCCAAGATTTTAACCATTTTAGACGTAGAAAATCACATCCATTAGTCTTAATAGGTTCTAGTCAAAGATATTTGTAATCAATTTGACATTTCATCGGTTCAAAGTTTGTTATTTTGAATTACAAACTTTCCACCATTAAAACTTTAAAATCCTTTAATTTTGGCTCAAATGGAGTCTAAAACCACGTAAATCTTGTACAACACTATTGATTATACCTAGATTTGTTGGTAATCTCAAACACAAATGGACAAAAGTCGACAAATAGTGTGAAACTCGAAAATCGGCAAATTCGAAGGAACAAAGTCGAGATCGCTGGTGATAAACTCGAAGGGTCAAAGTCAAAGGTAGGTGATTTATGACTATCACTGTTGACCTATTTATACCAACCTTCTTCGAGTTTGAGACCTTTCTCGAGTTTACTGTCAAATTCGAATGTATATTCGAAGTTTGTTTAGACTCGAACTTAATCTGAAATTTTTTTGAAAATTTCGAAAATCTTTGAAATAAATTCAACTTTTCCAACCTTTTCGTGTAACGGAATAAACTATGCCAAATCTTTTACCCTAAGCACAAGATTTTCACGCAATGTTTATTTTATTCAACTAGGAATGCACCCTCAGTAAATTTTGACCTTTTTCCTAAGTAAAAAATAAAATAAAAATAAAAATAAAATAAAATAAAATAAAATTTTAAAAGTAAAATAAACTAAGATAACTTAAAGTAAAAATTGTGAACAAAAATTAAACTTAGATTAAACTACATTATTTAAAATTTACAACCTATACTAAACACTTAACAGAGTATTTTTGACGAGTATAGTCAAAGAAAGGTTCAATCAGATAGCGGCGTCAAATACGCACTTTCAGTACTTAAACTTTCACACTTAGGAATTTTTGATTCCTTTGATTGTTTGTTGTGACATACATTTCTAGCCGATTGTTGGTATTATTTTCCCTTTAAACATGTTACATTTCGGAATATCCCTTGGCCTTTTTATTTTTCATGAAATTATCTTACGTGACTCATACATAGACATACTTTTATGATCAACGCATACACACAATGATTTTAACTTTTTGGTATTTGCAAACTTTCTTTAAAAGGCATACATCGGACACAGGTCTATATTTACATACAACAAAGTGTCTTAGTTTGTCTTAAGGTTTATTTTTAAAGCTAGCAAGACAGCGGTGACAGGTCTGTACCGACGTATGTGACACCCTTGCCACATTAACCACCAATTACAATTAAACCCCAGGATTAATCACCAACATACAAATTACATAATGATCTGATATCTTAATTAAAGTGCGGAAGCAAAATACATAAATAAAAGTATTACAACTGAGTCTAACACCGTACGGTGCTACAAAGGTTACACGTCTAAGTCTACCAACTCAAATTATTACATTATCCCAAATTCATTACAACAAAATTTTCATAAACCAAATACCAAAGTAAACGGTAGAAATCTTCAAATACTTCAATAGATTTCCTAGCTAGATGGTCCAGCTGTAGACTTCCCTTTTCCTGTAAAAATTCAACAACTAAAAGGTAAGCGAATGCTTAGTGAATACCAGATGATTTTCACACATTCTACAAATCTTTATGATGCCCCCGGAGTATCCGCGGTAACACATACCGTTTACTCCACACGTATCCAAGATACGCAAACCTGAGCCGCAGCTCCTTCGAGCTGACACTCGGCATAAGAAAAACCAACCATCTGAGGCAGACATTACATCGGGGATGACTTACTGTCTATCCTGACCACAGAGGTGTCAAACTCTTGGTCATATAGCACAGTAACATCAGAGTACAGATGCGACCACGCAGGTCCATCGAGAGGATACACAACAAATGAACGGACATGCAACAAATATGAATGTGCATCAACATAAACGCATGTTAGTAGAATGCCAAACGAACATGAAACAACAGGCCTCAGCAGGCAATGCAAACATAAAGCAGATGTAGACATGTTAAAAAAAATCAAAGGTACTCACAGTGGGTGCGTTATTATCTTTATTCAAATTTTATTTCTCCTCGGGATTTCAACCGGATCACAAAGTACCCCATTGTGGGTTAAACAACACCACAAGGGACCTGTTTCATTTCCATAATGAAAACATATTATCATTATATGTTCTTTAACAATTTACCATCAACTTGTATACAATAAAGTGCTACAACATTCGGAAACATCATCCGAAACTCATTTTATATACCGTTATTCAAGGTGTTATTATTCCTAATTAACCCTCCATTATATGCCTTATTATAGTACACAAGATATCCCAAAAGTGTGTTTAATTGTCCATTAATTCGGGTCCTTTTAAACCCATCCGAATTACCCCAAAAATAAACGAACTCGCCGAGTAGGCTCATGGAACTCGCCGAGTTCCTGTCCGAATTTCGGACCCTTAGTTGAATTTCGGACACATCCGGATTGGGTTGACCCATCCGAGTTCGGGTTGACCCATCCGAATTCGGACCCTCCGAGTTCGGTTCTTAAATTGATTTCGATCCTTATCCAAATTTCGGGTCTCATCCGAATTCGGGTTCCAACCGAATTCGGATCCAACACTTATGAATTTTTATGAAGATTTATTCATCTGTTCTTGAGTACTCGTCGAGTTCCTCATGAACTCGCTGAGTTCACTAGCAGGTTTTCATATCGCAGCTACGGGTTTTGCACTAAAATTTCCATAAATTCATTCCTATCAACATGCAATCCAAAATAATGCTATACTAACATATATTGAACGTTTCTACATCATTTTTCACATCAATAACATTCTAATTCGTCCAGATTGGATCAAAATTGAAGAAAAACCTCAAGAACACTAAAAACTTACAAAAATTAAGATTTCTAACCTTTTAGGACGAATTATCCAACGATTCTTGTTTCTGGAGCTTCAGTGATGCTCAATTGATAATTTCCAACTTGAATAACACACATGCAACATCATTTTATCAGATTCAAAATCCGAATTTTTGAATTTCAAAGTCTCCAAATAAACCCCAAGTTGAGATATGACACTCTTACCTTAATTTTAACTTGAATCTTGTTATTTCAGATCTAAATCCACGAATCTTGCTTTCAATTTGTCGAATTTCAGTAAAGATTTAGAGAGAGATGGAGAGAATTTCTTGTGAATTCAAATGGTGAAATGAAGATGAAAGACACCAAAGAGTCTTTTATTCCAAAGTTCCGGCTATTGACACTTTTAGCCCCTCAACTTATCCGGTTCCATTAAATACTGATTTCATCATTATTTTTAACATCACCAACTTATAAAGATCATCATACTAAACAAAAATAATTTGACATTCTTAATATTCCTTAAAATAACAACCAACTTTAAATAACTGAACACATAATCATTTTCATAGTCCAACTTAATTATGCAAATTACAAATTTTAAACTTAATAAACTTCAAATACAATAATTTAAATCCGAGGATGTTACAACGTACAACAAAGCGACATATCTTGCTAACTCGAATCAAAACAGAGGCAACAGGTCTGTACTTACGTACAACAGAGTTACTTTTTTTGACTCTCAATTCAGTATGATTTTTCTATGCTTTCCATTTTAAGATGTATTTGATGTTGCTATACATCCCCAGAAAGTTTGCATACCTCATTTAAAATCAAAGTCTGTATGTCTCTAGCATAAAAATTAAGACCGATTGGTCATACATCTAAGTTAGTGACACGTTTTACTTTTTCTTGAGTATTTTATTAGCCTTGAGAATCTCTATATGTATTATGCCTACCAACATATCTAACAAGATAATGTATAACACTTAGAATTTTAGGTACATTATGTGTGAAAGCTAAACGCTTAGAGTTTGTATTAACTGTGCTAATTCTCGTCACTTTGAACCTATGCATCTAAGACTTTAACTCTTTTTCCGATATTCTCTTTTTTTTTGAATTTTTATGGTTTTCTCTCTTTTTTCTTTTTCTTTTTCATAAGTAATAGCAAGAAAATACTATAACCTACTAACTTACTGAAAATAGAAACTATCCTAAGTTACTAAACTTACTATAAGAAGAAAGAAAGATTACTGCTATAAAAGGAAATAAAATTCTACTAAGGTCAATTCACTCTGGGTTACGCATTCCATTTAGTTGAATCAAATACTCAAATCGTGACTTATCAAAAGCTTTGGTAAATAAATCAGCATTATTATCATCCGTTGCCACTTTTACCAGCTTTATTAAGTTCTTTTCAGCACAATCACGTTTAAAATGATGTCTTATGTCTATGTGCTTGGTTTTATTATGTTTAACTGGATTATTAGTTATAGCAATTGTAGACTGGTTATCTATCCTAATAGGAGTATGAGTATAAGTCAAACCGTAATCCCGCAATTGTTGTTGTATCTACAGAACCTGTGAACAACAACTACCAGCAGCAACATATTCGGCCTCGCACGTTGACACGGCTACCGTAGTCTGTTTCTTGCATTGCCAGGAAACGAGTCTCCCTCCTAGGAACGGACAACCTCCAGTTGTTGACTTGCGCGTCAAGCTGCAACCTCCGTAGTCTGAATCCGTGAACGCCTCCAATTCCAGATCTCCCTCCGCGTGATACCAAAGTCCCAGCTTCGGTTTCGACTTGAGGTATCGTAGAATCCACTTCACAGCTTTCATGTGCATCTCTTTCGGATTAGCTTGAAACTTAGCACAAATACAAACAGCAAACATAATGTCAGGTCTTGAAGTAGTTAAATACATAAGTGAACCAATCATGGCCCGATATAACGTCGGATCCACATCGGTATCACTTTACCCGGTCCGAGATTGTGATTCACTTGAATCGGCGTGCTGAAATGAGAGCTGTCAGTTTTGTCCCTTCCATCCCGAAGCGCTCTAATATGCCGTAGACATACTTCGTCTGATGGATAAACATCCCCTCCTTCTTTTGGTCAACTTGCAAACCCAAAAATAAATTCAACTCACCCATTGCACTCATCTCGAATTTTGACTTCATCACCTTCTCAAAATCCTTGCACATTTGCTCGTCTGATGATCCAAAGATGATATCATCGACGTACACTTGTACCAAGATGAAGTGTTCTCCCTTTCGCTTTACGAACAGTGTAATCTCTATCCTTCCTCTTTCAAACCCATTTTCTAACAGATGGTTGGACAGAGTCTCGTACCACGCCATTGGGGCTTGATGCAATCCATACAGAGCCTTATTTAATCGATATACTCTGTCTGGATATTTCGGATCTGTAAACCCGGGCGGCTGTTCTACATACACCAGTTCCTTCACTTTCCCATAGAGGAAAGCACTCTTAACGTCTAGCTGATAAACCTTAAAGCCCTTGAAGGAAGCAAAAGCCAGAAACAAACGAATTGCTTCCAACCTTGCTACTGGCGCGAACACCTCATTGTAATCGATTCCCTCCTCTTGGTTGAAACCCTTTACAACTAACCTTGCCTTGTTGCGAGTGACTATACCCCCATCGTCTCTTTTGCACTTAAAAACCCATTTGGTTCCTATTGCTATTTCCCCTCGAGGTAATGGAACTAACTCCCACACTTCTACTTTCCTAAATTGAGAGAGTTCTTCCTGCATCGCTTCAACCCAAGAGTTATCTTTTAGTGCCATTTGCACGTTTTTCGGCTCTACTTGCGAGATGAAGCAAGAATAGAGGCAGGTATGAAAGGCCTCGGAGTCATTTATCATCGACAACAACATAGTGTTGTTATTTAAACTACTCCTAGTCCTCACACGCGCATTAGGATTTCCTATGATGCTTTCTATAGGATGGTTTTTGTTGATCCTAGATGTCTCTATCTCGTCAACTCTCGGATTATCTCCTAAGTTTGGTCCTATTTCACCTAACGGGGGAACGACCTCAGACTCTACATTTTCTTCCTCGTGGACAGTTTCCTCAGAGTTGGAAATTGTCGTCTGATTTTCGTTTGTAGGTGCTTCAGAATCAGTGACTTCTGGAGATCGATCTTCAGTTGAAGTAGGCTCAGAAGTGGATTGAAAATTGGTCCTCGGAAAGCTATGACCCTCGTCATTCAGATTCAACGACGCCATGTCCTTTTCGATAGTACCTGCATTTTCATCTAAAGGATTGTTAAATGACTTAAACAGTTTATCATAGTCAAATATCCATTCCGGACCTGTTTGGGGTTCATGTGTATAACTTGTGACTTCAATGTTATACACAATCTCTACTGTACCATTAGTTTTGTTAAAACCCCGTTTGTTTGGTGAGTTCGGCACATAACCTAGGAAGTATCCTTCGTCAGCCTTTTCACCAAACTTAGGTTGATGTTTTGTTCGCAAGAAAGTACATGGTACCCCAAAAGGTTAGAAGCCAGTTAAATTAGGTGGCCGTTTATTCAAAATTTCATAACAGGTTTTGTTCAAAGATTTGACAGTAAGGACCCGGTTTAAAATATGGCATGCGGTATTCACTGCCTCCCCCCAAAACATGGTAGGAAGCTTTGAATCCGAAAGCATGGTCCTTGCTGCCTTAATCAATGTCCTGTTCTTTCGTTCGGCCACCCCATTTTGTTGTGGCTCATAGGGTGCAATAAATTGATGCACTATGCCCTTTGATAGGCAATATACACCAATTACAGTGTTTTTAAACTCAGTTCCGTTATCACTACGAAGCCGTTTAACCCTTGTTCCATATGAATTCTCCACTTGGTCTAAGAACCCGATGAGCTTGGAAGCCGTCTCGTCCTTTGTACCTAGAAAGAAAACCCAAGAAAAACGTGAGTAATCGTCAGTAATAACTAAACAATACCAACTACCACCTATACTCCTTTTGTTGATTGGTCCGAAGAGGTCCATATGCAACAAATCGAATGTGGTAGTGATGGAGTTCTGAGTCTGGGACTTGTGTGCCTTCTTATGTTGTTTGCCCTTTTTGCATGGTAGACACTTATCCTCGAACTGAAAACTCTTCATAGGCACACCTTGCACCAATCCATTTTTCGTTATATAATTCATTTTCCTCAGGTGCAAATGTGCCATACGTCTGTGCCATAAAACCGACTCAGTCTCTGAAGCTTTAGATAACAGACAGATTGGACCCATCGGAGATTCCGGCTTGTTCATATCGAGCATGTACAAGTCATTCTTCCTTGGTTCCCGCATCAGAATCCACTCTTCAGGTATTTTGAAACCCGGTTTTAGCACCAACGCCTCAGTATCAGTGAACAACACTGAATTCTTCTTATCACATATTTGAGATACACTGATGAGATTATGAACCAGTTTATTAACGTGATAAACTTGATACAATTTGATCGTCCCATTAGTGACCACCCCAGTACCCGTGATGTTTCCTCCCTTATTTCCCGCGAAAGATACAAATCCCCGATTCCCTCCCTTGAAGTCTGTAAGTAGACTTCTTTCCCCTGTCATGTGCCTGGAGCATCCACTGTCGACGAACCATTTGTTGTTTAGACCTGTGGTTATCTCCTGCACATGAAAGAAAATAGGTTAGTTATCACGGGGAACCCAAGCCATAACTGACTTGGTTATACCATTCTCGTCCACATACTTAAACTCTTTCAAATACCCATCTCTCCTTTCAGGTGACTTGGGTCTTTGAACTGGAGTTTGTTGTGGTGCCGAGTTATTTAAGTTCACTCTTTGCCTTTCTGTAGGAATTTGATGTGGAGCTGTTGAATAATGACGATTATAATTCATTTCATACTGATATCCCTGAGCTCTACCCGGTGTGTGATGTCTAACAGGAGTGTGTGACCTAACCGGAGTGTAAGCTCTGCTAGGTGTTGTGCTCCTATATTGTTGTTGCGGTCCAGACCTAGATTGATTAATGACTCGATTTGGTGAATTAGTCCTAATCACTTCTTTTGGTCCACCTTTCACCGGTATTTGTTTCACAGCTGTTTTTGGTGTATCTTGCACAGTTTTCTCGGTACTCTGAGAACTACTAGTGCTCGCCACACTTGTTGAAGGCTTAGCTTGTTCTGGCTTCCCTGTCTTAGTTGTATTGTCTACTTTCCTATACGGACAGTTAGAAGCAACGTGCCCCCTTTCGTGACATCTAAAGCAAGACATTTTGTCAATAGACTTCTTGTGTGTGCCCTTTGACTTAGGTGTCTCACTAGTGTCTGGTTCTTTTGGTGCATCTATAGTGACTGGTTCATCATCCTGATCATTAAAATCAATTTCGTGTTTTCCTACAGGTGTATCACTAGAGGAAGGCACAAATTTAACTTTCTTAATCTTGATATTAGTATCAGTCACTTTAGGTGTCATTTCCTTTACAGGTTCAGACACTGGTTCTGGTATTTCCTCTAAGTCTACTGATTTCTCAGTTTTCTCCTGAGGTTGGGGTACATAATTGTCATTAAAAGGCGGAGGACTCTCATGATATCCTTGACCTACAGGCTTTTTAGATTGGCGTTGTGCATCTAAAATTTTCCCTAGGTTAAGACTTGAGTTCCTAAACTTTTCAAGTTTACAATTTGCCTCAGCTACCTTCACCTTTGACTCAGTTAGCTCTATGTCTTTGGTTTCAGCTCCTTGGTTAATGCCTCAACATGTTCATACATGAGTTCTAACCTAACACACTGTTCGCTCAGTTTGTCTTTTAGAACTATAACATGTTGTGCATCAGCCTTAAGCTTATCTCTAAGATCTTGCTTTATATCTATCAGGCTAGCATTATCTGATTTTAAAGATTCATTTTGAGCAGATATATTTTGATGTGATTCTAGTACTAAATTTAACCTATCGTTAGAAGTAGCACATAAAACACACAATTCATGGAAAAGAGAAAAATTCAAACTTACCTTTGTATGATCTGATTCCACGTTGGCCATCTGAGCGACAAACTCCAAAATCGTCTGATCATCTGACTTCTCTACCCACATCGGACTGCTTTCTTTTTTACTACTGTCCCCTGTGTTCTGCTCCACTCCTTCACATCCAGTGTCAGTTACTTCAGCCATAAAGGCTCTAGCGTTCGTTTCTGGATGTGTACTCCAGTCATAAGTGCCGTCTAGCTGTCTGTCTGATGTGACATTTGATAACAGACCGGCTATGTTTGCTTGACTGGTTGAAGTACTCTGAAGATATCGCTGTTGTGATTGGTTCTCATACTGTCCATGATTCTAATTCTGTCCTTGGTAATTCTCTACCTTCGGTCGCTGACACTCTCTAGCGAAGTGTCCTAACCCTTGACAGTTGTAGCATTTTACCTTGGACTTATCGAAGCCAATCATGTTGTTACTCATATTCAGATTTCTTCCCGTCCGTTTGATGAACCTCTTAACTCGTTGAGTTACCATGGCCAGTTGCCATTGGAGATCCATCTCTTCAAGGTCATCAGGGTCTACCTGATCGTAATCCTCATCCCAAAGTGCAGGATCGTTGATTTTACCCTAAACGTAATTTCCGTATGCGGCCACGAATGAAGCCAACAAATTCAGATGGTCTTCAGTCGATTTAGCGCTCATAGGCATCTTAGAATATCCCTGAGATGTAGATGTCGGTGTAGCCTGATGCTGCTATTCTTCTGGTCTACTAAACCCTAAGAAAGCCCTACTCTGTGTGTCCTCTGGCTCAACTGGTGACGATGTTTCTCCCGAGAAGAAGGCTGTGGCTGTCTTCATTTCGGCTGCCACTGAAAGTTTTGATTTTCCAAAATACATTGCTTGATTTTGAACTTGTTCATAATCCGTTTCTGCCTTCAGTAGTTCAAAATGATACGCCCTCAGTGTTCCCACCATATTCTCTAGAGTTAGAGTATAGCATTTATCCTCATCATGCTTAATCAAGGCCACGTACATCACCCATTTGGCCGGTAAAGCATCCAGAAGCTTATTATTCTTTTCAGTGTCACTATACTCAATATCATGACTGTCTAATTCAGTCAGCAGATGATAGAAACGCGTGATAGTGTCCTCCAGCTTTTCATCCTTCAATGCCTTGAAGATAGCGAACTGCTGCTTGAGCATCTCCATACGTTTCCTTCTAACACTCGGGTTACCCTCACACCTTTTTTCCAATGCCTCCCACAGCTCTTTCGCTGTCTTCTGATTTCGGAAAGTGTGTAGTATATCCTGGGGTAACGCCATTCTTATGATAGCGTATGCACGGTTCTCTGCTTCAAACAGCTTTTTGTCATCATCCTTCATTTTAGAACAAGGAACAACCTTTTGTCGTCCCTCAATCTCAGTTGTCGGTGGAATGTATCCCTTGTCAATACATATCCACATTCGCATATCATTAAAACGCGCGAAGTCGGCAAACCGATCCTTCCACCAGTAATAATCTTCAAGTTTAATCAATTTTGGCAGAGTATTTGCTTTTCCGACCTCGTGATCCATTTCCAGAAACCGTTGTAGACTTGTCATTGTTTCAAAGATATTTGAATTTAAACTTAATTAATTTAATTCGAAATTAATTTAAATTGATTCTTTCGAATTTAGGTAAATTCGAATCTAATTAAATTTAAACCTATTTGGGATTAAATTCGAGTTAAGTTCTTTGATCCAATTAAATTCGAAATTAAGGACAAATTCGAAGGTCTCTAAAGTCGAATGTCCAGGTAAAGTCGAAAACTACTCAAACTCGAAACCCAGATAAACTCGAAACCCCCTATTCGACTTTAGTGCAAAGTCGAAGCCTAAAGTAAATTCAAAATGTCCAAACTCGAAACCAGTTTTTAGGAAACTCGAAAGGAGCGTATTTTGGTCAAACTCGAGAATGAGCAAAACCATAATTTCTCCATAACAAAGTCGAGCGCCGCAAATTTGAGAAACGGATAATACCTCGAGTTTTTCACGTTTTTCAGATTAAATCAATATTTTTACAAGTAAAAATATTGATTTTGATCAAGAACGTGAACTACAACAAAGTATTTCCCGGATTCCAATTTGATAAGCTCGAAAAATCGAAAAACACGTGAGATTAACCGTCCAAAAGCGTCAAGAAATCACGAAGAACACGAAGAACACCCCGTAGGCTCTTATACCACTTGTAAGGTCTTGCACTACACAGATCTATCTAGACGCGACACACACCAACGAGTGCGGAATCCTCGTTAGCGGCTTGACGGATATAACACTCACACGAAACACGAAGACTACCACAACGTTGTACGATCGACCACGAACGAACCTACGCGATGATTCTCTCCGAACGAACACAATATCAGCTGATAAACTCGAGATCGCCTTTTGCTAATTTCTCACACGAATTCTGCAAAAGTCCTCTAATGATTCGAGTTAATCCCTAATTATAGAGGTCCATTCGAGTTTGTCATTGGACAAACTCGAATCCAGGCCCAAGGCCCATTCGAGTTTGTCTTCAAGACACATTCGAATTTACCTCCCATGTTAAATTCGAATTTGACCTATATTCGAATTTCACATGTCCAACTTCTATTTAAATATATGATTTAACTTATGTTTGAATTAATCTTTGGACTTTATGTTTGAACTTCTTGTAATATATTACATCAAGTTCAAACATACAGTCAATAAATATCAAACACATATAAACACATATATCAAACACTAGTTAGTATTCAATACTTTGTAACTTGACTTAGACAAAATGCTAATACGACTTAGACTGCTATCGTCACACAGGGTATACCAACAGAGAAGGTTATAAAGTGAAAATTTGAGATGAGTGCTATGGGAGAGCTGAATTTCTTTCTGGGTTTGCAAGTTGAATAGAGGAAGGAGGGCACGTTTATCCATCAGATGAAGTATGTCTACGATATACTGGAGCGCTTCGGGCTGGAAGGAACAAAGCTGACTGCTCATTTTAGTACTCCGATTCAAGTGAATCATAATCTCGGACCGGGTACAGAAAGCGATACTGATGTGGATCCGACTCTATATCGGGCCATGATCGGGTCACTTATGTATTTAACTGCTTCTAGACCTGACATTATGTTTGCTGTGTGTATTTGTGCTAGGTTTCAAGCAAATCCAAAGGAAATGCATATGAAGGCCGTGAAGCGGATTCTGAGATACCTGAAGTCGAAACTGAAGCTGGGACTTTGGTATCATGCTGATGGTGATCTGGAATTGGAAGCATACACGGATTCAGACTATGGTGGTTGCAGCTTGAACCGGAATTCAACAACTGGAGGTTATCAGTTCTTTAGAGGGAGACTCGTATCCTGCCAATGCAAGAAACAGACTTCGGTAGCCGTGTCAACGTGCGAGGCCGAATATGTAGCTGCTGGTAGTTGCTGTTCACTGGTTTTGTGGATACAACAACAATTGCGGGATTACGGTTTGACTTACACTCATACTCCCATTAGGATAGATAATCAATCTACAATTGCTATAACTAATAATCCAGTTAAACACAGTAAAACAAAGCACATAGAAATAAGACATCATTTCATACGTGATTATGCTGAAAAGAACTTAATAAAGCTGGTAAAAGTGGCAACGGAAGATAATAATACAGATTTATTTACTAAAGCTTTTAATAAGTCACACTTGAGTTGTTGGTTCAACTAAATGGTATGCGTAATCCAGAGTAATTTGACCTTAGTATATTTTCTTTCTCTTTATAGTAAGTTAGTGGTTAAGTAGAACTTATTTCCTTTTATAGTAAGTTAGTAGGTTAGTTTATTCACTTTTCTTAAAAAAATGAAAAAAACAAAAGAAAAAAGAGAGAAAACCATAAAAATTTCAAAAAAAGAGAATATCGAAAAATGAGTTAAGTCTTAGAGACATAGGTTCAAAGTGACGAAAATTAGCACAGTCGAAACAATCTCTAAGTATTAAGCTTTCACACATAATGCACCTTAAAATTCTAAGTGATATACACTTTCTTGTTTGATGTGTTGGTAGGCATAATACACAAATGAAATCTCAAGAGCTAATAAAATATTCAAGAAAAAGTCATATGTGTAACTAACTTAGATGTATGATCAACTGGTCTTAAATTCTATGTTAGAGACATACAGACAATGATTTTAAATGAGGTATACAAATATTCTGGGGGATGTATAGCAACATCAAATACATCTTAAAGAAAACAAAAGAAAAGAAAAATTTTGATAAAGAAGAGGGAGTCAAAACAAGTCGCTTTGTTGTACGTAAGTACAGACCTGTCACCGCTGTCTTGTTAACTTAAAATAAACTCTAAGACAAACTAAGACACTCTGTTGTATGTAAATACAGAACTGTATCCGACGTTTGCCTTTTAAAGAAAATTTGCAATACCAAAACTTATAACCATTGTGTGTCTACCTTGATCATAGAAATATATCTAAGTATGGGACACGTAAGGTAGTTTCTTGATAAATAAAAAGGCCAAGGGATATTCCAAAGTGTAAAATGTTTAAACAGAAAATCATACCGACAATCGACTTGGAATGTATATCACGACAAACAATCAAAGGAATAAAAAATTCCTAAGTGTGAAAGTGTAATACTGAAAATGCGTTTGACATCGCTATCTGATTGAACCTTCTTTGACTTTCTCGCAAAAATATTCTGTTAGTTTAGGTCGTAAATTTTTTAAAAGTATTTTTGAGTAGTTTAAGTTTAAGTTTTATTCAAATTTTATATATTTTATTTTATTTTATTCTAAGTAGGAAAAAGGTCAAAGTTACTAGGATGCATTTTTGGTTGAGTAAACAAATATTGCGTAAAAATTTGTTGCTTGGTGTGAATGATTTTGCAAGGTTTGTAAAATTCTGGTACACGAAAAAGTTGAATTTTATTCAAGTATTTCAAAATTTTCACTTAAGTTCGAAATTCAGACAATTCGAACTTAACTTTGAATTTTCAGGAAGTTCAAACTTATGCTAAGTTCGAAGGTAGTTAGTATAAATAGGTCAACAGTACTTTATTTAAGGCACCTACCCTCGAATTTCTTTTCTCGAACTTGTGCTCCGGCGATCTCGAACTTGTCTTCAAACTTGCCGTCATACGAATTTCTTCCTATTTCTCGAAGTTTTGCTTTCCTTTCTCGAACATACACGTATACGTAGGTATAGTAACCATCATTATACAAAGTATGTGTAGTTTAGGACTTTATTGAGGCAAAAAATTGACTTTATTTAAAGTTTTTGAGTGTTGAAACTAGGTGGTTTGAAATCACGAGTTTTGATGGATTAAAGTTCAAATAAATCATCAATAACTTCGATTAGAACCCAATAGGACTAGAATATACTATTGATTAAGTTAAATGGGGTTAAAATCTTGGTTTTTAATTTGAAAGTGACCAAGTTCGAAGTCAGCCAAGTTCGAACATATATTTCAAATTTATTTTTTATTTAAAATTCAAATGGTTTATATAAGATTTCGAACTTGTCTAAGTTTGAATGTGTTGGATTTCGAACTTATGTAAGTTCAAAGTTATGCAAATTCAAAATAAACAAGTTTCATTTTATTTTTAATTACTAATGTTGCTCGTCGATTCTGTGTGCAGATATGGGTGATCGGGTGTTTTATAATAAGCATAACATGGTTGTGGTCGTGGATCGTGAATTGCCTGAAGCACAGTCGTATCGTCAGATGACAGAGTTCCTGACACAGTCCCGAGTCTCCTACGCTCTCACTGACAATCTTCGAATTACATTGACCTATGCGCGACAATTCTGGGAGCATCTACAAGTGGATTGCTCGGTTACACCTACTGTTCTAAGAACAAGAGTGGGTGGACAGCCAATCGTATTTTCGGCAGATATGTTGAGACAGATCCTACAGCTGGGATCTGAGGACCAAGAAGTAGGGCCGATAGATTTTCCGTTACATATTCGGCAAGCAGCGTTTTTGAGAATGGGATATGCCCAAGACATAACGAAGGCTTCGTATGTGAAGAGTGGGCTGATTAGACAATGGAGGTATCTTGTCCACGTCATTATGGTATGTTTTGCGCCACAGAAGGCGGGATTTGACACGATGGTGTGTAAGATTGGTTTCAACCACTTTGGTATGTCTTCAATAAATTGACGTAACCATTCTGCTTCTTCACCACATTTATCTAATGCGATGAGTTCAGATTCCATCGTAGATCTAGCTATCACTGTTTGCTTGGAAGACTTCCAAGAAATAGCAGCCCCGCCAAGTGTAAATACATATCCACTTGTAGATCTAAAATCTTTTATATCGGATATCCAATTCGCATCGATGTATCCTTCTATCACAGCTGGATATCTCTCATAACGCAGTCCGTACTCTCGAGTATATCTTAAATACCGAAGTACTCGTATCACACTTTTCCAATGAATCTGACTCGAATTACTCGTGTACCTACTTAGCCTGCTTACAGCATATGCTATGTCTGGTCTGGTACAGGACATTAGATATATTAGACTGCCTATAATTCTTGAGTATTCTAGTTGACTAACACTTTCACCTCTATTTTTCGATAGATGTTGACTAGTGTCAATTGGAGTTCTAGCTATACTAGAATTACCATTACTAAATTTCTCAAGAATTTTATCCACATAATGAGTTTGACTTAACACAAGACTATCTTGGGTTCGTGTGATTTTAATACCAAGAATCACTTCCGCTAAACCCATGTCTTTCATGTCAAATTTGGATTTCAACATCTCTTTTGTTGAACTAATCGTTCTTTTGTTACTACCAACGATAAGCATATCGTCTACGTATAAACAAAGAATGACATATCCATGTTTTGTATCTTTCATGTACACACACTTGTCGCACTTATTGATTTTGAATCCACATTCTAGCATGACGTGGTCAAACTTTTGATGCCATTGTTTGGGAGTTTGCTTCAAGCCATATAATGACTTAACAAGCCTACAAACTTTCTTTCCACATCCGGGAGCACTAAAACCCTCAGGTTGCTCCATGTAGATCCCCTCTTCTAAATCACCGTTTAGAAAAGCCGTCTGCATATCCATTTGGTGCACTTCTAGATTTCTTATTGCAGTAATAGCAAGCACTAATCTAATGGATGTTATTCGCATCGCTGGCGAATATGTATCAAAGTATAATCAACACCCTCCTTTTGTTTGTAACCTTCGATTACCAAACATGCTTTATAATTATCAATGGAACCATCAGGTTTCATTTTCCTTTTAAAAAGCCATCGGTAACTTAGTGGTCTACAACCTTCAGGAAGGTCCACTAGTTCCCAAGAATGATTTTGTAAAATTGACTCAATTTCACTCTTGATGGCTTCTTTCCATTGAGGTCCTTCAGGAGAATTTACCGCTTCTCGGTAAGTTTTGGGTTCACTTTCAACCATGTAAGTGATAAAATCATCTCGATATGATTTTTAAACCCTTTTCCGTTTACTTCTTCTAGGCTCAACCTCTTCATTTTCAGGTTGTCCTAATGTCTCGTCTTGGACATTTTCGTCACTCGATTTAGACGAACTAGCACGATCCTTTTGTAAACAAGGAAATATATTCCCAAAGAAGGATGAATTCCTTGATTCCATGATGGCATTCTTGTGAATTTCTGGATTTTTAGACTCATACACAAGAAAGCGATAGGCACTACTATGATGTGCATAACCAATAAATATGCAATCAACCGTTTTAGGTCGTATCTTTTGAGCCTTAGGTGCCGGTACAACAACCTTTGCTAGGCACCCCTACACTCGTAAGTACTTATAGGATGGCTCTCTTCCCATCCAAAGTTCATACGGTGTTTTGTCCATTTTCTTGCGGGGTATCTTATTCAAAAGATAAGTACTCGAGAGGATAGCTTCCCCCCTCATTTCTTGGCTCATTCCCGAACTAATTAACATGGCATTCACCATTTCTTTCAATGTTCGGTTCTTTCTTTCCGCAATACCATTTTGTTGTGGTGAGTAAGGAGCGGTGAATTCGTGTCGGATTCCATGTTGAGCACATAAATCCGCAAACGGTGACACATATTCACCACCTCGATCACTTCTTACAACCTTAATCTTTTTGTTGTTGGTTCTCAAGCTCTTGTTTGTATAAAACAAAGTTACCGATTGCTTCATTTTTATTTTTCATCCAGTAAACATAGCAATATCTAGTACAATCATCAATAAACGTGATGAAATACTTATTACCACCTCTCGTAGGAATGAATTTTAAATCACACACATCCGTGTGAATCATATCAAGTGGTTCGGTTATTCTTTCAACCGATTGGAAAGACGATCTTGTAAGTTTGGCTTCAACACAAGTTTGGCATTTATAATTTGAATCAATATGAAAAGATGGAATGCAATTTAACTTAATTAAACGACGTAAAGAATTATAATTGACATGTCCAAGACGACCATGCCATACGTTAGAAGACTCTATCAAATAAACCGAATTTGTAGTCGCTTTATTAAAATTGCTTTTCAAATTCATTAAACTTATTTTGAACATTCCATTCAAAGCAAAACCTTCTCCAACAAAATGATCATTCTTGGTCAAATCAAATTTATTAGATTCAAAAACCATTCTAAATCCAAACTTGTTTAACAGCCATCCGGAAACCATATTCTTTCGAATATCCGGTACATACAAAACATTTGTCAACTTAAGATATTTCCCGGATGTGATCTTCAAGATCACATCACCTTCACCTTTGACATCAAGCGTATCAAAGTTTCCCATGAAGATCTTTTTTCCACTAACTACTTTCAAAGTAGTAAACAAACTTTTCTCCGAACACACATGTCGGTTAGAACCAGTGTCAATCCGCCATTCATTCGGTTCAGATTTTACCAATTCTACATCAAAATTCATTGCGGTGATATTCACATTCATCACACTTACAACTTCACCGTTGCCTTCAAGAACCACGCATGGTTCAAGATCTAAATCAGAAAGCAATTCTGATTTCTCAATATGATTGGCAACCATCTTCTTAATCGATGGTTTAGCAATAGATGTTATAATTGAAGTCATCGGCCGTGACACAATTCTACCTAACATTTCCACTTTTCTTTAACGTCTAAAGAAAATAAATTCTTTATAATTTTAAATAAAGAAAATTTTCCACTTTATAATAAACTTACACTTTTATTATAAACAATGTCAAATCCTTTAATTGATCAAACTTGAATCAACCGTTCAATTTAATCACTTTGAAACAAAATAAATCTTTTATTATAACCAACTTTATCACTAAAATTGAAAATTGAATCTGAACCGTTCAATTTAACACCAAAGTGATAACATCAAAGTTAAAAATGAATCAACCGTTCAATCTAATCAGTTTTTAACAAAATTAAAAATCTTTTATTATAACAAACTTTTATCACTGAAATTGAAAATTAAATCTGTCGTTCAATTTAACACCAAAGTGAAGAATGAATCAACCGTTCATTCAAACACTTATAACCCGTACGATAATTATAATAAATTTTATATTAAAATAAAAATTGAATCATCCGTTAAATGCTTAAGAAACCAAAAGTGAATAATCGAATCTGTCGTTCAAATTAAACAATTAATCAAGGCTGTTGCAAAAATTAAATCCGTCTCGAAACCAAAACTCGTTTGTAACGAAACAGAAATAATTAAATTAAATGGAAACACAATTGCTTCGAGACAAAACTCGTTTGAATCGAAACAATAATGTAATAGAAATTTTACTTCGAGACAAAACTTGTTTGAATCGGAGAAACAGTTTCTCTAAAATTCCTAATTTTAAAACCGGTATCGTGGTTGTAAAAATCTGTTTCAAGATTGTATGAATAGTGTCCCTGGTACCAATTATAAAAATAAGAAATGTATTACGAATTACAATTCAGAAATGAAATTACAATACACGGAAATAATCAGAATACAGAAATTAAAATTACAAGTAAAAGAACTAATAATACGGAAAAGTAAATTACAATACGGAAAAATAAAGGTTGAGTCTCGTGTTTGACACGATTCCCTTAAAACAGATTCGAAGTCTGTTTCCCAGAGTACAACAGCCAAAGCAGCGTGTACTGCCGGAGGTAACCAACTTGCCTGAAAATTCACCTGAATGAAGGTGTTCTTCGTTCTTGGTAGCAGCAACGTCTTGCCGTTAAAGTGCAAAAAATTTCAAAAATGCAAAGTGTTTTCCAAGTCTTTCAAGTGTGTTTTGGTGTATGCATCTCCATCCTTTTTATAGGAGATGAGTTGTAACAACAAATTAATTATATTTAATTGTAGTAATAAAAATACCAATTTTTTATTAATAATTAAACATAATGATTGAATTATTAAACCATGAGTTGTAACAACAAATCAAATATATTTAATTGTAATAAAAAACAAATTTAATAATAATTAAATATAATAATTCTATCATTAAACCATTTTTGTACGGCTCTAGAATTGTCTAGATTCGTCCAAGACACGAACGCGGCTCACGCGAAAAATACCTTATACAAAGTACGAGGCAAATTCAGACGCACACAAGTTTAACGATTTGCTACTGTTTGGACCCAAGATTTGTCTTGGAGTAACTTGTCATGCTTGTCAAGGCTCCTCCTTATAAATCACTCATGGTTTTGTCCTTCTTCCTATATGGGACAAGTTTTCACACTTTTAACTTGCATTTTCCCACATCAAACACCAATCTTTGAGCATCGATATCTCATTCATCTTACCTCCGTTTTGGACGTTCTTTATATCGTTGTAATCCTCTCTTCAAGGAGAATACATACCCACAAAATATTAATTATATATCTCACAATTATATATAATTATATTTGGTCCAAAAACATGAAAATACACTTTTTCCTTTGAAAAATTTACACTTTTTTTCCAACAATCCCCCACATGAATGAGAGATCGATCGAAAACTGTAACAACCTAGCTTTTTGCTTGAACCTAATTATTTGATTTTGAGATAATAATGTAATTTTTATTACATTATTTATGATGTAATTTAATTAAGTTATGAAATATTTAATTAAATTATATAAATATTTATATTATGAATTAATAAATTATTAAAGATAATTAAATAAAAGAGATATAATATACAAAAATGAAAGTGGGTTAACTAGCAAATATAACTAGATGAAGTATATAAACGTGATTTATATTTCAAAAATCAGATTCTCTCTCTCTCTACTCTCTCTCTCTAAACTTTCTCTCTCTACTCTCTCTATACCTTCTCTCTAAATTATCTCCCAAACCGACCGTCCGATTATCAAGTTATATATATTGTTAGAAAGATCTCGGAGAATACTACATGAATCTGCTATCTCCTGCGAGATTTCAAACGAATTTGAGGTAAGAATCGATATTTTTACGTTTTTATATATATTTCGGTTTTTCGAATTTATTAGTTTTATGAAATTTAAAGCTATTTTTATGGAGTTTAACTAGAATTTGTATAATATAATCGAACATAGGTTTGTTACGTAACATATTCGTGATTTTAGGCCTAAAAATGTATGTTTTAAAGCTGCAAATATGAACAAACTCGAGTTGTCAAGAACAAACTCGAAAATACATGGAACAAACTCGAATTTGAGCTAAATTCGAAATTATATTCGAATTTAATCATTAAATTCGAATTAAGTCCTCGAATTTAATCATGTGTGAGTGAGTTCGAATCTAATCTCAAACTCGAAGGGTGGGTCTCGAATTTAACATATCACAATAGTTAAATTGATTTGAAATTAATTTAGGAAATCAAAATTTGACAAATACATTCGAACAAGAGATTTGATTTTTAATATTAAATTTGAGATATATATCTTGAATTCTCATTGATGTGACTTTAATTTTAGGTTCCAAAATTGTATTCTATTTTTAGTTATATATATATATATTGACCCTTGAGAAATTATGAAATAAAGAATATTAATGAAAGATGATTTATGAATAAGAAAGTTATCAGAATCAGATAGAATTAAAGATTTTAAAGACTAAAAGATGATGAAATTAACATGATATTGATATTATAATTCTGGACAGGTTCAGTGAAATTCTGAACATAGAGACAAAGATTTAAAAGATTTAAAGCGGGTCAAAGACTTGATTTACAGAGAACAGATTGACAAAGATAAAATCCTGAGATAACTCAGGTGGCAGATTTTTATATCTGTTTGATAAAGACCCAGACCTGTGAGTTATAGATATTCAGATTTAACATGTTTGAATTTCCGGTTGAGACATATTGTTGATGCTAGTTTGATTGACATTCATATTATCAGCTGGATTGTGACCTGTGCACACCATGGTTGGGTGTTGCCCAGTGGATCATGATAGCTATTTGACTTATCATTTCATATGATATTGCTTTTACAGTTCACTTCAGATTTTGCTTTAAGATTATTGCTATCCTGACATTGATTACGTGCTTCATCATTGCATATACTTGACATATTGATTCAGCTTGATTAGCCCTATTGGTCTATTGTTCTAGACTTGGCTATTTTCACCAGTTCAAATGAACTTGGTAATGACCTCCGGTGTTCCGCCATATTGACTTAGTAGTAGCTAGCCCTGTATGTGGCTGATCCCCACGATTTAAGCATGAGTGTGGCCTGAACATCATCCGACTCTATGACTTCTATGTCTCAATCATGAGGGCTGTAGCGGCAGCCAAGACATATCACGCTAGACTGATGATTCGCTTGACATGCATGTTGATTTGAAAATCTATATACTCACTAAGCATTGCTTACAGTTGCTACATTAAAGGTTTACAGGAAAAAGCAAAGGAAAGTCACCTGCTGGACCTAGCTCTTAGGTCTATTAACAATCAAGACAGAAGTATCATAGACCACTACACAACAAAACCTTTCGGTACTGATTGGAAGACAGCAATTGTTGTGGTTTTGGGTAGATTTGATATGATTCTATGATGTAATGATTAGATTAGATGGTACCCTTTTATAACTTTAATTTGAAATATGTAATCTGTATAACTTGAATCCTAATCTGTATGTACATGTAATTTATTATTCCGCAATTAATTACCCTATCTTAGTTATGGTTGATATCGTATTGCATGATGTGGGACCTAGACTAGTAACTACCGCCCCGCAAGGGGTGGTCTTCACAGGATGGTATCAAAGCCCATAGTTTGAGTGAGTCAAGTATTACGTGAGTATACTTGGTCTCAAACTGATGCAATACATATGTATCAATCATTTAGGTGGTTTGAACTGAGATAGGATGTACAGACTGTTAGGATGGGAAAAGGGTACATAGATCTAAGTCTATAAACTGATAGTTAAATGATTTTAATTTTCAGTTAAGATGTCAGGAACAGGATCAGGTGACATACCAAGGAACATGACCCCACAACAGATGTTTGAAATGATGCAACAACTCTTAGCCCAACACTCTGAGCAACAAAATAAAATAATGCAAGAACAGTTTCAGGCCAGAGATGAGGCCGAAGCTAAAAGACGTAATGATAAGAAAAATAAGCGAAAAGATAAGCAAGTCCAGAATGAAGAATCTGATTCTGATAACTCTACTCCTGAAACCCAAATCGAGCAGCCTAAAGGCTGTAAGTTCAAGGACTTCAAAGCGAGCGGTGCCCCGACCTTTGAGGGTACAGTGAATCCAATTCAGGCGATGGATTGGATCAGTCATACCGAAGAGATCTTTAGAATTTCTGACTGTTTAGATTCAAAGAAAGTGAGCTATGCGTCTGTGTTATTTGTTGGAGCTGCTCGTGCATGGTGGAAGACTCAAAGAAGTATCTATGGCGAAGAAGTTATACAGACTTTAGAGTGGAACCAGTTCCTAGATATGTTCAATGCAAAATATTGTCCGATCGACCAACAAGATAAAATGGAGGTTCAACTGATGCAGCTGACTCAGGGAAACAAAACTGTTGACGAATATGAGCATGAATTCTCACAACTATGCGGCTACTCCTCGTATCAAGTAGCTACTGAAGAAAGGAAGATGAGTAGATTCCGTGGAGGACTCAACCCAAGATACCGGCACCCGATGAGCGCAATAAAATATAAGAGTTACTTGGAAATGGTCGAAGCGGCAAGACAAATCGAGAGAGGATATCTAGAGTATGGCGATCAGCTTTACGCTCCATCAGCGAATCCGACATGTCCATCTCCTCCGAAGAAACAGCGATTTGGCAGATTCTTTAAGCCAAATAAGTCTCAGTCTCAGCAATCACAGCAGTATAGTTCACAGCCGAAAGCCCAAGCGTATTCACTAACGAACGAGCCGCGATTCTGCAAGAGATGCAGAAAGTCACATATGAGACTATGTAATCCAGATGACGTCACATGCTTTGCTTGCAACAGAATCGGTCATAGTAGTGAAGAGTGCCCACAGCAAGGACGCGGATGTGCGAAATGTGGGAAAAGAGGACACTTCATGTATCAGTGTCGCAGCGGGCAACGAGGACAGTCACAGTTGTCAGCGGGAGGATCTATGATGAAGAGTTCAGCTGCTACTCCGACCGCAAGGACTCGAGCTTTTCAAATAACAGCCGAGGAAGCAAAAGAAACACCTGACGTGGTTACCGGTACGTTCCTGCTTAACTCAATCCCTGCTCGCGTATTATTCGATTCCGGTGCTAGTCGTTCTTTCATATCAACATCTTTTGCTCAAAGATTATATAAGTCCCCATCAAAGCTTCCCGTAGTACTTGACATTGAGACAGCCAGTAACAACTATGTTATGGCTGATTCTGTATATCGAAACTGCACTCTACTCGTCGATAACATCGTATTCAACCTTGATCTCATTCCTATTCCGTTGAAAGAGTTCGACGTCATCATCGGCATGGATTGGTTAATGAATAACGAGGCTACGATCGTCTGCAATCGGCGAATCATTAGAATTAGGTCTTCAAACGGCCGAGTATTGGAAATCAAAGGCGAGAAGCGAAAAGGTGCTCACTGCTTCATTTCTGTCGAAAAAGCGCATAAGTACCTATCTAAGGGTCAAGAATCTTACGTATGCTATGTCTCATCCGAATCTCACTCTGAAGCCCAAAAGAAATCCTTATCTGATATCCCTATCGTCTGTGAGTTCCCAGACGTATTTCCTGATGATATTTCTGGACTGCCACCGGAACGTCAAGTTGAGTTCGGTATTGACTTGGTTCCTGGTGCGGCTCCTATTGCCAAAGCTCCCTACAGACTTGCACCTGCAGAGATGCAGGAAATGTCAAAGCAGTTGCAAGAGCTGTTAGAGAAGGGTTTTATCCGACCGAGTTCATCTCCGTGGGGTGCACCTATCTTATTTGTCAAAAAGAAAGACGGAACTTTCCGTATGTGCATCGACTACCGCGAGTTGAACAAAGTTACTATAAAGAATAAATATCCTCTACCCAGGATCGATGATCTATTTGATCAGCTACAAGGAGCCAGCTACTTCTCGAAAATCGATCTTCGTTCTGGGTATCATCAACTAAAAGTCAGAGATGAGGATATTCCGAAGACAGCCTTCCGAACAAGATACGGTCATTACGAATTTCTCGTAATGCCGTTTGGTTTAACGAATGCACCAGCGGCGTTCATGGATCTCATGAATCGCGTGTGCAGACCGATGCTGGATAAGTCAGTTATCGTATTCATAGACGATATTCTGATTTACTCCAAAACGGAGGCTGATCATGCTATTCATTTGCGGCAATTGCTAGAGTTACTGAGAAAAGAAAGACTCTATGCAAAATTTTCTAAATGCGAATTCTGGCTCAGACAAGTATAACTTTACATTGTCTTGAGCTATTCCTTAAGCGTTCTTTGATTGAACAAAACTTGAAACTCTACTTTGTTGCTTTTATAGATTCAATTCCTTGGCCATGTTGTTTCTGGTGAAGGGATTTCCGTCGATCCTTCTACAGTCGAGGCCGTTCAAAAATGGCAAACGCCTCGCAATGCCTCTGAGATCCGAAGTTTCCTTGGATTGGCCGGTTACTATCGGCGATTCATAAAGGACTTCTCAAAGATTGCTGTGCCACTTACGATGTTAACACGAAAGAATACACCTTTCGTGTGGGCTGATAAACAGCAAGAGGCATTTGAAACTCTGAAGGAAAAGCTTATTCAAGCGCCGATCCTAGCCTTACCAGAAGGCAATGATGATTTCGTTGTTTATAGCGACGCATCTGGTACTGGCTTAGGATGTGTTCTCATGCAAAGAGGAAAGGTAATTGCCTACGCTTCAAGGCAATTAAAGGATTACGAGAAAAGTGCACCAACTCATGATCTTGAGTTGGCTGCCGTTACCTTTGCTCTGAAGATCTGGCGTCACTATCTATATGGGACTCGGTGTCAGCTTTACACCGATCATAAGAGTCTCAAGCATCTCTTTACTCAAAAGGATCTAAACATGAAACAGCGACGGTCCTTGGAGCTTATCAAGGACTATGATTGCGAGATCCTATATCATCCCGGCAAAGCTAATGTTGTCGCGGATGCTTTGAGTAGAAAAGTTTATCCAGAAAAGTGCTGTTATGCCCTAACTCCGGTTATATTCTCTTCCGATCTTATTGAAGATATCAGATCTGCTCAAGCCGAAACATTGAAAGAAGAGAATCTTTGTTCTGAAAATCTTAAAGGGCAACTTCAATTCTTATCTCTGAACCATTTAGTACTTCACTGTCTCAAGGGAAACCGAATCTGGATTCGTAAGTATGGTTCTATCCGCAACAATCTTCTATCTGAAGCCCATCAGTCTAAACTATCTGTTCATCTTGGCAGCTCAAAGATGTATTTCGATCTGAAAGCTGATTATTGGTGGCCAGGAAAGAAGAAAGACATCGGTCTATATGTTGAAAGCTGCAGAGTATGTCAGATGGTCAAGGCAGAGCATCAGAAGCCCTTCGGGAATATGCAACCACTGCCAGTTCCTGAGTGGAAGTGGGAGCATATAACCATGGATTTTGTCACGAAACTGCCAAAGACCAAGAGACAGCACGACTCCATCTGGGTAGTCGTGGATCGATTAACGAAGTCAGCTCACTTTATACTGATGAAAGAAACATACTCCCTTGATAGATTGGCACAGTTGTATATCACAGAAATTATCTCTCGACATGGTGTGCCAAAATCTATCGTATCTGATCGTGATAGTCGTTTCACATCTAGATTCTGGCAAGCTCTACAAGACGGGATGGGTACTCGGATCTCTATGAGTACTGCTTATCATCCTAATGCAGATGGCCAGAGTGAGCGTACTATCCTTACTCTCGAAGATATGCTTCGTGCCTGCATTCTTGATATGGGTGGTAACTGGGATGACCACTTGCCTTTGGTCGAATTATCGTATAATAACAGATATCATTCAACGATCAAGATGGCTCCTTTTGAAGCTTTGTACGGAAGAAAGTGCAGAACTCCCACCTGTTGGCGCGAAACAGGTGAATCGCCAATAGCAGGACCTGCCCTTCTACAGTTGAGTCACGAGAAGATTCAACTCGTTAGAAGAAATATTCTTGAAGCTCAAAGCAGGCAGAAGTCATATTATGACAATCGACACAGATCAATCAGTTTTGCGGTTAACGATTGGGTGATGTTGAAAGTATCCCCAATTAAGAATGTGGTGCGGTTCATTAAAAGAAACAAGCTAGATCCGAGATTCATTGGTCCGTTCAAGATTGTCGAAAAGATAGGAAATCAATCTTATCGTCTTGAACTGCCAGCGGACTTATCTGGAATACATCTTGTATTCCATGTCAGTCATCTGAGAAAGAGTCTAGCAGACGAAAGAGAAGTACATATACCACACGTTAATGTGCAATTTGATGAGAAGCTTCGAGTGGTTGAAGAGCCAGAACGTATTCTGGACTCGAAAACTAAGAAGCTTAGAAATAAAGATATACAGATGGTGCTCGTCCAGTGGAAACACCACAAAGGTTCGCATCAGTCTTGGGAATCGAGAGATGTTATGAAAGCTACATATCCAAGTTTGTTCGAACATAGCTAACTTCGGGGACGAAGTTTGTGCGTGGTGGAGCCCATTCTGTAACAACCTAGCTTTTTGCTTGAACCTAATTATTTGATTTTGAGATAATAATGTAATTTTTATTACATTATTTATGATGTAATTTAATTAAGTTATGAAATATATAATTAAATTATATAAATATTTATATTATGAATTAATAAATTATTAAAGATAATTAAATAAAAGAGATATAATATACAAAAATGAAAGTGGGTTAACTAGCAAATATAACTAGATGAAGTATATAAACGTGATTTATATTTCAAAAATCAGATTCTCTCTCTCTCTACTCTCTCTCTCTAAACTTTCTCTCTCTACTCTCTCTATACCTTCTCTCTAAATTATCTCCCAAACCGACCGTCCGATTATCAAGTTATATATATCGTTAGAAAGATCTCGGAGAATACTACATGAATCTGCTATCTCCTGCGAGATTTCAAACGAATTTGAGGTAAGAATCGATATTTTTACGTTTTTATATATATTTCGGTTTTTCGAATTTATTAGTTTTATGAAATTTAAAGCTATTTTTATGGAGTTTAACTAGAATTTGTATAATATAATCGAACATAGGTTTGTTACGTAACATATTCGTGATTTTAGGCCTAAAAATGTATGTTTTAAAGCTGCAAATATGAACAAACTCGAGTTATCAAGAACAAACTCGAAAATACATGGAACAAACTCGAATTTGAGCTAAATTCGAAATTATATTCGAATTTAATCATTAAATTCGAATTAAGTCCTCGAATTTAATCATGTGTGAGTGAGATCGATTCTAATCTCAAACTCGAAGGGTGGGTCTCGAATTTAACATATCACAATAGTTAAATTGATTTGAAATTAATTTAGGAAATCAAAATTTGACAAATACATTCGAACAATAGATTTGATTTTTAATATTAAATTTGAGATATATATCTTGAATTCTCATTGATGTGACTTTAATTTTAGGTTCCAAAATTGTATTCTATTTTTAGTTATATATATATATATATATATATATATATATATATATATATATATATATATATATATATATATATATATATATATATATATATTGACCCTTGAGAAATTATGAAATAAAGAATATTAATGAAAGATGATTTATGAATAAGAAAGTTATCAGAATCAGATTTAATTAAAGATTTTAAAGACTAAAAGATGATGAAATTAACATGATATTGATATTATAATTCTGGACAGGTTCAGTGAAATTCTAAACATAGAGACAAAGATTTAAAAGATTTAAAGCGGGTCAAAGACTTGATTTACAGAGAACAGATTGACAAAGATAAAATCCTGAGATAACTCAGGTGGCAGATTTTTATATCTGTTTGATAAAGACCCAGAACTGTGAGTTATAGATATTCAGATTTAACATGTTTGAATTTCCGGTTGAGACATATTGTTGATGCTAGTTTGATTGACATTCATATTATCAGCTGGATTGTGACCTGTGCACACCATGGTTGGGTGTTGCCCAGTGGATCATGATAGCTATTTGACTTATCATTTCATATGATATTGCTTTTACAGTTCACTTCAGATTTTGCTTTAAGATTATTGCTATCATGACATTGATTACGTATGCTTCATCATTGCATATACTTGACATATTGATTCAGCTTGATTAGCCCTATTGGTCTATTGTTCTAGACTTGGCTATTTTCACCAGTTCAAATGAACTTGGTAATGACCTCCGAAGTTCCGCCATATTGACTTACTGGTAGCTAGCCCAGTATGTGGCTGATCCCCACGATTTAAGCGTGAGTGTGGCCTGAACATCATCCGACTCTATGACTTCTATGTCTCAATCATGAGGGCTGCAGTGGCAGCCAAGACATATCACGCTAGACTGATGATCCGCTTGACATGCATGTTGATTTGAAAATATATATACTCACTAAGCATTGCTTACAGTTGCTACATTAAAATTTTACAGGAAAAAGCAAAGGAAAGTCACCTGCTGGACCTAGCTCTTAGGTCTATTAACGATCAAGACGGAAGTATCATAGACCACTACACAACAAAACCTTTCGGTACTGATTGGAAGACAGCAATTGTTGTGGTTTTGGGTAGATTTGATATGATTCTATGATGTAATGATTAGATTAGATGGTACCCTTTTATAACTTTAATTTGAAATATGTAATCTGTATAACTTGAATCCTAATCTGTATGTACATGTAATTTATTATTCCGCAATTAATTACCCTATCTTAGTTATGGTTGATATCGTATTGCATGATGTGGGACCTAGACTCTGAGGACCGCCCCGCAAGGGGTGGTCTTCACAAAAACTCATTCCAATCATCCCCCACATGTATGAGATTGATCGAAGACACATAAAATTCCAATGAATTTTCAATGATTGAAATCTTGCATAGGATAGGTAGGTGTAAACCTTTGAACCTTCCGCTATGAAATGCACTTAGCCTTCTAGCTGTCTGTAGAACTCGATGTCTTTGAACTGAGCCGCCGTTTGTGAAGAGGACAATACACTTCACACAAGAATCTCCCTAAGAAGGTTAACTCCTCATAGTCGTGTCCGTTATGGTCATGGAACACTAGCCTGGTTCTGCAAGAGCTACTAAGAATTGTGCCCCTACAATTCCACTCGAAGCGACCCCACTTCTCTCTCACGTAGGTGATTTCTCCTGAATCATTAAAAGAATAAATGATTTCGACCAAATGATTATAAAATGCTTAACCTCATTGTCACTAAAATGATTTTCTTCTAGAAATCATATAGGAATGGACTAGGAGTTTTTCACAAACCCCCACAGTGACCACACTTTATTCATACAAATAGATTGTCCTTTTGAACCAAGATCTTGGGATCTCCAGTCAACAAGGTAAGGTTTTCCTTCGTATGAATTTATTCATTCATGGGATTTAGTCTCATTCCTTTTGACGACTTCAAAACTAACTCTCTATTTAAGCCTTTTGTAAGTGGATCCGCAATGTTATCCTTTGACTTCAGATAGTCAATAGTAATAACACCTATTGAGAGTAGTTGTCGTATCGAATTATGGCGACGTCTAATACGCCTTGACTTACCATTATACATTATGCGATGCGCTCTACCAATCGCAGATTGGCTATCACAATGTATAGTAACGGCTGAAACGGGTTTCGGCCACTTTGGTATGTCTTCAATAAATTGACGTAACCATTCAGCTTCTTCACCACATTTATCTAATGCGATGAATTCAGATTCCATCATAGATTTAGCTGTCACTGTTCGCTTGGAAGACTTCCAAGAAATAGCAGCCCCACCAAGTGTAAATACATATCCACTTGTAGATCTAGAATCTTTTATATCGGATATCCAATTCGCATCGTTGTATCCTACTATCACAGCTAGATATCTCTCATAACGCAATCCGTACTCTCGAGTATATCTTAAATACCGAAGTACTCATATCACACTTTTCCAACGAATCTGACTCGGATTACTCGTGTACCTACTTAGCCTGCTTACAGCATGTGCTATGTCCGGTCTGGTACAAGACATTAGATACATTAGACTGCCTATAATTCTTGAGTATTCTAGTTGACTAACACTTTCACCTCTATTTTTCGATAGATGTTTACTAGTGTCAATTGGAGTTCTAGCTATACTAGAATCACCATTACTAAATTTCTCAAGAAATTTATCCACATAATGAATTTGACTTAACACAATACTATCTTGGGTTCGTGTGATTTTAATACCAAGAATCACTTCCACTAACCCATGTCTTTCATGCCAAATTTGGATTTCAACATCTCTTTCATTGAACTAATCATTCTTTCGTTACTACCAACGATAAGCATATCGTCTACGAATAAACAAAGAATGACAAATCGATGTTTTGTATCTTTCATGTACACACACTTGTCGCGCTCATTGATTTTGAATCCCAATTCTAGCATGACATGGTCAAACTTTTGATGCCATTGTTTGGGAGCTTGCTTCAAGCCATATAATGACTTAACAAGCCTACAAACTTTCTTTCCACATCCGGGAGCACTAAAACCCTCAGGTTGTCCATGTAGATCTCCTCTTCTAAATCACCATTCAGAAAAGCCGTCTTCACATCCACTTGGTGCACTTCTAGATTTCTTATTGCGGCAATAGCAAGCACCAATCTAATGGATGTTATTCGCGTCACTGGCGAATATCTATCAAAGTAATCAACACCCTCCTTTTGTATGTAACCGTTGATTACCAAACGTGCTTTATATTTATCAATGGAACCATCAGGTTTCATTTTCCTCTTAAAAAGCCATCGGTAACCTAGTGGTTTACAACCTTCAAGAAGGTCCACTAGTTCCCAAGTATGATTTTGTAAAATTGACTCAATTTCACTCTTGATGGCTTCTTTCCATTGAGGTCCTTCAGAAGAAGTTACCGCTTCTCGGTACGTTTTGGGTTCACTTTCAACCATGTAAGTGACAAAGTCATCTCGATATGATTTTTCAACCCTTTTCCTTTTACTTCTTCTAGGCTCAACCTCTTCTCTTTCAGGTTGTCCTAATGTCTCGTCTTGGACATTTTCGTCACTCGATTTAGACGAACTAGCATGATCGATTTGTAAACAAGGAAATATATTCTCAAAGAAGGATTTATTCCTTGATTCCATGATGGTATTCTTGTGAATTTCTGGATCTTTAGACTCATACACAAGAAACCGATAGGCACTACTATGATGTGCATAACCAATAAATATGCAATCCACCGTTTTAGGTCCTATCTTTTGAGCCTTAGGTGCCTGTACAACAACCTTTGCTAGTCACCCCCACACTCGTAAGTACTTATAGGATGGCTCTCTTCCCATCAAAAGTTCATACGGTGTTTTGTCCATTTTCTTGCGGGGTATCTTATTCAAAAGATAAGTACCCGAGAGGATAGCTTCCCCCCACATTTCTTGGCTCTTTCCCGAACTAATTAACATGACATTCACGATTTCTTTCAATGTTCGGTTCTTTCTTTCCACAATACCATTTTGTTGAGGTGAGTAAGGAGCGGTTAATTCGTGTCGTATTCCATGTTGAGCACATAAATCCGCAAACGATGACGCATATTCACCACCTCGATCACCTCTTACAACCTTAATCTTTTTGTTGAGTTGGTTCTCAACCTCTTGTTTATATAAAACAAACTTATCGATTGCTTCATCTTTACTTTTCATCAAGTAACATAGCAATATCAGTACAATAATCAATAAACGTGATGAAATACTTATTACCACCTCTCGTAGGAATGGATTTTAAATCACACACATCCGTGTGAATCATATCAAGTGGTTCGGTTATTCTTTCAATCGATTGGAAAGACGATCTTGTAAGTTTGGCTTCAACACAAGTTTGTCATTTATAATTTGAATCAATATGAAAAGATGGAATGCAATTTAACTTAATTAAACGACGTAAAGAATTAAAATTGACATGTCCAAGACGACCATGCCATACGTTAGAAGACTCTGTCAAATAAACTGAATTTGTAGTCGCTTTATTAAAATTGCTTTTCCAAATCATCAAATTTATTTTGAAAATTCCATTCAAAGCAAAACCTTCTCCAAAAAAATGATCATTCTTGGTCAAAACAAATTTATCAGATTCAAAAACCATTTTAAATCCAAACTTGTTTAAAAGCCTTCCGGAAACCACATTCTTTTGAATTTCCGGTACATACAAAACATTTGTCAACTTAAGATCTTTCCCGGATGTCATCTTCAAGATCACATCACCTTCACCTTTGACATCAACCGTATCAAAGTTTCCCAGGAATATCTTTTTTCCATTAACTACTTTCAAAGTAGTAAACACACTTTTCTCTGAACACACATGTCTGTTAGAACCAGTGTCAATCCACCATTCATTCGGTTCAGATTTTACCAATTCTACTTCAGAAACCATTGCGGTGATATTCACATTCATCACACTTGCAACTTCACCGTTGCCTTCAAGAACCACGCATGGTTCAAGATCTAAATCAGAAAGCAATTTTGATTTCTCAATATGATTGTCAAAATTATTCTCATTTTGAACTCTAATCAAATTAACCATCTTCTTAATCGATGGTTTAGCAATAGATGTTATAATTGAAGTCATCGGCCGTGACACAATTCCACCTAACATTTCCACTTTTCTTTGACGTCTAAAGAAAATAAATTCTTTATAATTTTAAATAAAGAAAATTTTCCACTTTATAATAAAATTACACTTTTATTATAAACAATGTCGAATCCTTTAATTGATCAAACTTGAATCAACCGTTCAATTTAATCACTTTGAAACAAAATAAATCTTTTATTATAACCAACTTTATCACTAAAATTAAAAATTGAATTTGCCGTTCAATTTAACACCAAAGTGATAACAGCAAAGTGAAAAATGAATCAACCGTTCAATTTAATCAGTTTATAGCAAAATTAAATCTTTTATTATAACAAACTTTTATCACTGAAATTGAAAATTGAATCTGTCATTCAATTTAACACCAAAGTGAAAAATGAATCAACCGTTCATTCAAACACTTACAACTCGTACGATAATTCTAATGAACTTTATATTAAAACAAAAATTGAATCATCCGTTCAAAGCTTAAGAAACCAAAAGTGAATAATCGAATCTGCCGTTCAATTTAAACACTTAATCAAGGCTGTTGCAAAAATTAAATCCGTCTCGAAACCAAAACTCGTTTGTAACGAAACAGAAATAATTAAATGAAATAGAAACACAATTGCTTCAAGACAAAACTCATTTGAATCGAAACAATAATGTAATAGAAATTTTACTTCGAGACAAAACTTGTTTGAATCGGAGAAACAATTTCTCTAAAATTCCTAATTTTAAAACCGGTATCGTGGTTGTAAAAATCTGTTTTAAGATTCAAAAATGCATTACGAATAACATACAAAAGGAATCTGATACCAGCCATCTGATGTTGAGTTAATGGACACTAAGGTCCAGGAAGAAGAAACAGGTGAAGCTGAATGGGAACAGACTCCGGCTGAAGCTCACGTTGAGACAGCCTCCGAGTCTAGTTCTGAAGCTGAGGATCCAGTGGTAACAATTGAAAGATATGGATCGCGGTTAGTTGTCAATAGAAGGAGATCGACAAGACCGGCTCTAATTGATGAAGAGACCGAAAAATCTGAATACGAAGAAGAAGAAGTTCCACTCGTTCCTAGGCATAGGGCGAGGAGGCATATATTTATGCAGGGAGCTCCATCCGCTTTAGCTCCTCAAACTGTGTTACCGGCTGCTCCATCAACTTCAACCACTGCTCCATCCACATCCGCCTCCATTCCATCAACTTCGACTTTATACACAGACAATCAGCGGTTCACAGAATTAAAAGGAAAAGTGGACTTCCAAACAGTCCAGATTTACCAACTTTCAACTGCTGTGAAAGAGCAGCAGCAGCATAATGCTCGACTTGATCAAGAAAATGTCGAGTTAAGGACAACTGTGGCTGATCAACAGTCTGAGTTGAGGAGGATGAAGACTCTCCTTGAGAAATTATTGAAAGATCTGCGAGCTCAGGGGGAGAGTAGCTGCATGGAAGACGAGCTGTAAGTAAGGAGAAATGATGACGAAGGCAATGATCCAGATGCCCAAAAAGAAGGTGAGCTAGCAGATCTTTCCCAAAATACTACTTAGCAAGCACTCATTCAAGGGGAGCCTAGTCAGTCAAGTATGGGAGAAGGTGGTGAAGGTGAAGCTTCAAAGATTGTTAAACATGAAATGATTGAAGCCTTGATGGATCTTGATGATGAAGAGGAGTTTCTTGATCATGAAGATTTGGAAGAAGGAGAATTTTATCCAGAAGACGTTGTGGATTGGAAATCAGATGATGAGGTTGTTGAAGATGAGGATGACGATGTAGATGAAGTAGTTATCCCGAAGCAGCCTATCACTGAACAATATGTACATAATGATCAGAATGTGATAGATCTTGATAAGCTTAACTTAGCGTCTTTGATGAATCAGAAACTGATATAGCTGAAAAGGAGCAAACAAGAGAAGAAATGATAAAGCTATGGTTCATAAGGGCGATTACGAACTTGCAGAGGCGTGTTTGTGTGTTCTTGGAGAGAATCACGTGTCGGGGCGTTCTAGTTTGCGTCTATCAGCGTGTGTGTCTCCGTGTTTCGTGTGTGTGATCAATCTGTTAAACCGTTAATAAGGATTCCGCACTCGTTGGACGGCGTCGCGTCAAGATAGGATCCGTAGGTAGGTGACCTTACAATGTGTCCCAGAGATTGGATGAGATGAATGGGCGAATGACCCATATTTATGATAGGGTTGATCATTTGCATGATCGGGTAGATAGGATTCAGGACTGGCAGAGAGCCTTGGCATATCAAAATGCCTACTACTAGCACCATAACTGGGCATACTGGGAGGGAGTCCGACATCACGAGGATTTACATGCCGTTTTTCCATATGAGTCATATCTGATTTTACTATGTCCAACTACCAGTCCTATGACCCTGTCGTAGATACTTATCAGCACTATCCGGTGCATGGCAGACAGGATTTACCAGACCAAATTCTTATCCACCTATTCCCGCCTCCACCACAAAGACCCTACAGATGAAGGCCTTTATGGAGATTTCTTTAGCAGCGTATTCGGTCCTCCTCCTCCTCCACTCTGATTATCGGGTACTACCTTTCCTTGTTCTTTGTTCTTTATTTTTTGTACTTTTATTTATCTTAGTTTTGTAGTTGCATTTAATTTCTTCATTTCAGTAGTGTTTTTTTTATTTCTTAGCCGAGTCCTTTTCTAGATTTTAATGTTTATATAGTTTGTCTTGCCTTCCCCAATTGAGTCTTGTTTGCCAATCAGGGCGTGGAAAATGATGATAAATAGAAAATATATATACTAGAGAATTGACTAGTGTTGTTAGGATATTCTATAATTAAGAAAAGACTCGTAATAATAGTTAATATTTTTTGTTATGTAAAGCAAATTCAAGTAGGTTAAATTGTATTAGGGCTTAAATATAAGTAATATGTCAAAAGATTTTGGAAAACTCATGCAATAAGAGGGAGAGCTTAAGCACGTTTTTAGCCTCAAAAAACGGCTCAATTATAGTTTAGATGGTTCGGGAAATTAAGTCCTTTGGGGTACCATTCCTGCTTAATCCCTTAAAACCAATTGGTTTGAGAGTGATTGAACTAAATCTCGCTACATGGACCAACTGGATAACTTGAGTTAGAAAATTATAGATATAAGCATGACATTAAAAAGAAAAAATTTTGTCGTAAACTTCCATAGAGGGAAAAGATGGTCAAAACACCCACGTGTTTTAAGTTTCGTAACCTTGAACTCAAAGGGTAATTTCCAATAGTGAGATACATTATATAAATTCTACGGAAAATATATTTTAACTGAAAATGTCTTTGGTTTACATAATAAAAGTTTTAACGCATTATTGCGAAGGCTAGCTTAACTTAGAATTTCTAGACACACTGCTAGTATATGCCGGTACATAGATAGTTCTGATTCCAAAGACTTGTTCGGGGACGACCAAGAGTTAAGTTGGGGAGGTTTGATAGGACTATAGTTTTTTGTGTTTTGGTATCATTTTTGGCTCATTTTAAGCACCGATACTTCATAACTTCCATAATATTACTCTAAATTTATGTTTCAGGGTCAAGAGGTCAAATGGAAGCAGCTCGAGAAAATTCAGTGCCAACCGAGCCGGAGGGGGCGTAGGCCTGCGCCAACAGAACTTTTGAGAGTTAGAGAGCACTTCCAGCGCAACCCAATGTAGCCCAGGCCCTACGGGGGGGGGGGGGGGGGGGGGCAGGCCTATCCCCAGGCCTACGCTGGTGCGGTGCAAATTCTCAGCAGACGCGTTTTTGAACCCAAAACCCTAAATTTCACTCCCTCTATAAATAAAGGTCGATGGTGGTCGTTTTAGGGAGGTTCCAGAAGTGTTGAAAGAAGCGGCGAAGTCCTGCCGTAGTAGTTCACGAGTCAAGTACCAAGAAGGTGGTTTGCAACCGTTCGAAACCTATGATGATGTCTCCAACCATTTTCAGTGAAGAGTACACGATGAGCGACTAAACACCATATCCATTTGCGGAGGATCTACGGCTAAGTTTTACTATCTTGAATTTCAATTATGTTTTGATGTATTTTGTGCTGCTTGAATATTTTATGTGTAATGGAAATGATAAGCATTTGGTTATTATTATGATTATATGTTTTGATTGGTAAAAGCAAGATAGTTTATAGTGATCTTATTATTTGTGTCGAGTCAATTAGTTTAGGGATTAAGACAAGTAATGAACGTTGCATGTGCTATGCCGAGATTTATTGATTAAAATGTCCATGATTAATTTAACTATTCAATTAATTATGTCTATGTGATTGTTTCATGTGCTATACCGTAGTGATTCTGTAAATGGTTATCTTCAATTTTCTTTGTTAATCGATCCCTTAGTTGCTTGCCGTTATTTTAGCTATAATTTAGTCGTAATCATTATTCCAAACAAATCATCCAATTCACGATTTAATCGCTTTCAATAAACTAAGGAAACTACCTAATTAACCCTAATTCACATACGCACTCTCTGCGGATTCGACCCATACTTCTCTACGCTAATAGTTATATTGAAGATTATTTCTACGGGCCAGAACGACGTCTCGTCAATAACACTCATTTCTTTCTAGATTTCACCAAATATTGTGATTATCTTCAAGAACACAAAACTTCTTAAAACTTTAAAATTCTTACCTTTTAGGTTAAATCCGTTGATGATTCTTGTTTCTAATGCTTCCAAAGGCTTCAATTGATATTTTTCAACTATAATATCATACATGCAACAACAACAATTTTTCAGATTTTAAATCCATTTTTGCATTCTTAAGTTCATCCAAGATGAACCCTAAACCCCCAAATCTAAAAAATAACAATTTCTTACCATCAATCTGACTTGGAACCTTGTATTTATTGCTTTTACAACGAATTTGTTTCCCAATTTCGAATTTTCAGCAGAAACTTTTGAGAGAGTTTGTGTATGGGTTTGAAGGTGAAAAGTTGCAAGTGAAGTGTTTGAAAGACTCAAAGAGTCTTTTATTCTCAACTTTCGGTTCTTTACACAAATGGTCATTTCACTTGCTTATTTTCTTAAATAAAGTTCCCAAGTCTTACATTTTCACCACTAACTTCATATAACTTCTTTATAAACATATCAGTATATGATTTTCATAATTATTCAATTTTGGTAACCAACTTTAATTTCCACTTAAATAAAGTTTTCATTATTAATCCAACTCGATTACATCAGTTACATATTTAATCTAATTAACCTCGAAATACAAAAATTTAAAATCCTAGGATGTCACATGATGAAAAATATGGTTGATATGGTGTAGTAAATTGTTGCACAAAATGTGGTGGAATATTTTTGTTGTTGCGGTGGACGGAATGGAGATGTTGTTCGAGATCCGCTATTACCGCGTTGTCGATTCAAAACGGGTAGTTTGCCGATATTTTGATCCATATTTGGAGAGGGAAATGTTAAAAGACTGAAATGTGTGGAGTGTATAAGAGAATATTTTGAGAGTGTATAGATTGAAAGGTGGAAAAATGTAATGTATGTGAGTGAGTATTTATAGAGTGAATTTTTTTGATGTAGTTAACGGTCTTATGATCATTTGAGAGGAAAAAAAGTGATGTAGCCGTTGGGGTGGAAGGGCCCGAAGAAGACCGTTTAGCAATCTGGGCCAAGATCCGGGGGTGGTGTAGCCGTCGGCTTTAAGCCGAGGTGGCAAGGTTACCCACTTCCCGGCCTTGGTATACCCATGGCTCTTATATTCACGGGTTCTTTTTTAAGTGTGACTATTCAAAACTTGTCACACAAACAAAGTATACCATGACTATAAATTATTTATAGTCACAACAATTTTTTTTACCATATGATTATTGTTTTTCTTTTAATTTGGTTAACGGTCTAATACGGTACTTTTAGTCAATAGGTTTTTTATCATGAAAATTGATTGGTTTTAGGCATTCATAAAAAAACTAAAAAATATGTGTTTATTATCACGTCATTCATTTATCTTGACAAATGTTTACTTGTAGACACATTTTATCAATTAAACAATGACCATAAAACAATTATGGTCACAAAATATTTTTTCACCATATGTGGCTAATAAACCCTACCATTTGGTCATGGAAAAGGATTTTCATGACCATATAAGTTAGCTTTTTGTTACAATTTGTTAGGTGACTAATTCCACTTTATGATCCAATCGCATACAAATTTAGACTGAGTGTGTCTCTCCATACACGTTTTTAATCGTCACGGTTAATAATTATCAGAAGATTAATATAGGTATCAAATGAGAAGCAATGATAAACGATGCCATTTGAATATCCACAATGTTAGACCGTGGCTGGTACTTGTGATGATTCATATGTTAAACGGGCTAAATGTGTGAATGTGGTTTGCAATTGTCACGATATTGAGCTAAATTATGGCTAAAACAATAATACAACTTTATAAATGACCTTTTAGACATGAAAAAAAGTACAACCGAAGCCACACACTCGAGGAAAAGCTGTGAACATAGGTCGTTTTTGTACTTGTGATTAACATGTGTGCATCTTATAAAAAAAAGTTCTCGTAACTCATGTGCAACTCTTAGTTAATCATGACACACGAAGATGATGTAATATCACTAATTTGTAGGTTCACGAATACATGTTGTGTATATTACTAGTTATTAATACTAATTAATAATGATATGTGATCACTACTAATATTAAAGAACCATGCCAATTAACTTAATTTTTGTTAGGGACTAATGTTGTATTTTGTAATTTTTTATTTTTCATTTAAGATTTTTATTTTTTAGTTCATAAAATATTTGTTAAGTATAACACGTGTTTTTTATTATATATTTCTAATAAATAAAGTTAATATATAAACAAAAAATTTTACAGAAAATCATCAAACTACATGTTTTTATCATCAAGTCCATCAATCAACCAAATAAAAATAACGAATTTGGTGTTTTTTTTCAACAAAAGTTATCGGTAACCTGTTGAGCGGGTTTCAAATTGCTGACGTGGATTTTATAAATCTATGCTTTTTTTTCAATTAAGTTCCTAACTAAATTATTTTGTATCATAAATCCGTGTTGTAAATCGATTTCCCAGTAAAATAAGCACACGAGAATGTTATCACCAATATTCTAATGCAAACAGAATTATGAACTCAATGAATGCAAGAATTATGATGAAAAGAGAGAATGTTCTCAAAAGCGGCGACTCTTTTTCCGTGAAAGTGAGAGTGTGTGGGAAATCCTAGGTGGGGTTTCCCTTTCAACAATTAATTCAAGTTTCCAAGTATTACACTGTAGACCCTTGACTTCTATCAAAATATATACAAGTAAATAAAAGACTATAAATAAATTACAAGGAATTAAACCAAAATAATTATTACAAAATAGAGTCACAAGATCGAAATTTGACATCTAACAATCTCCCCCTTTTCGATCATTGTGGAACTCGGGCATGATCAGTCGTTTCTCTGAGGCCAAGGACGACGTCAAACCGTCGAGTCACTTGCCTTAAATGTAGCCTTTCGTTCAACAATTCAATGGCGCAAAGCATGTCTTGAATTTCTCTAGGTTTTCTTTTAAGTTCAGGGATCGTCTGAGCATCGTCTTCTTGTATGCTTTTGTTAAGCTCGGCTCTGACCAATCTGATTGTACCATCTGAAAAGCAAGGCAAGTCTTCGATGCGCATGAACCTTTTCTGCCCTTTCTGGTTCAAAAAGATGGTTCCCTGCTGTCACCCCATCAGAACTTTGTAAGCTGGATAATGGTCTAGAAGAAAAATATCTTGCTCTGGTGCTTTTAGACCAACTTTAACAATTGCGCTCTCAATCGCCATCTGGAAATCTTTTAAGCACATAACAATAGACCAGAGATTCATGCTTCTGACAAGGGCGGCAACAGCAGTGACATGAGATACACATTTTTTAATCTTATTTTTCAATTTGTTGTGTAGAAACTCGATGTCGTCTATGTTTACGAAATCTAGGTCATTTTCATGTAAAAACTGCACTGATCCATCTTCTCAAAGTACCTCGAATGTGAGAGTAAATACTCGAGCTCTCTTGTACATGTGGATATAGTTGATCTTGACAATATTCGACTTAGACCAGTATTCAGCCTGTGGTCTTTTGTCCCTTAACATCATCTTATTGCACTCTGCCTATTCAGCTCTAGATGCATCAGTTAAAACCATTAGAAGATGTCTGCTGTATGACCCAGGTTTCTTTCTATAAACCATTTTGAATTTTTCTTCAAGAAAGGGGTTTTGAAACTGCTCAGCAGGGAATTTTCTCAAATAATCTTTTAAACCTTGGACCGGAGGTTCTTCTAGCTCAGCAGGAGGAGCTTCAAGTAGTTTCAAAACTCGAGTCCGCCGGTCCTGCTTTAACTCTTCTTTTATCTCTCCAGACAGAGACTGCACTTGCCCCTTTAAATACCATCTAACACATTCTATATCAGTTACATCGTACATTGGAGTTACTTCAGGTCTAGTATCAAAGTAGTCTACTGTTATGGGACCTGAAGACTCGGCAGTTTGGGTTGGTAGGGTTGATTGGCCTGTTGGTTTTTCTTGGACTATTGGGGTAATTCTGAGAAGGAGGACTTTGGACTAGAGGGATTTCTTTGGGAGTAGGGGAGGAAGGTTGGATAGAATATAATATTTCTTGTTGAGGCACATGGGGTGGGGAATTTAAGAATTCAAAAGATGATGAAGATTTCTGTGGAGACTCAGGTTCAGGCTTTGGAATAATCGGAGGATAGTCTTCGTCAATATCAGTGTCTGTATTAGACACTAATATGATTTCGACCTTTTCAAAGATTGGATCATATACCACCATTGCTGAGAGTGGATCTAACAGTGCAGCCCCTTGAAAAATCTGTTCACACTCCATCAGTTCCTGAGCCCCGGAACAATTTTCCCTAAACCCTTGAATATCTGACCCTTCTAATTCTGCTCCCCCTACATTAAATTTCTGGTCCTCAGACTGAACCCGTTGACGCTTCTCCCCCTCATGGCGATCAGCTTCGTCCTGATCGTCATGCTTTCTCTTTAGAGAGTCAGCCTGCAACGGCATTGAAGTTCAATAACCGCAGACTCCAGGCGGTCCATCCTGCTATTGAGCTACTCTTGGACTTGGAGAATGAGACGTGTAAGCGTGTCCATTTTATCTGAGAGCTCTGTGATTTGTCATTGGACATAATGGGTACCTGGTGGCGGCTGAACCTCAGAGGCAACACCTTTACCCTTGATAAATGATAACAGGAAGGTATGTCGCTCCTCGGTAGCTTCCTTATGGGCGTCCAGGTCAGCCCGGGTAACAACACCAGCAACACGAAGAGCCGCTGTTAGCATCTCGAGAGATTGTTAGGCACAAAAAGGCCTCAGTCAAACCTGCTCTACATCTGAGGGGGAGATTTTATAATCAAACCTGTTGATGCATTTGAAGGTTGAATTTAAGGCCTGTTTTATGCCTTATTGAAACCTGAAAATGATTTGCAATATCAGTCTAAAGCTGTTCTGAACGTTGCATGTGTTGCAACCAAGACAGTTTGTCCAAGCTGCTCAGTCTGCTGATCAGGCTGGACATAAACTGTCTACGCTGCTCTACACTGTTGAGCAGCTTGGGCATTTTTAAAGTGTTCTGTTCTTTGTGAACAGAACCTGTTCTTTGTGAACAGGCTAAACACTTTATGGAATTTGTTTCCAAGTCATCATGTATTGTTTTTAACTACCAGATCAGTTTACACAGTTGAAGACAAAGTGGAAAGCAGAACCGCTCAGCCTGCCCAAGCTGTTCTGTTACATGAAGACAAACGGATATTTGAAAAAGGGTGACAGACCTTTTTCTTATATCAAAATAGGCCTTTACAAGGAAGAAAGACGCAAAGTTGACATTCCTAAATTAGTTAAAGGCAATGCAACAGTAGACAAAGTAAAAAGACAAAAGTTCTGCACGTCTGCTTTTCAGAAAAGTGCAGAAAAGTTATATTGTCTTTTCAAACAAGACTTCTCCTTTTTCATTCCGTCCAATGAAGATGTTTCTCTTAGATCCTCTAAGTGAGTATAAAAGGAAGCTTCCAAGGTCAGAAAGAATTGTGAAGAAAGCTAAGTGCTTAAACCAAGAGTGAACGTGCAAGTGTGATTTTCATGCATGCAAGTCTTCTGTAAACAAGCTTCTGTGTGTCTAAGCTGTTTACCAAAGCTGTTCCTTAAAGTCTTGTAAAATACAGTGAGTGCATCTTAGTGAGTGTGTTCATTGTAATCTAGTTTGAGTGTGTCTTAGACTAGAAACCATACTGTTGTATTCTGTCATCTCAGCTTGAACAATTCCGCAGTCAAGCTTGTTTGTAATTAACATTTGTTGATAATACATACAAACATTGAGAAAAAGAGTGTGTAGTTTTTAAAGTACTGTATTCACCCCCCCTCTACAGTTTATTACTATATACTTTGGGAACCTTTCGGGACCTACAACTGGTATCAGAGCAGTTTAGAGTGTGTGTCATTCTAGATCTCTCATAATCCCAAGTTTCCATGGACAACAGTGCTGCAAGTTCTTCTTACTATAACAATGGCTCTATGGGCAAGCCTCCAAAATTCAATCATCAAAACTTCTCTGGTTGGAAGTGCAGAATGATGCTCTACTTAGAGAATCTGGATGTGCAACTGCCAGAGATAGTGATGGAGGGTCCCTATGTGCCAACCTCTGTTACTACAATAACTCCAGCGGTTGAAGGAGCTGCTCCTGAAATCAGGACCTTTGAGAAAGCAAAAGCTCAATGGTCTGATGAAGACAAGAGACTGGTAGCTCTGGATGCAAAGGCCAGAAACAATCTGGTCATTTCTCTCCCTGATGATGTGTTCAAGCAGGTTGAGAAAATGAAGACTGCAAAGGAGATGTGGGATACTCTGTGTACCGTCTATGATGGACCCACAATCACACTGGACAACAGGATTAACAATCTTGTTAGACAGTATGAACTCTTCTTTGCCAAACCAAAGGAGTCTCTCACAGAAACCTACACCAGGTTCACTGCTCTGGTGAATGATCTCAAAGCTGTTGGGATCACCAAGGACAGTCTTACTTTGGTGAACAAGTTTCTGGACATTTTACCTGAGGAGTGGAACTATTTCTCAACCATCCTAAGAAACTCAGGTACTATCAGAAGTATGGATCTGGTCAATCTGTATGGATCCTTACTGAATGATGAACAATCAAGGCAGCAAAAGAGGAATGCCTTGGAAATGTCCAGAAGAGGTACTGCCTTTGTGGCTAATGTGAGACAGTCTGTTAATCAGGTGAGTGATGTGTTCACTCAACCTGATCAACAGGATGATGATAAGGAGGAGGTGTCTGAAGAAGAAGAGGCTGCAGATCTTACTGAACAAGATGATGAGCAAATGATAGCTATGCTTGTCAAAAAGTTCAGCAAGAGAAGGTTTGGAAGAAGTATGCTGCAAGGAGGTGCAAGTGCTGGCAAAAAGAAAGTATTTGACAAATCCAAGGCTGAGTGCTTCAAGTGTGGCAAAACTGGCCATATAGCTGCTGACTGTGTGTCAAAAGCTGTTGGTCAGTCATCCAAACCTATCAAGACTAACAGGGATGATGGCTATAGGGTTAAGTACCTTATGGCCATGGCTAAGCTGAGGAAATTGGAAAACTCTGTGTCTTCCAATCGCCAAAAGGGACTCATGGCTGAGACATGTGACTGGGAGGAATCTGATTCATCATCTGATGAAGAAGATAATCAGTGTTTGATGGCCAACTCTGATGTCCCATCAACAAGCAGTTTCAAACAGGACATGGCTGAAGCTGAAGCCTTCAGCAGCTTGGAGAACTGGAATCCTACAATGATGTATAAGGTACAAAATTTTGTGGCCTACAGTTCTGAAGAAAAAGTTAAAATGTTTGAATACATGCTTGTTGATCTGAAAGCTGCTGTTGAGAAGCATGATGCTTTATTATCTGAAATCTCTAAGCTTAAAGCTGATCTTAAAACTAAATCCAATAAACTGGACAGTTTCCATAAGTTGGAAACTGAGCTTGATGAATTAAAACACATCAAATCCATTTTACTGGAAGAAAAGAGAGAAACAGATATAAAGCATGCTAAGCTTCAAAAGATAGTTGACTCTTGGTGCCAATCTGCACAAAAAGTCAGCCATTGTATCAGTCAACAGATTCCTGCTCAAATCCAAGCCTATCTTGGAGGGGATCTTGACACAGCAGCTTCCATTGTTGAAATAAGTAATTTGAAAGAAGACTTGTCCACTCTTGGTGAACTTCCAAATACATTCATCCAAAATGTGAATGGTAAACTTATTTCAACAAACAGGTTTGTCAGGCCTCAAAATACTGACAGCTTGTGTGAACTCAGCTCAAAAGCTGATGTTGGAGTTTGTTCTCCAAAACAGCCTGCTAAGTGCTCTGCTAGCTCACACAAGCAGAAGAAAGGAAAACATGCTCAAACTGAAGCTGTGGATGCTAAGCCTGTTGACAAAACAGGTTCAGAGTCCAAAGCTGTTGGTAAAAAGCATGTTAATCCTTTTGATGCTAAACATTTTGAAAATAAGTTTTCAAAAAGTAAGCAGCCTGTTTTCAACAAGGGTAAGTCTCAGGTTGAAAACAAAACTGCTGTGATTTCAAATAAGTTTTCAAATCATGGTGGTAAGTTGGTTTTAAATGAAAATAAGTTTTTCAAAACCAAACACAGTGAGTATGCTGATTGGCAGCATAAATCACAACTCAGTAGGGGCAAAGGCAAAGCCATTGCTCAAACTGAGACAACTGGGAATAAGTTTCCCAAACCTGTGGAAGCTCAAAAGCCAATCAAGCTTCCTGTCTTTGACATCTGTCCTCCCAAAAAGAGGAAAGAAGAGACAGTCAAAGCTGTGGCCTTTGAACTTACCACACAAGCTGTTGAGTCTACAAAAAATGCTAAACCTGAAAGAATCAACAAAAACAGCTCAGAATGTGTTTCTGAAGGTTCTTCTTCCAAAAGTTCTAAAAAGAGAAAATGTTACAAGTGTGAGAAGAAGACACATCTGGCCAAGGACTGTCCTGAACCTGAGGACATGAGGCCTGTTGACTCTGCTGTTTCCCTCACAGCTGTTACAAGCAGTGGTGGAAATGTCATAGTCACTGAGGATGGTATTCAAGCTGATACCATTCAAATAGGGAATATTAGTGTGGACATCCCAAATCCATCAACAAATGTTGATGAAGTAGGAGAACTCATCTGTGTGATGAGTTCCCCTAAAAATAACTAATAATTCTCTTTTCACTCTGCAGGAAAAACAACCTTCCCAGGTTTGGTACTTGGACAGTGGCTGCTCAGGGCACATGACAGGTTGTAAGGAATTGCTGAGTGATCTCAGGCCTGAAAAAGGGCCAAAAGTCACCTTTGGTGACAATGTGCAGGGATCCACTGAGGGATATGGAACTCTTAAAGCTGGTGCTGCAGTGTTCAAAAGGGTAGCCTATGTGGTTGGGCTAAAACATAACCTTGTTAGCATAAGCCAACTGTGTGATGCTGGATACAAGGTTAACTTT
>JAANYP010002769.1:0-62478 GCA_020465985.1 Centrapalus pauciflorus
GGTGTTGAAACAGGTTCTAATGTACTTCAAGCTCTTTCAAGTCCCGACCTAAGAACTAGGTCCAGCCAATCCTTTGCCTTTACCTGAAAAATAATGCAACAACGGGTAAGCTTATTTGCTTAGTGAGAATGTAGAATTTCACATTTAACATGCAATTATGAACGCGGAAGCACATGCACTGCACTCTGCTCATGCACGGCTCAGCTCTATATGCACTGCACTAGGCTCATGCACAGCTCAATCTCGAAGGGTCATTGGCCAATTAATGCTCTTTTGATGCGCGACTTTGCTCAGCTCCCAGTTATAAAACTGTTGTTGCTCTTGAGACTTTTAGACAATTTCATAAAGAATGCTCGGATGATGATAAATCCATACACACGCATCATTAGTGGGGATCAGCCACGTACTGGGCTAGCTACCAGTAAAAGCTCTATATGGATATCATCGGAATGCTCAGCTCTAGCTACCCTCTGTGCTTTCATCACGTAAATCAGCACATCATAAGCCTAACATTAACCCAGCACTGAGCAATAGTGATGGTGTTAAGCTTAACAATCAAATGACTCGTCAAAGAATCGAATCTAGAAGAGGAAATACTCAGCTCAACAAATCATAGTAAATATACCATGACAATATATCAATAAGCTCAAGATCAGAATGCCAAACAAATCAGAATCATGCAACAAAAGTCTCAATTCACATAATATGCAGATAAAGTGAAATATACAACTCACAGTTACTGGTTATTTGTGCTCTTTTATTTTCTGGCTCTGGCTCTGTTGCTCACAATCTGTAGTGGATAGAACCACTATCTGACTTATATCAGACTTTCAGATGCTCGCCATTTTGCTCGTTGCTCAATCTGTTATTAATATCATTTCTGATATTTATTAGCTCTTCGAATCTAGTATGGCTTTGAATCTGTTGTGTGCTTCGAATCTATAGGCATGTTCGAGTCTATATATCTGTTTCGAGTCTAAGTTCCCATTTCGAGTCTATTAGCTTCGAATCTAGGTATTAATCTCGAATCTATGAATTATTTTCGAATCTATCCTATATTATGATAAGGATTCGAGTTTATCTTCCTGCATGCTTCGAATCTATTTCTTAGATTCGAATGTGTTCGAATCTAATACATAAAGGCTTCAAATTTGAATTTAAAGAAAGATTTTGATAAGATTGATGATTATATAATCAAGATACGAAATGATTGAGATTAAAAGACCAAACTAACGAATAAATATCTGATAAATTATTCAATAAATATCTGATTATCGAACCAAAAATGTAATTTTATTACATTACTTTGAGTTATAACTTAATTAAGTCTTTGAAATATTTTAATTAAATTATATAAATATTTAAATTATGATTTATAATTTAATAAATTATTAAGATAATTAAATAAAAGATATATAAGATACGAAAGTAATAGTGGGTTAAGTAGCAAACATAACTAGTTAAAGTATATAAACGGATTTTAAGTTCATAAAATCAGATTCACTCTCTCTCTCTAGACTCTCTCTCTAGAATTTCTCTCTCTACTCTCTCTCTACTCTCTCTCTAAGATTTCTACCAAACTGACCGTCGGATTTCCAAGATTTATACGTCATCGGGAAGATTGCGAAGAGTACTACAAGATTATGCATTTGCATGAATGATTACGCATGAATTCAAGGTAAGAATTTACGTTTTAAGTTTTATATCTTTCGGTTTTTAGAAATAAACTCGAATTTACTATTTTGATGAGATTTAAGCTACTTTAACTTAAAATTTAACTAGAATAAGTATAAATAAGAAAGATTAGGGGTAATACTTAACATATTTTGGTGATTTTAGTATTAAAACGGGTGATTTAAAGTTATAAAGATGATCAGATTCGAGATAGTAAGAACAAACTCGAGATATTCAAATGCCTCGAATCTACATGAATTTCGAATCTAAACCACTAGATTCGAATTGTGTAGTGTACTTCGAATCTAGTATGGCTTTGAATCTGTTGTGTGCTTCGAATCTATAGGCATGTTCGAGTCTATATATCTGTTTCGAGTCTAAGTTCCCATTTCGAGTCTATTAGCTTCGAATCTAGGTATTAATCTCGAATCTATGAATTATTTTCGAATCTATCCTATATTATGATAAGGATTCGAGTTTAACTTCCTGCATGCTTCGAATCTATTTCTTAGATTCGAATGTGTTCGAATCTAATACATAAAGGCTTCAAATTTGAATTTAAAAAAAGATTTTGATAAGATTGATGATTATATAATCAAGATACGAAATGATTGAGATTAAAAGACCAAACTAACGAATAAATATCTGATAAATTATTCAAATGAATCAAAGAGCTAATAAATATCAGAAATGATATTAATAACAAATTGAGCAACGAGCAAAATGGCGAGCATCTGAAAGTCTGATATAAGTCAGATAGTGGTTCTATCCACTACAGATTGTGAGCAACAGAGCCAGAGCCAGAAAATAAAAGAGCACAAATAACCAGTAACTGTGAGTTGTAGATTTCACTTTATCTGCATATTATGTGAATTGAGACTTTTGTTGCATGATTCTGATTTGTTTGGCATTCTGATCTTGAGCTTATTGATATATTGTCATGGTATATTTACTATGATTTGTTGAGCTGAGTATTTCCTCTTCTAGATTCGATTCTTTGACGAGTCATTTGATTGATAAGCTTAACACCATCACTATTGCTCAGTGCTGGGTTAATGTTAGGCTTATGATGTGCTGATTTACGTGATGAAAGCACAGAGGGTAGCTAGAGCTGAGCATTCCGATGATATCCATATAGAGCTTTTACTGGTAGCTAGCCCAGTACGTGGCTGATCCCCACTAATGATGCGTGTGTATGGATTATCATCATCCGAGCATTCCTTATGAAATTGTCTAAAAGTCTCAAGAGCAACAACAGTTTTATAACTGGGAGCTGAGCAAAAGTCGCGCATCAAAAGAGCATTAATTGGCCAATGTCCCTTCGAGATTGAGTTGTGCATGAGCCTAGTGCAGTGCATATAGAGCTGAGCCGTGCATGAGCCGAGTGCAGTGCATGTGCTTCCGCGTTCATAATTGCATGTTAAAATGTGAAATTCTACATTCTCACTAAGCAAATAAGCTTACCCCGTTGTTGCATTATTTTTCAGGTTAAGGCAAAGGATTGGCTGGACCTAGTTCTTAGGTCGGGACTTGAAAGAGCTTGAAGTACATTAGAACCTGTTTCAACACCTTGGTACTTGATTGATGAATGAGCTTTGGGGTTCGGGGCTAGTTAATATTATGATGATTTGATGTAATAGTCTAGAAGTCTGCCCCTATTACTTAAAAATTATCTCTGATTGTAATTAACTTTTATTCCGCTGGAATTTGAGCAATTATTATGTATTTTGGATATTTAGAAAGTTTGTTGCTATTTTAAGAAAATTTGAACTCGGAATCATTGTTATGGAGTATTATGAAATTAAAAGTTATTAATGATAAATTTAAAAATAAATCAGTATTTTATGGAACCGGTTAAGTTGAGGGGTAAAATGTGCAAAATGGTGAAAATGAGAGTTTTTATCCTTTTTATTCTCATTTTCGAGTTTGTTAATCTTTACAACTTAAATCCTTCATTTCAAAGCCTAAAATCATGAATATATCAAGTATTATACCTAGGTTTGATTCTATTACACATATACTATCATATTCTAGCTAAAACTCAAGCAAAATCGGCTTTAAATCGCATTAAAATGACAGATTCGAACTTATGTTCTTCAAAACCGAAACACAAAATCTTAAAAGAGTCGATTCTTACCTTAATCCGTATGAAATCAAAAATCCAACCGTAGGTTGTTGTTGTACTCCTCGAGATCTTTCTGATGACGTATAAATCTCTATAATCGGCCGGTCGGTTTGTGAGATATCTTAGAGAGATGTAGAGAGAATCTAGAGAGAGAAAGTTGTAGAGAGAGAGTGACTTATGGAAGTGGATCTCAGAGGATTCTGCTAAAAAGGGGAGTGATTGAGAATTTGAAAGTTGTCTCGCAGTATTGCAAGAATTAAGAAGTTGTACGCCAAATTTTCGAAGTGCGAGTTTTGGCTGCAACAGATACAGTTTCTAGGACATGTGATTTCGGGGGCTGGGATTTCGGTAGATCCGGCTAAAGTTGAAGCGATAAAGAATTGGGAGCCACCTCAAACAGCTACCGAAGTTAGAAGTTTTCTGGGATTGGCAGGATATTATCGGAGGTTCATAAAGGATTTTTCTAAGATTGCAGTTCCTCTGACCGCATTAACAAAGAAAAATGCACCGTTTGTGTGGGAAACTGTGCAGCAGGAGGCATTTGAGATCCTGAAGAAAATGTTAAGCGAAGCGCCGATACTTGCCTTACCTGAAGGCAACGATGATTTCGTGGTGTATACGGATGCCTCAAGACTGGGGTTAGGCGCTGTATTGATGCAGCGTGGGAAGGTTATTGCTTATGCTTCAAGACAGCTTAAGCAACATGAGAAGAACTACTCAACTCATGATCTTGAGTTAACAGCTGTTACGTTTGCATTGAAATTATGGAGGCATTATTTATATGGGACTAAGTGTCAACTCTACACGGACCATAAGAGTTTGAAATACATCTTTAGTCAGAAAGAGCTTAACATGAGACAGCGTAGGTCGATGGAACTTATAAAGGATTATGATTGCGAAATCCTTTACCACCCCGGAAAAGCTAATGTGGTGGCTGATGCTTTGAGTCGCAAAGCATATGCTAAAGATTGCTGCTACATGTTGACATCTACTATGTTAACATCCACAATTATAGATGATGTCAAGGCCGCACAGGAGGAAGCCTTGAAAGACGAGAATGAAGCCCAAGGATAACGCAGATGACCAACATCGGATATCCTCATCGTGCCATCCTTCTTCTTTACAAACAGTACCGGAGCTCCCCACGGCGATGAACTCGGCCGAATGAAGCCCTTATCCAACAATTCTTGTAGCTGTGTCATCATTTCCTTCATCTCGGTTGGGGCAAGACGATAAGGAGAACGAGCTACCGGTGCAGCTCCAGGGATCAAGTCAATCCTAAATTCTACTTGTCTTTCAGGCGGCACGCCAGGCAAGTCTTCCGGAAACACATCCGGGAATTGTGAAACAACCGGCACATCGGCCAAAGTTCTCTTCTCTGCCTTAGCATCAATCGCATATGCTAAGTATGCATCACATCCCTTTGCAACAAGCTTTCGAGCTTTTGCAATAGTCAGCAAACACAGATCCCCGCTTCTCCTATCCCCATATATACATATCTCACGCCCCTCCGGGGTAGTTATCTTTATCATTCGGCTCTTACACACTATATGAGCTTCATTCTTGATCAACCAGTCCATTCCGACTATCACATCAAACTCGCTGAACTCTATTGGAATCAGATCTAAATTGAAGACTACATCTTCAATTACTAACGTGCAATTTCGATATACATGATCTACCTTAACTAAAGTATTGCTAGCAGTTTCAATATCAAGTATAGCAGACAACTTAGACAGTGGCATAGCAAGTCTTTGTGCAAACACAGTAGAAACAAACGACCTATTGGCACCCGAATCAAATAAAACTCGTGCAGGCATAGAATTAACTATGAACGTACCCGTGACGACCTCCGGATTTAGTGAAGACCACAACAATCTACAAACGGAAGTTAGAAGACCACCAATCTCGTGTGGCACCCTTGCCAAGACAACCACCATTTACAATACACCCAGGATTAATCACCATCATACAATAACATAATGATCTGATAACCTAAATTAAGTGCGGAAGCATTTAAAAGCATAAATAAAGCAGTGCAACAAGGGTTAAACACCCTACGGTGCTATAAGGTACCAAGTCTAGGTCTACACACCCATACATTTATTACAATCATCCAGAATATAATACAACATTGTCCAAATCACGATTACCGATTAAATAGTGTCGAGTCTCCCAAAATCTTCCAAATGACCTAACTATAAGGTCCAGCAGTAGACTTCCCTTTTCCTGTAAAATAAAAATCAACAACTGGGGAATAAGTGGATGCTTAGTGAATACATAGATTGCGCATTTTATAAATTTTTATTAAGCCCAAGGATAACACAGATGACCAACATCGGATATCCTCTTCGTACACAAAGTACGGACCAGAGCCGCAGCCCCTTCGAGCTCACAGCTCGGCATTTAAACATACCATCTGAGACAAACGTACGATCGGGGATGACATACTGTCTACCGGGCCTAGGAGGGATCAGCTCCAGGTCATATAGCACAGTAACATCAGAGTAATCGATGCGACCCACCGGTCCATCACTAGATGCACAACAACCGAAAGGACATGCAACAAGTAAGAATGTGCATCTAAATCTACGCAAGTTAGTAGAATTCCAACCAAACAAATGAAACAACAGGTCTCAGCAGGCAAAGCTTACATAAAACAAATATAAACATGCGAAATCTAATGTACTCACAGTGGGTGCGTAATTTATCTTTTAACCGATATTATTTCTCTTCGGGCTTTCAACCGGATCCACCAAGTACCCCACTGTGGGTTAAACAACACCACAAGGGACCTGTTAAGTTAATTACAACAATACCTCGTGTCAATAACCATTTAAATCCATAAAACCATGTTTCGTAAATTTTGCAATATTTTTCCCATTTCGGATCCATATCCAAATTCGAACCTCATGTATTAAATTTGAAACCATGCTCGAGTCATCCTGTGAGACCCTCTGATTTCTCAAAGGTCTCAAGTCAAGGCCCAGTAGCAATGCAATATCAATCAAGAAACTAAGATAAAATTTACAATTGCGGAAATAAAATTAATTACAAACAGAGACAGAATTTTAAGTAGCAAGGTACAAATATCTAGACTATTACATCAAATCACATAATATAAACTAGACCCGAACCCCAAAGCTCAATCATCAGCTAAGTACCAAGGTGTTGGAACAGGTTCTAATGTACTTCAAGCTCTTTCAAGTCCTGACCTAAGAACTAGGTCCAGCCAATCCTTTGCCTTTACCTGAAAAATAATGCAACAACGGGGTAAGCTTAATTGCTTAGTGAGAATGTAGAATTTCACATTTAACATGCAATTATGAACGCGGAAGCACATGCACTGCACTCGGCTCATGCACGGCTCAGCTCTATATGCACTGCACTAGGCTCATGCACAGCTCAATCTCGAAGGGTCATTGGCCAATTAATGCTCTTTTGATGCGCGACTTTTGCTCAGCTCCCAGTTATATAAACTGTTGTTGCTCTTGAGACTTTTAGACAAAATCATAGGGAATGCTCGGATGATGATAAATCCATACACACGCATCATTAGTGGGGATCAGCCACGTACTGGGCTAGCTAACAGTAAAAGCTCTATATGGATATCATCGGAATGCTCAGCTCTAGCTACCCTCTGTGCTTTCATCACATAAATCAGCACATCATAAGCCTAACATTAACCCAACACTGAGCAATAGTGATGGTGTTAAGCTTAACAATCAAATGACTCATCAATGAAATAGACTCTGGTAGAATAAATGCTCAGCTCAACAAATCATAGTAAATATACTATGATAATATAAATCAATAAGTTCAAGATCAGAATGTCAATAAAATCAGGATCATGCAACAAAAGTCTCAATTCACATAATATGCAGTTAAATTGAAATCTACAACTCACAGTTACTGGTTATTTGCACTTTCTGGCTCTGGCTCAGTTGCTCTCAATCTGTTAATCATATCATTATTGATATTTATTAGCCTCAGAATCATTTGAATAATAAATTCAATGTTCATTCGTTGGTCTTTAATCTCAAAGTCTCATAAGATTGCATTTTCGGAAATCTGATCATATGTGATCGTGCATATATATATTCATATGATTTCTATTTGATGGTATTTCTTAATTTTATAGATCTTGATTTCAATATTTGATCATTCATATTTATATAAGGAATCTGTTGTATATATATATTTTGAATTATAAATACTGCATTCAGATTAGGACCATCCGAATTCGGATTATCCAGATTCGGTTCTAAATCATCCGAAATGACACATCCGAAGTTGGTCCGAATTGAGTCATCCGAAATATGAACCGAGATGGGGCACCATCCGAAATTTTGACACTTCATTCGAATTGTACAAGAAGCGCAGAGAACTCGCCGAGTTGGCTTGGTGAACTCGCCGAGTTCACGTCCGAAGTACGGACCCCAAACCGGATTCCGGACACATCCGAGTTCGGTTCTATTTCAGGTCCAAAACTTATTTCGGTTCTCATCCGAATTCGGGTCCCAACCGAATTCGGATCCAATACTTATGAATTTTTGAAGAAATATTCAAGTGTTCTTGGGAACTCGCCGAGTTCCCCTATGAACTCGCCGAGTTCACATGCAGATATGCAGGTCGCAACTTACGGATTTTTATTAAAATTGCCCAAAAACACTTTTTAGTAACATGCAATGAAATATAAAGTGGTGTTATCATTAATTAAGTGTTTTTATACAATTTTCCTTATCCATAACATCATAATTCATTCAAGATCATTCAAAATAGATTATTATTTTTTTTTGTCAAAACACATTTTTACTTAAAATTTCAGATTTTGAACTTATTTGAATGAATTAATCCGTAGATTTTGTTTCTGATACTTCTGTTAACTTAAATTTACCATAATCTTCAGAAATTTTAAACATGCAACCTAAATTTCTTACTATTTAATCCTAGGTTTCGGTTTCTAATAAAAATCGAACCAAACTCTTGAAATTAGGGAGTTTAGTCAATAATTACCTCAAATTCGTGTGTAATCCTACATGCAACCGTATATTCTTGTAGTATTCTTCGAGATCTTCCCGATGACGTATAAATCTTGATGATCCGACGGTCGGTTTAGAAGAAATCTTAGAGAGATGTAGAGAGAGAGTAGAGAGAGAAAATCTTAGAGAGAGAGTCTAGAGAGAGAAAGAAATCTGATTTTCTAAACTTAAATTCCGTTTATATACTCTAACTAGTTATGTTTGCTACTTAACCCACTATTACTTTCGTATCTTATATATCTTTTATTTAATTATCTTAATAATTTATTAAATCATAAATCATAATATATTATATTATTCAATTAAATATTCTAAAACTTAATTAATTTATAATTCAAAGTACTGTAATAATATTACATTATTGGTTCGATGATCAGATATTTAACTTGGGCTAAAAGTTGGGTTGTTACAGAATGGGCTCCACCACGCACAAACTTCGTCCCTGAAGTTAGATATGTTCGAACAGACTTGGGCAGATAGCTTTTATGATATCTCTTAATTCCCAAGGCTGATACAAACTTTTGTGGTGTTTCCACTAAACGAGCACCATCTGTATTTCATGGTTTATGTTTCTTTGAAATTTTCAAGCACAAGAAACTCAAGTTTCTCTTCTGAGCTTCATATTTGATTCAATATTTCGCTGTTTGATCATTTTAAGAATTCTGACTTATTATTCATACTCTTAATATATGAGCTTTATGCTTTACGCCATAATCAATCCAGATAACAACTCAATACATGAGTTAGCTCATATATCACTTTCGTTTGATCTTGAGCCAGTTATGGCTTTTTAAATCTCTCATCTGAATTATTGCAAAATTTTCATTTGCTAACTTATGCAATCACATAAGAGATTTGTAGAAATTCTGATTATCAGTGATATAGTCACTTTGTGGGCTTTTGAGATTTAACTTTATATCTCTTTCAATTTAACTATCATCTCTATATTTTAGTTAGTTCATGTCTCTTCTGATTTGCTCTTGAAATAGATACAGAGCTTTTCGGGAGTCTGATATCTGTACTTTTATGTTTCTTTATTGATGATGTTTCAATCATTAATCGCTTAACCAATTTCTGATTTATGTTGTCTTGTTATGAAGATTTATAATTTTTCTTCGCTCTAACAAACCAATGGAATCAATCTTCCGGCACAACAATCGGAGTCAACTCTTCGTATAACGACTCCATCTTACCTACCTTGGTCTCCAATTATACTGCTATATCTGCCACATCCTTTACATAAGCAGTCTCTCAAGAAGCAAAATCTTCCAAGAAGATCGAGTGTTTAGAAGTTAAGAATAAAAGATTGAGGCAAAATGTTGAAATGCTGCATTTAAAACTCGCCGAACAAAACAGGAGTTCGAACAAAGAATCAAAATTTGGAGTTACAATCGTCCACATCTTCTTCGCAACGGTTCAGCAGTTTATGGATATTAATGACATGAAAATTAATGCTATATAGAATCGAATTCCAGGGAAACAATTTAATAGAAATCGACAATTTGCTTAGGTTTTCTCGGTGTGATTCGTTAGACACGACGACAGATTCTGTTATTGAAGTCAGGTCTCGAGTTACCAGGGTTCCAAAACCGTCTCCACGACCATTTAGATCATCTTCTACTTTATCGTCATCGCCTTCCTCTATTAGTTCATTGTGTAATTCGGTCAAGATGCTTCGACAAAACAATAATCTTTGATTCTGTTTAATTATATGTATAGACTTAGGCTTGAATCTTCATTGGTGAATTTCTGAATTTGAAATTACTTTACTCTTTTGGCGGAAGCTTCTCATTTATATACAAATAGGTGGAATAAGAATTCCATATGGACTATCTCACTAGTCTCGCATCGACATAATGAGAACCCAACACTTACATCTATATTGACATATAACAGACTTTTCATTGGCCATTTATGACCAATGCTTGACTTTACAAAGATCTCAATCTATTTCTTTATCACTCTCGCTTTGTTCCTCTGACTTCTTTGATTCTCGTTCAAGTTGTCATTAGGTGCTTAATTACTTGATTTAGATACTCTTCTCATTAATATTTATTGGATCAGCAACTTCTACCTCTGTCTCATTATAAGACACGCTGTAATCATTTAGATTACAAGGATTTACGAAGTAGCTGGTGTTTAGGATTATATTTTGATTTCTTAAAGCTTCTGAATCATACACGATTCAGATTACAATATCTATATTGTTTATAAGTAAAATTTCTGATTGGAAAGGTATTTGTATAATAACTTCAACTGATACAACCCATATGTCATTCGCATTATTCACTATCGATGACAGGGTTGTACAGTTAACTCACTACTTATGTTGGAATTGAAATTCGTATGATAACGGAATTAAATCATTTTAGCATATAATAAACTTAGTATTAGTTACCATTGTGGTCTTTTGGCGTCTCTGGTATCTCCTCGGCAACCTCAGCAGTTATATGGAAAGCTCGCGCCTTTGCTGTAGGTATCATTGTAGTACTCTGATGAATTGCTCTGCCAACGGGTTGATCCTGATTAGTAAGCACGCGTGCATTTGGGCAATGTTTGGCATAATGTCCACGCTCACCACAGTTGTAGCATACATCGCTTCTTTCTGGGCACTCGTCACTTCCATGTCCAATCCGGTTACAAGTGTAACAAGTCACATCTATAGGGTTGCAGCGTCCGCTATGAAATTTGTTACAGCGTTTACATGTTCGCGCTCCTGACTGTAGAGAGTAAACTTTAGTCTTCTGAGGTGTAGAGGATGCTTGTGACTGCTGCTGACTGGACTTTGTTGAACTGAAGAATCTACTAGATTTCTGTTTCTTAGGTGGAGATGGACATGTAGGATTTACAGCCATCATAACAGGTTCACAACTCGAATCTGTGAATTCCCGCTCCACCATCCTTGCTTCTTCCACAATACTAAGATACGTTTTGAATTTTATGCTACTCATTTGTCTTCTATATATTGGATTCAGACCCAGTCTGGATCGATTTATCTTACGCTCTTCTGTTGCTACTTGATATGACGAGTAGCCGCAAAGTCTCGAGAACTCATGCTCGTATTCATCAACGGTCTTAGTTCCTTGTTTCAATTGCATCAACTGCATCTCGAGTTCGTCTTGTTTATCCGTTGGATAGTATTTGGCGTTGAACATCTCTAAGAACTGCTCCCAATCCAATGTCGTAATTGCTTCCTCACCATAGATGCTTCTTTGTGTTTTCCACCAGGCTCTAGCAGCTCCAACGAACAGTGCTGTAGCAAACTTAACTCTATTGTTGTCCAGACATTCTGAGATACTGAAGATCTCTTCAGTATGACTTATCCAATCTAACGCTTGTATTGGATTTACTGTGCCTTCAAACGTCATAGCACCACTCGCTTTGAAATCTTTAAATCTACAGCCTTTTGGCTGCACAACTCGTTTATTAACGTGCTCATTATCAGATTCCGATTCGCTCGAGTGTTCAGTTTGCTTCTTTTTATGTTTATTTCTCTTTTCAGTTTTCTTTATTGATTCAATTTGCTCTAGCATAAACTTGTTTTGTTGCTCATTATTCTGGGTTATTAGTTGTTGCATCATTTCCAGGACTTGCTCTGGGGTCATGCCACCTGATGGTCCACCTTCTCCTGACATAGCTCTGAAATTCAAATTACTAAACATTTAGATCATTAGCCTAGCACATTGTACCCTTTCATGCCCCGTCCTACTAGTCTCTGAAACCTATCTTAGTTCAAGCCATCCTATCATGATTGATATTATAGCATTGCACAAGTTTGAGATCATGTATTACATGTAATACAATGATTCACTCAAACTATTGCTCTGATACCATCCTGTGAGACCCTCTGATTTCTCAAAGGTCTCAAGTCTAGGTCCCATTAGCAATGCAATATCAATCATGAAACAAAGATAAAATTAACAATTGCGGAAATAAAGTTAATTACAAACAGAGACAGAATTTAAGTAGCAAAGTACAAACATCTATACTATTATACCAAATCACATAATATAAACTAAACCCGAACCCCAAAGCTCTATTATCATCCAAATACCAAGATGTCGAAACAGGTTCTAATGCACTTCAAGCTCTTTCAGATTCCTGACCTATGTACTAGGTCCAGCCAATCCTTTGCCTTTACCTGAAAAATAATGCAACAACGAGGTAAGCTTATTTGCTTAGTGAGAATGTAGAATTTCACATTTTAACATGCAATTATGAACGCGGAAGCACATGCACTGCACTCGGCTCATGCACGGCTCAGCTCTATATGCACTGCACTAGGCTCATGCACAACTCAATCTCGAAGGGACATTGGCCAATTAATGCTCTTTTGATGCGCGACTTTTGCTCAGCTCCCAGTTATAAAACTGTTGTTGCTCTTGAGACTTTTAGACAAATTCATAAGGAATGCTCGGATGATGATAATCCATACACACGCATCATTAGTGGGGATCAGCCACGTACTGGGCTAGCTACCAGTAAAAGCTCTATATGGATATCATCGGAATGCTCAGCTCTAGCTACCCTCTGTGCTTTCATCACGTAAATCAGCACATCATAAGCCTAACATTAACCCAGCACTGAGCAATAGTGATGGTGTTAAGCTTATCAATCAAATGACTCGTCAAAGAATCGAATCTAGAAGAGGAAATACTCAGCTCAACAAATCATAGTAAATATACCATGACAATATATCAATAAGCTCAAGATCAGAATGCCAAACAAATCAGAATCATGCAACAAAAGTCTCAATTCACATAATATGCAGATAAAGTGAAATCTACAACTCACAGTTACTGGTTATTTGTGCTCTTTTATTTTCTGGCTCTGGCTCTGTTGCTCACAATCTGTAGTGGATAGAACCACTATCTGACTTATATCAGACTTTCAGATGCTCGCCATTTTGCTCGTTGCTCAATCTGTTATTAATATCATTTCTGATATTTATTAGCTCTTTGATTCATTTGAATAATTTATCAGATATTTATTCATTAGTTTGGTCTTTTAATCTCAATCATTTCGTGTCTTGATTATATAATCATCAATCTTATCAAAATCTTTCTTTAAATTCAAATTTGAAGCCTTTATGTATTAGATTCGAACACATTCGAATCTAAGAAATAGATTCGAAGCATGCAGGAAGTTAAAATGAAAATAATTCATAGATTCGAGATTAATACCTAGATTCGAAGCTAATAGACTCGAAATGGGAACTTAGACTCGAAACAGATATATAGACTCGAACATGCCTATAGATTCGAAGCACACAACAGATTCAAAGCCATACTAGATTCGAAGTACACTACACAATTCGAATCTAGTGGCTTAGATTCGAAATTCATGTAGATTCGAGGCATTTGAATATCTCGAGTTAGTTCTTACTATCTCGAATCTGATCATCTTTATAACTTTAAATCACCCGTTTTAAGACTAAAAATCACCAAAATATGTTAAGTATTACCCCTAATCTTTCTTATTTATACTTATTCTAGTTAAATCTTAAGTTAAAGTAGCTTAAATCTCATCAAAATAGTAAATTCGAGTTTATTTCTAAAAACCGAAAGATATAAAACTTAAAACGTAAATTCTTACCTTGAATTCATGCGTAATCATTCATGCAAATGCATAATCTTGTAGTACTCTTCGCAATCTTCCCGATGACGTATAAATCTTGGAAATCCGACGGTCAGTTTGGTAGAAATCTTAGAGAGAGAGTAGAGAGAGAGTAGAGAGAGAAATTCTAGAGAGAGAGTCTAGAGAGAGAGAGTGAATCTGATTTTATGAACTTAAAATCCGTTTATATACTTTAACTAGTTATGTTTGCTACTTAACCCACTATTACTTTCGTATCTTATATATCTTTTATTTAATTATCTTAATAATTTATTAAATTATAAATCATAATTTAAATATTTATATAATTTAATTAAAATATTTCAAAGACTTAATTAAGTTATAACTCAAAGTAATGTAATAAAATTACATTTTTGGTTCGATAATCAGATATTTATTTTCTTAGATTCGAAGCCTGTACCATACTTGAGGCCTTTACTTTCGAATTTATATACTAAACTCGAATCCTAATACATAAAGGCTTCGAATTTGAATTTAAAGCTTGAGTTCAGATTTGAATTTAATTGGTAAACTTGAAACCCACTCCTTAAGCTTGAATATATTAAATGAATTCGTATACAATACATAAAATATCAATGAATGCTTTTAGGATTAACTATATATATATATATATCCAAAGATCCATGAAGAATTTAAAGAAAGATTTTGATAAGATTGATGAGCATATAATCAAGATACGAAATGTTGAGATTAAAAGACCAAACTAACGAATCTCGAGCTTATTAAAAGAATGAACATTGAATTTATTATTCAAATGATTCTGAGGCTAATAAATATCAATAATGATATGATTAACAGATTGAGAGCAACTGAGCCACAGTCAGAAAGTGCAAATAGCCAGTAACTGTGAGTTGTAGATTTCATTTTAACTGCATATTATGTGAATTGAGACTTTTGTTGCATGATTCTGATTTATTGATAATCTGATCTTGAGCTTATTGAAATATTGTCATAGTATATTTACTATGATTTGTTGAGTTGAGTATTTCTTCTTCTAGATTCGATTCTTTGACGAGTCACTTGATTGTTAAGCTTAACACCATCACTATTGCTCAGTGTTGGGTTAATGTTAGGCTTATGATGTGCTGATTTACGTGATGAAAGCACAGAGGGTAGCTAGAGCTGAGCATTCCGATGATATCCATATAGAGCTTTTACTGGTAGCTAGCCCAGTACGTGGCTGATCCCCACTAATGATGCGTGTGTATGGATTTATCATCATCCGAGTATTCCTTATGAATTTGTCTAAAAGTCTCAAGAGCAACAACAGTTTTATAACTGGGAGCTGAGCAAAGTCGCGCATCAAAAGAGCATTAATTGGCCAATGTCCCTTCGAGATTGAGTTGTGCATGAGCCTAGTGCAGTGCATATAGAGCTGAGCCGTGCATGAGCCGAGTGCAGTGCATGTGCTTCCGCGTTCATAATTGCATGTTAAAATGTGAAATTCTACATTCTCACTAAGCAAATAAGCTTACCCCGTTGTTGCATTATTTTTCAGGTAAAGGCAAAGGATTGGCTGGACCTAGTTCTTAGGTCGGGACTTGAAAGAGCTTGAAGTACATTAGAACCTGTTTCAACAGCTTGGTACTTGATTGATGAATGAGCTTTGGGGTTCGGGGCTAGTTCATATTATGATGATTTGATGTAATAGTCTAGAAGTCTGCCCCTATTACTTAAAAATTATCTCTGATTGTAATTAACTTTTATTCCGCAATTGTTAATTTTATCTTAGTTTCATGATTGATATTGCATTGCTAATGGGACCTAGACTTGAGGCCTTTGAGAAAATCAGAGGTCCTCACAGGATGGTTTACTGTAACAACCTAACTTTTGATCTAGTCGTAAATTCAGTAATATATTGAGCCGATAATGTAATAATGTTACATTATTTGAATTATAATTTAATTAAGTAATGAAATATTTAATTAAATTATATAAATATTTATATTATGAATTAATAAATTATTAAAGAAAATTAAATAAAAGAGATATAATATACAAAAATGAAAGTGGGTTAGCTAGCAAATATAACTAGATGACGTATATAAACGAGAATTATATTCAAAAACTCAGATTTACTCTCTCTCTCTAACTCTCTCTCTCTAACTTTCTCTCTCTACTCTCTCTCTACCTTCTCTCTAAAATTTCTTCCAAACCGACCGTCCGATTATCAAGATATATATACCGTTAGGAAGATCTCGGAGAATACTACACGAATATACTATCTTCTGCGTGATTTCATACGAATTTGAGGTAAGAATTTATATTTTTACGTTTTGTATATATTTCGGTATTTTCGAGTTTGCTAGTTTAATGAAATCTAAAGCTATTTTTATGGAAATTAACTAGAATAAGTATAATATAATCGAACATAGGCTTAATATTGATCATAATTGTGATTTATGCCTTAGAAATTCATGTTTTAGAGTTGTAAATATGATCAGATTCGAGAATACTAAGAACAGATTCGAATGAGTGGATTTCGAATCTAAGCCATTAGATTCGAATGGCTATGCTTCGATTCTGTATCCTTAGACTCGAGTTATGTGTGGGTTTCGAATCTATGTATGATTCGAATCTATGGATGGCTTGAATCTATATCACTAATTCGAATCTATTCCCTAGAATCTATTCTGTATATGCTTCGAATCTAAGTCAATAGATTCGAATGATAGGTGTTTCGAATCTAATACCCCAAACTCGAATGTATATGTTCGAATCTATCATCCTAGATTCGAATATGTATGAAAGTATGATTTTGTTCCTAGTCTAAGATTAAGTTATTAAATGAGTCATGAACAAACAAGTTATCAGAATCAGATAAAATAAAGATTTAAAGATAAAGGACTGATATTAATATGATTTGATATGATATAATTCTGGACAGGTTCAGTGAAATTCTGAACATAAAGACAAAGATTTTTAAAAGACTTAAAAGCGGGTCAGAGAATTGATTGACAGATTGCAGATAGAAAAAATCCTGAGATAACTCAGGTGGCAGATTCATATATCTGTTTGACCAAGACCTAGAACTGTGAGTTATAGATATTCAGATTGAACATGCATAGATCCGGTTGAGATATATTGTTGCTGATAGATTTATTGACATTCATTTTATCAGCTGGAATGAGACCTGTGCACACCATGGATGGGTGTTGCCCAGTGAATCATGATAGCTATTTGATTATCTTTTCATATTGCATTTATTATTGCTTCAGACTTTGCCTTATGATTCATTGCTATCATGACTTCTAAGACATATGCTTGCATTATTGATCAGACATTTGTTAGAATTGATTCAGCTTGACTAGCCCATATGGTCTATTGTTCTAGACCCGGCTATTTCACCAGTTCTTATGAACTTGGTAATGACCTCCGATGTTCCGCCATATTGACTTACTGGTAGCTAGCCAAGTATGTGGCTGATCCCCACGATTTAAGCGTGAGTGTGGCTCGAACATCATCCGATCTTATGATACTATATCTCAATCATGAGGGCTGTAGCGGCAGCCAAGACATATCACGCTTAGATTTATGACTCCGCTTGACACGCATGTTAATATTGAAAATCTATAAACTCACTAAGCTTTGCTTACAGATGTTGCATTATAATTTTTCAGGAAAAAGCAAAGGAAAGTCACCTGCCGGACCTAGTTCTTAGGTCTTACACGCTCAAGACAGAAGTTTCATAGACCTCTACTCAGCGATCCCATTTTGGTACTAATTGGATGATGATATTATGGTGATCTGGGTAGATTTATTTTGTTAATATGATGTTATGAATTAGATTAGACTGTGCCCTTTATAAGTTTAATTTAAAAAAACTTAATCTGTATTAAACTTAAATCTTAATAGTTTGTACTGTAATTTAATTTTCCGCATTATACTTACTCTATCTTAGTTTGATTGATATCGTATTGCATGATGTGGGACCTAGACTGGTGAGAACTGCCCCGTAAGGGGTGGTCTTCACAGGATGGTATGATCAACATAACATCTAGCTATGCCTGCACGAGATTGTTAGTTTTATGATTGATATTGCATTGCATTGCTAATGGGATTAATCCACCTGGTTGTAATTAAGTATTTATCTTAGTTTCATAAATTCGTGGTGTTTCCACCAAGTACCCCACTGTGGGTTAATTAAGTGGAAAATATATATTTAAGTTGAATTTGGGCGATTATTATGTATTTTGGATATTTAGCAAGTTTGTTGCTACTTTTAAGAAAATTGAACTCAGGATCAATTTTATGGAGTATTATGAATTTAAAAAGTTATTTATGATAATTCTAAGATTAAATCAGTATTTTATGGAACCGGTTAGTTCGAATGGTGAAATGTGCAAAAATGACGAAAGTTGTATATAAAGGGCAATAGGCTTCATTTTTCTAGTTTACACTATCTCACTACTTCATCTCTCTAGAAATTTTCTCTCTACATCTCTCTAAGATATATCACAAACCGACCGTCAGATTTTCGAGAATTATACGTCAACGGGAAGGTATCGAGGAGTACAACAACAATCTACAAACGGATTTCTGATTTCATACGAATTGAGGTAAGAATCGAATCTTTTAAGTTTATAGTTTCGGTTTTGAAGTAAACTAGAATTCGAATCTGTTGTTTTGTGCGAATTTGAGCCTGTTTTGCTTGAAATGTTGCTGGAATATGATAATATATGCATAGTAGAATCGAATCTAGGTATTATACATGACATATTAGTGATTTTAGCCTTAGAAATGAAGGATTTAAGTTGAAATGATGAACAGACTCGAATATGTCAAGAACAGAGTCGAAATGCAAGAACAAACTCGATTTTTGTACTAGATTCGAGTGTGTTTTCGAGTGTGCATCACTAGACTCGAATGGGGTTTCGAATCTACCCTAGATTCGAAGGGTTAGTTCGAATCTATCACTTAGACTCGAGCATGGTTTCAAATTTAATACATGGGGTTCGAATCTATTCCCTAAACTCGAATGGAAGTGGAAATTGTGCTTTGGGAGTTCGAATCTATGCCTAGATTCGAAGTGGGGTTCGAATCTATGCCATAGGGTTCGAATCTATGTCCTATGGTTCGATTCTAGTGATTAGATTCGAAGATAAGCTCATTAGATTCGAGTTTAATGCCTAAAATTGAGAAATACACTCTCTAAACTTGTATATTATGAATGAAACTCGTAAATAACACATAAAATGGCAAGAATTATTCAAAGGACAAGGTGTGAACTTGAAATGGGTTCAAATTTAATTGAGGTTCGAATTTGGATATGGATCCGAAATGGGAAAAATATTGCAAAATTTACGAAACATGGTTTTATGGATTTAAATGGTTATTGACACGAGGTATTGTTGTAATTAACTTAACAGGTCCCTTGTGGTGTTGTTTAACCCACAGTGGGGTACTTGGTGGATCCGGTTGAAAGCCCGAAGAGAAATAATATCGGTTAAAAGATAAATTACGCACCCACTGTGAGTACAGTAGATTTCGCATGTTTATATTTGTTTTATGTAAGCTTTGCCTGCTGAGACCTGTTGTTTCATTGATTGTTTGGAATTCTACTAACTTGCGTAGATTTAGATGCACATTCTTACTTGTTGCATGTCCTTTCGGTTGTTGTGCATCTAGTGATGGACCGGTGGGTCGCATCGATTACTCTGATGTTACTGTGCTATATGACCTGGAGCTGATCCCTCCTAGGCCCGGTAGACAGTATGTCATCCCCGATCGTACGTTTGTCTCAGATGGTATGTTTAAATGCCGAGCTGTGAGCTCGAAGGGGCTGCGGCTCTGGTCCGTACTTTGTGTACGAAGAGGATATCCGATGTTGGTCATCTGTGTTATCCTTGGGCTTAATAAAAATTTATAAAATGCGCAATCTATGTATTCACTAAGCATCCGCTTATTCCCCAGTTGTTGATTTTTATTTTACAGGAAAAGGGAAGTCTACTGCTGGACCTTATAGTTAGGTCATTTGGAAGATTTTGGGAGACTCGGCACTATTTAATCGGTAATCGTGATTTGGACAATGTTGTATTATATTTTGGATGATTGTAATAAATGTATGGGTGTGTAGACCTAGACTTGGTACCTTATAGCACCGTAGGGTGTTTAACCCTTGTTGCACTGCTTTATTTATGCTTTTAAATGCTTCCGCACTTAATTTAGGTTATCAGATCATTATGTTATTGTATGATGGTGATTAATCCTGGGTGTATTGTAAATGGTGGTTGTCTTGGCAAGGGTGCCACACGAGATGGTATCAGAGAAATTGTTTGAGATTCAAGTGTCCGTGAGGTCTTGATCTCAAACATTAGGTAATGATATGTAGTGGTTTAAGTAATGATCTGAACTAAGATAGGTTACGATCTAGTAATTATAAGAGATTGACTATCATACGGGACAAATGAATGGTGTCTTTAAGTTTGTGACATGTTGCTAAACAAATTATATGTTTATATTACAGAACATGTCTGGAGGAGGAATGACACCTGAAGAAGCCAGAGAGATGATGCTAGCTATGATGGCTGAGCAGAATCGAATGATTCAAGATCAGTTTCGGGCTCGAGATGAGGCCGAAGCTAAACGAAGAGAAGATAAGAGGAAGAATAAGGAAAGAGAGAAAAGCAATGACGAACAAGATGACAATACTGGGTCATCCAATAAGCCCAGGGGCTGTCGGTTTAAGGATTTTAAGGGAAATGGAGCAGTCGAGTTTGATGGACTCGGTGATGCTGTTGCTGCTCTGGAATGGATAACAACCACAGAACGGACATTCCGAATCAGTGATTGCGCTGAGAAGGACATGGTCCGGTTCGCTACTGCTATGTTCACCAAAGACGCAGTAATGTGGTGGAATTCAATGGTGAATGCCTTAACAATGGAGAAGGTTTTTAGAATGGCATGGGCTGAGTTTACTGAAATTTTTACTCAGCAATACTGCCCGGCCGATGAACGCCGAAGACTAGAAACTAAGTTCATGACACTAATTCAGGGGATTAAGTCTGTGTCCCAATATGCGGTAGAGTTCACAAGGCTAAGTTTATTTGCGCCTCATCAGGTTGATACAGAAGAAAGAAAAGTTACTCGATTTGAGGTTGGTCTTGATTTGGAAATCCGAAGGGTGATGAGCAACGTACGTTACCCCACGTTTGCTAGTCTGTTGGAAGCTGCCAGAAATGTAGAGCAGATCCTGATTATGTCAGGATACGTGATGGGGTCTGCTGATGCTGCTTCCACTAACCCAACTCAACCTTCACCGCCGAAACGTCAACGTGAAGGAGGCTACTCTGGTTCTGTACGATCATCACAGTACTCGCCACCACAGTCTTATCGTCGGCAGTCTAGTTCTCCTGGTCATGCTCGTGCATGTTTCTGCTGTGGAGAATTGGGCCATTACCAAAGTGAATGCCCACGAAGATCGGATGCCTGCCATAAGTGTGGTGTATGGGGACACTACAGTAGGAATTGCAGAAGGAACGATCCAGCTGCTGCTGCTCCATCGTCGACTCGATCATTTGGAGGATCAAGTGGTGGTTCAGTCAACCGCCGGAACCAGCCAAAAAAGGGGACAGACTAGTGCATTTCAGATTACCGTGGAGGAAGCTAGGGAAAACCCGGAGATGGATACGGGTACGTTTATAAGTTAAATTATGCTTGCAATAATGATGTTTAATTCTGATATCAATAAGCCTTTTTGGTGTCTACTGTTTTGAACAAACGACTGGCTATGACGCTGTTTAAGTTACTTGCTATATTTGACATAGAAGTTACTAGTAACACATTAGCCGAGTTAGAATACCTATATCATAGTCGCACTTTAGAAAATTAAAGATGTAGTCTTCAAATTTGGATCTTACTCCGATATCATTTAGTGAATGTAACGTGATAAATATACAAGATGTCGATGTTATAAATAAGAATGACAATGTCAAAAAGGAAATATAATGCTACTTGAGGATAGTATACTTATTGATATGATAATTGATCAATAAGAAAGTTAAAGAGACTTTGGATAGTAATGAAATTTGCTTATACCGTAAAGAAAAGTCTATTACTACGATTCAGAATCTAAGCAAGATTCGGAGGTAGACATGAGTTCTGTTTGATTGTGGTGCCGACCAAATTATTTGTATCTACTGCTTTTGCTCAACAAGTGTTGATGCCTTGGTCTAAGTTGTCTGTTGTGATTGATGTTGAAATTGTTAAGTAACACATTAGTTAACGTAGATCATGTGTATCATGATTGTACTCTAGTGATTGAAGAGGTAGTCTTCAATCCTGACTCGATTCCAGTAGAGATCGGTGATTTGATATGAAAATTGGAATTAATTGGTTGTGTATATGTAATGAGACGCATGTAGTTTGCAATAAAGGAATAATAAAGACAATTACGCCGGAGGGGCGAGAGAATTGTATATATGAGTATCGGAGAAGTGGGGATCAAGGTCTAATGTTGATTGTTAGGTCCCGAAAGCTGATTACTTAAGGTTGTGAGTTTTGTTTGGTATAGGTTATTGATACCAAGACTGAAAAGAAAACTGTGGCCGATGCGCCTGTTGTCCCAAATGTTTCCATATGTGTTTCTGAAAGACTTGTCTGATGTGTCACTTGAAAGACAAGTGAAATTTTGTGTTGACTTGATCCCTGGAGTTTCTCCAATAGCTTGCTGTTCGTATCGGTATGCATCTACTGAAAGGTAAGATATGATGAAGCAACTTCAGAAGTTGTCAGATAGGGGCTTTGTAGATTGAGTTCTCTGCCGTATGGAGCCCGATAGTGTTATGAAACGAAAGATGTCACAATGAGAATGTGCATAGATTCACATGATTTGAACAACTTAACTATAAGTATCCGCTGCCGGGAATTGATGATTATTTCGATTAGCTGCATGAGAGCTAATTATTTTTCTAAGATTGATCTACGAATGGGATATGATTAGTTGAGGTCCGAAGAGGGAATGTACTGAAATTGGCTTTCAGGAATATTTATGAGCACTACGAGTCTCTGGTCACGATATTTTGATTAAGTAACACCCCAATCGTTTTATGGACATCATGAATAGAGATTTGTATATCAATGATGGGGGAATCGGTAATTGTAGTTATCGATGACATTTGGGTATAAGTTTTAAGTTGAATATGTCAAAACGTGAATTTTGATTACAATAGATTATAATTGGTGGTATGTGATTTCTGGAATTGGATCTCGGAGGATTCTGTTAAAAGAGGAATGATTGAGAATTTGGAATCTGTCTCGCAGTAATTACAGATTTAAGAAGTTTTCTACGATTGGTAGATTGTAGACAACTTGATTATTCTGTATATTTCATATACAGACTCAAGAAGTTTATTATTGGAAAGATTTTGCACAGATATACGTGGGAAAGGTTATTAATATTGTTTTAGTATTCTAGACTCGATTATGTTAGAATAGAAGAGTTGTTTCATTTTCAACTCTTGGTTTGTGTTATAAGTGGAATTAAACACACATATAGCTATGAGTACAGCTTACTGACAACTGATAGAAGATCAGAATGAATGGACTATTTCCACATCGGAATATATGATGGACACTTAAACCAATCAGTTTTGAGGTAAACGATGTAGTATATTTGTTAGTATCACCGATGAGGTGTATTACCTGTTTTGAAAAAGAGATAAAATTTGCACTGAGGTGAGTTGGTTCATTGAGAATAACAGAAAAGTTAGGAATCTGTTATCTCATTTAGAATTATTTAAGGAAATGTCGAAATAGCACTTGGTATTTCATGAAGAAATCTTTATTAAATCTTCACAACTGGTGATGAAGATTAGGCTGATCATAATGAATTAGAAATCATGAAAGGTTAGTATATGTTGAAAAGTCGGAATATATTATGAATACTGTGGTAATGAAGAATAAGGAACAAAGAGATTAAATAGTATTGATACGTTGGAAGCATCACAAAGGAGTAGACCATACGTGGGAGACAAAGGCGGAAATGTTAAGAAAATATTCACAATTGTTTGAATCCGAGTAACTTCGAGGACGAAGTTGAGCGTGGTGGAGCCCATGCTGTAACATCCTCGGATTTATTTTAATGTATTTTGGTTAATTAAGTGGAAAATATATATTTAAGTTGAATTTGGGCGATTATTATGTATTTTGGATATTTAGCAAGTTTGTTGCTACTTTTAAGAAAATTGAACTCAGGATCAATTTTATGGAGTATTATGAATTTAAAAAGTTATTTATGATAATTCTAAGATTAAATCAGTATTTTATGGAACCGGTTAGTTCGAATGGTGAAATGTGCAAAAATGACGAAAGTTGTATATAAAGGGCAATAGGCTTCATTTTTCTATTTTACACTATCTCACTACTTTATCTCTCTAGAATTTCCTCTCTACATCTCTCTAAGTTATCTCACAAACCGACCGTCAGATTTTAGAGAATTATACGTTAACGGAAAGGTATCGAGGAGTACAACAACAATCTACAAACGGATTTCTGATTTCATACGAATTGAGGTAAGAATCGAATCTTTTAAGTTTATAGTTTCGGTTTTGAAGTAAACTAGAATTCGAATCTGTTGTTTTGTGCGAATTTGAGCCTGTTTTGCTTGAAATGTTGCTGGAATATGATAATATATGCATAGTAGAATCGAATCTAGGTATTATACATGATATATTAGTGATTTTAGCCTTAGAAATGAAGGAGAGATCATACGCTTTAGAATCTTCCAGCGAATAAGAACATTAGTGACATGGAAAACAAATGTTATTCAGAATCGAATTCCAGGGAAACGATTTGATTCGTGAGACATAACGACAGATTCCTATTATTGAAGTCAGTTCTCGAGTTACCAGTGTTCCGAAACCATCTCCACGACCATTTACATCATCTTCTACTTTATCGTCTTCGCCTTCCTCTATTAGCTTACTTGTGCAATTTACTCAAGAGGCTTTGACCAAACAATAATCTTTGATTCTGTTTAATTTTATGTATAGACTTAGGTTTGAATCTTCATTGGTGAATTTTCTGAATTCATTATTACTTTACTATTTTGACGGAAGCTTTTCATTTATATACAAATAGGTGGAATAAGAATTCCATATGGACTATCTCACTAGTCTCGCATCGACACAATGAGAATCCAACACTTACATCTATATTGACATATATCAGACTTTTCATTGGCCATTTATGACCAATTGCTTGACTTTACAAAGATCTCAATCTATTTCTTTATCACTCTCGCTTTGTTCCTCTGACTTCTTTGATTCTCGTTCAAGTTGTCATTAGGTGCTTAATTACTTGATTTAGATACTCTTCTCATTAATATTTGTTAGATCAACTACTTCTACCTCTGTCTCATTAAGAGACACGCTGTAATCATTCAGATAGGATTTACGAAGTAGCTTGTGTTTTAGGATTATATTTTGATTTCTTAAAGCTTCTGAATCATACACGATTCAGATTACAATATCTATATTGTTTATAAGTAAAATTTCTGATTGGAAAGGTATTTGTATAATAACTTCAACTGATACAACCCATATGTCATTCGCATTATTCACTATCGATGACAGGGTTGTACAGTTAACTCACTACTTATGTTGGAATTGAAATTCGTATGATAACGGAATTAAATCATTTTAGCATATAAGAAACTTAGTATTAGTTACCATTGTGGTCTTTTGGCGTCTCTGGTGTCTCCTCGGCATCCTCAGCAGTTATATGGAAAGCTCGCGCCTTTGCTGTAGGTATCATTGTAGTACTCTGATGAATTGCTCTGCCAACGGGTTGATCCTGATTAGTAAGCACGCGTGCATTTGGGCAATGTTTGGCATAATGTCCACGCTCACCATAGTTGTAGCATACATCGCTTCTTTCTGGGCACTCGTCACTTCCATGTCCAATCCGGTTACAAGTGTAACAAGTCACATCTATAGGGTTGCAGCGTCCGCTATGAAATTTGTTACAGCGTTTACATGTTCGCGCTCCTGACTGTAGAGAGTAAACTTTAGTCTTCTGAGGTGTAGAGGATGCTTGTGACTGCTGCTGACTGGACTTTGTTGAACTGAAGAATCTACTAGATTTCTGTTTCTTAGGTGGAGATGGACATGTAGGATTTACAGCCATCATAACCGGTTCACAACTCGAATCTGTGAATTCCCGCTCCACCATTCTTGCTGCTTCCACTATACTGAGATACGTCGTGAACTTTATGCTGCTCATTTGTCTTCTATATATTGGATTCAGACCCAGTCTGAATCGGTTTATCTTACGCTCTTCTGTTGCTACTTGATATGACGAGTAGCCGCAAAGTCTCGAGAACTCATGTTCATATTCATCAACGGTCTTAGTTCCTTGTTTCAATTGCATCAACTGCATCTCGAGTTCGTCTTGTTTATCTGTTGGACAGTATTTGGCGTTGAACATCTCCAAGAACTGCTCCCAATCCAGTGTCGTAATTGCTTCCTCACCATAGATGCTCCTTTGTGTTTTCCACCAGGCTCTAGCAGCTCCAACGAATAGTGCTGTAGCGAACTTAACTCTATTGCTGTCCAGACATTCTGAGATACTGAAGATCTCTTCAGTATGACTTATCCAATCTAACGCTTTTATTGGATCTACTGTGCCTTCAAACGTCATGGCACCACTTGCTTTGAAATCTTTAAATCTACAGCCTTTTGGCTGCACAGTTCGTTTATTGACATGCTCATTATCTGAATCTGATTCGCTTGACTGTTCAGTTTGCTTCTTTTTATGTTTATTTCTCTTTTCAGTTTTCTTTATTGATTCAATTTGCTCTAGCATAAACTTGTTTTGTTGCTCATTATTCTGGGTAATTAGTTGTTGCATCATTTCCAGGACTTGCTCTGGGGTCATACCACCTGATGGTCCACCTTCTCCTGACATAGCTTCTGAAAATACAAATCACTAAACATTTAGATCATTAGCCTAGCATATTGTACCCTTTCATGCACCGTCCTACTAGTCTCTGAAACCTATCTTAGTTCAAGTCATCCTATCCTGATTGATACTATAGCATTGCACAAGTTTGAGATCATGTATTACACGTAATACAATGATTCACTCAAACTATTGCTTTGATACCATCAACTGTTGAAATCGTTGCGAAGAAAATGTGATCGATTATAACTTCTGTTTTGTTCGACAAGCTCTAAATACAACATTTCAAATATTTCGCCTCAATCTCATTCTCGGCTTCTAAACACTCGATCATCATGGAGGATTCTGCTTCTCGAAAGGCTACTTACATAAAAGATTTAGCGGATATGGCAGCGCAATTTGAGACCAAGGTAGGTAAGATGGAGTCGTTACACGAAGAGTTGACTCCGATTGTTGTGCCGGAAGATTGATTCCATTGGTTTGTTAGAGCGAAGAAAAATTATAAATCTTCATAACAAGACAACATAAATCAGAAATTGGTTAAGCGATTGATGATTGAAACATCATCAATAAAGAAACATAAAAGTACAGATATCAGACTCCCGAAAAGCTCTGTATCTATTTTCAAGAGCAAATCAGAAGAGACATGAACTAACTAAAATATAGAGATGATAGTTAAATTGAAAGAGATATAAAGTTAAATCTCAAAAGCCCACAAAGTGACTATATCACTGATAATCAGAATTTCTACAAATCTCTTATGTGATTGCATAAGTTAGCAAATGAAAATTTTGCAATAATACAGATGAGAGATTTAAAAAGCCATAACTGGCTCAAGATCAAACGAAAGTGATATATGAGCTAACTCATGTATTGAGTTGTTATCTGGATTGATTATGGCATAAAGCATAAAGCTCATATATTAAGAGTATGAGTAATAAGTCAGAATTCTTAAAATGATCAAACAGCGAAATATTGAATCAAATATGAAGCTCAGAAGAGAAACTTGAGTTTCTTGTGCTTGAAAATTTCAAAGAAACATAAACCATGAAATACAGATGGTGCTCGTTCAGTGGAAACACCACAAATGTTGTATCAGCCTTGGGAATTAAGAGATATCATAAAAGCTATCTGCCCAAGTCTGTTCGAACATATCTAACTTCGGGGACGAAGTTTGTGCGTGGTGGAGCCCATTCTGTAACAACCCAACTTTTAGCCCAAGTTAAATATCTTATTATCGATCCAATAATGTAATTTTATTACATTACTTTGAATTATAATTTAATTAAGTCATGAAATATTTAAATTGAATTATAATATTATGAAATATGATTAATAATTATTAAGATAATTAAATAATAGATATATAAGATACGAAAGTGATAGTGAGTTAAGTAGCAAACGTAACTAGTTAGAGTATATAAACGGAATTTAAGTTTAGAAAATCAGATCTCTACTCTCTCTCTACTCTCTCTCTAAGATTTCTACCAAACTGACCGTCGGATTTCCAAGATTTATACGTCATCGGGAAGATTGCGAAGAGTACTACAAGATTATGCATTTGCATGAATGATTACGCATGAATTCAAGGTAAGAATTTACGTTTTAAGTTTTATATCTTTCGGTTTTTAGAAATAAACTCGAATTTACTATTTTGATGAGATTTAAGCTACTTTAACTTAAGATTTAACTAGAATAAGTATAAATAAGAAAGATTAGGGGTAATACTTAACATATTTTGGTGATTTTTAGTCTTAAAACGGGTGATTTAAAGTTATAAAGATGATCAGATTCGAGATAGTAAGAACAAACTCGAGATATTCAAATGCCTCGAATCTACATGAATTTCGAATCTAAGCCACTAGATTCGAATTGTGTAGTGTACTTCGAATCTAGTATGGCTTTGAATCTGTTGTGTGCTTCGAATCTATAGGCATGTTCGAGTCTATATATCTGTTTCGAGTCTAAGTTCCCATTTCGAGTCTATTAGCTTCGAATCTATGTATTAATCTCGAATCTATGAATTATTTTCGAATCTATCCTATATTATGATAAGGATTCGAGTTTAACTTCCTGCATGCTTCGAATCTATTTCTTAGATTCGAATGTGTTCGAATCTAATACATAAAGGCTTCAAATTTGAATTTAAAGAAAGATTTTGATAAGATTGATGATTATATAATCAAGATACGAAATGATTGAGATTAAAAGGCCAAACTAACGAATAAATATCTGATAAATTATTCAAATGAATCAAAGAGCTAATAAATATCAGAAATGATATTAATAACAGATTGAGCAACGAGCAAAATGGCGAGCATCTGAAAGTCTGATATAAGTCAGATAGTGGTTCTATCCACTACAGATTGTGAGCAACAGAGCCAGAGCCAGAAAATAAAAGAGCACAAATAACCAGTAACTGTGAGTTGTAGATTTCACTTTATCTGCATATTATGTGAATTGAGACTTTTGTTGCATGATTCTGATTTGTTTGGCATTCTGATCTTGAGCTTATTGATATATTGTCATGGTATATTTACTATGATTTGTTGAGCTGAGTATTTCCTCTTCTAGATTCGATTCTTTGACGAGTCATTTGATTGTTAAGCTTAACACCATCACTATTGCTCAGTGCTGGGTTAATGTTAGGCTTATGATGTGCTGATTTACGTGATGAAAGCACAGAGGGTAGCTAGAGCTGAGCATTCCGATGATATCCATATAGAGCTTTTACTGGTAGCTAGCCCAGTACGTGGCTGATCCCCCCTAATGATGCGTGTGTATGGATTATCAACATCCGAGCATTCATTATGAATTTGTCTAAAAGTCTCAAGAGCAACAACAGTTTTATAACTGGGAGCTGAGCAAAAGTCGCGCATCAAAAGAGCATTAATTGGCCAATGACCCTTCGAGATTGAGCTGTGCATGAGCCTAGTGCAGTGCATATAGAGTTGAGCCGTGCATGAGCCGAGTGCAGTGCATGTGCTTCCGCGTTCATAATTGCATGTTAAAATGTGAAATTCTACATTCTCACTAAGCAAATAAGCTTACCTCGTTGTTGCATTATTTTTCAGGTAAAGGCAAAGGATTGGCTGGACCTAGTACATAGGTCAGGAATCTGAAAGAGCTTGAAGTGCATTAGAACCTGTTTCGACATCTTGGTATTTGGATGATAATAGAGCTTTGGGGTTCGGGTTTAGTTTATATTATGTGATTTGGTATAATAGTATAGATGTTTGTACTTTGCTACTTAAATTCTGTCTCTGTTTGTAATTAACTTTATTTCCGCAATTGTTTAGTGATTTGTATTTTCAGAAGCTATGTCAGGAGAAGGTGGACCATCAGGTGGTATGACCCCAGAGCAAGTCCTGGAAATGATGCAACAACTAATAACCCAGAAAAATGAGCAACAAAACAAGTTTATGCTAGAGCAAATTGAATCAATAAAGAAAACTGAAAAGAGAAATAAACATAAAAAGAAGCAAACTGAACAGTCGAGCAAAATGGCGAGCATCTGAAAGTCTGATATAAGTCAGATAGTGGTTCTATCCACTACAGATTGTGAGCAACAGAGCCAGAGCCAGAAAATAAAAGAGCACAAATAACCAGTAACTGTGAGTTGTAGATTTCATTTTAACTGCATATTATGTGAATTGAGACTTTTGTTGCATGATTCTGATTTATTGATAATCTGATCTTGAGCTTATTGAAATATTGTCATAGTATATTTACTATGATTTGTTGAGTTGAGTATTTCTTCTTCAAGATTCGATTCTTTGACGAGTCACTTGATTGTTAAGCTTAACACCATCACTATTGCTCAGTGTTGGGTTAATGTTAGGCTTATGATGTGCTGATTTACGTGATGAAAGCACAGAGGGTAGCTAGAGCTGAGCATTCCGATGATATCCATATAGAGCTTTTACTGGTAGCTAGCCCAGTACGTGGCTGATCCCCACTAATGATGCGTGTGTATGGATTATCATCATCCGAGCATTCCTTATGAAATTGTCTAAAAGTCTCAAGAGCAACAACAGTTTTATAACTGGGAGCTGAGCAAAAGTCGCGCATCAAAAGAGCATTAATCGGCCAATGTCCCTTCGAGATTGAGTTGTGCATGAGCCTAGTGCAGTGCATATAGAGCTGAGCCGTGCATGAGCCGAGTGCAGTGCATGTGCTTCCGCGTTCATAATTGCATGTTAAAATGTGAAATTCTACATTCTCACTAAGCAAATAAGCTTACCCCGTTGTTGCATTATTTTTCAGGTAAAGGCAAAGGATTGGCTGGACCTAGTTCTTAGGTCGGGACTTGAAAGAGCTTGAAGTACATTAGAACCTGTTTCAACACCTTGGTACTTGATTGATGAATGAGCTTTGGGGTTCGGGGCTAGTTCATATTATGATGATTTGATGTAATAGTCTAGAAGTCTGCCCCTATTACTTAAAAACTGTGAGTTGTAGATTTCACTTTATCTGCATATTATGTGAATTGAGACTTTTGTTGCATGATTCTGATTTGTTTGGCATTCTGATCTTGAGCTTATTGATATATTGTCATGGTATATTTACTATGATTTGTTGAGCTGAGTATTCCCTCTTCTAGATTCGATTCTTTGACGAGTCATTTGATTGTTAAGCTTAACACCATCACTATTGCTCAGTGCTGGGTTAATGTTAGGCTTATGATGTGCTGATTTACGTGATGAAAGCACAGAGGGTAGCTAGAGCTGAGCATTCCGATGATATCCATATAGAGCTTTTACTGGTAGCTAGCCCAGTACGTGGCTGATCCCCACTAATGATGCGTGTGTATGGATTATCATCATCCGAGCATTCCTTATGAATTTGTCTAAAAGTCTCAAGAGCAACAACAGTTTTATAACTGGGAGCTGAGCAAAGTCGCGCATCAAAAGAGCATTAATTGGCCAATGACCCTTCGAGATTGAGCTGTGCATGAGCCTAGTGCAGTGCATATAGAGCTGAGCCGTGCATGAGCCGAGTGCAGTGCATGTGCTTCCGCGTTCATAATTGCATGTTAAAATGTGAAATTCTACATTCTCACTAAGCAAATAAGCTTACCTCGTTGTTGCATTATTTTTCAGGTAAAGGCAAAGGATTGGCTGGACCTAGTACATAGGTCAGGAATCTGAAAGAGCTTGAAGTGCATTAGAACCTGTTTCGACATCTTGGTATTTGGATGATAATAGAGCTTTGGGGTTCGGGTTTAGTTTATATTATGTGATTTGATGTAATAGTCTAGATGTTTGTACTTTGCTACTTAAAATTCTGTCTCTGTTTGTAATTAACTTTATTTCCGCAATTGTTAATTTTATCTTAGTTTCATGATTGATATTGCATTGCTACTGGGCCTAGACTTGAGACCTTTGAGAAATCAGAGGGTCTCACAGGATGGTATCAGAGCAATAGTTTGAGTGAATCATTGTATTACATGTAATACATGATCTCAAACTTGTGCAATGCTATAATATCAATCATGATAGGATGGCTTGAACTAAGATAGGTTTCAGAGACTAGTAGGACGGGGCATGAAAGGGTACAATGTGCTAGGCTAATGATCTAAATGTTTAGTAATTTGAATTTCAGAGCTATGTCAGGAGAAGGTGGACCATCAGGTGGCATGACCCCAGAGCAAGTCCTGGAAATGATGCAACAACTAATAACCCAGAATAATGAGCAACAAAACAAGTTTATGCTAGAGCAAATTGAATCAATAAAGAAAACTGAAAAGAGAAATAAACATAAAAAAAAGCAAACTGAACAGTCGAGCGAATCAGAATCTGATAATGAGCATGTCAATAAACGAGTTGTGCAGCCAAAAGGCTGTAGATTTAAAGATTTCAAAGCGAGTGGTGCTATGACGTTTGAAGGCACAGTAAATCCAATACAAGCGTTAGATTGGATAAGTCATACTGAAGAGATCTTCAGTATCTCAGAATGTCTGGACAGCAACAGAGTTAAGTTTGCTACAGCACTGTTCGTTGGAGCTGCTAGAGCCTGGTGGAAAACACAAAGGAGCATCTATGGTGAGGAAGCAATTACGACATTGGATTGGGAGCAGTTCTTAGAGATGTTCAACGCCAAATACTGTCCAACGGATAAACAAGACGAACTCGAGATGCAGTTGATGCAATTGAAACAAGGAACTAAGACCGTTGATGAATATGAACATGAGTTCTCGAGACTTTGCGGCTACTCGTCATATCAAGTAGCAACAGAAGAGCGTAAGATAAACCGATTCAGACTGGGTCTGAATCCAATATATAGAAGACAAATGAGCAGCATAAAGTTCACGACGTATCTCAGTATAGTGGAAGCAGCAAGAATGGTGGAGCGGGAATTCACATATTCGAGTTGTGAACCGGTTATGATGGCTATAAATCCTACATGTCCATCTCCACCTAAGAAACAGAAGTCTAGTAGATTCTTCGGTTCATCCAAGTCTAGTCAGCAGCAGTCGCAAGCATCTTCTACACCTCAGAAGACTAGAGTTTATTCCATACAGTCAGGAGCGCGACCGTGTAAACGCTGTAACAAATTTCATAGCGGACGCTGCAACCCTATAGATGTGACCTGTTACACTTGTAACCGGATTGGACATGGAAGCGACGAGTGCCCAGAAAGAAACGACGTATGCTACAACTTTGGTGAGCGTGGACATTATGCCAAACATTGCCCGAATACACGCGTGCTTACTAATCCTGAACAACCAGTTGGCAGAGCAATTCAACAGAGTACTACAATGATACCTACAGCAAAGGCGCGAGCTTTTCATATTACTGCTGAGGATGCCGAGGAGACACCAGAGACGCCAAAAGACCACAATGGTAACTAATACTAAGTTTCTTATATGCTAAAATGATTTAATTCTGTTACCATATGAATTTCAATTCCAACATAAGTAGTGAGTTAACTGTACAACCCTGTCATCGATAGTGAATAATGCGGATGACATATGGGTCGTATCAGTTGAAGTTACAATATAAATACATGTCCAATAAGAAATTATACCTATAGGCAAAATAGGTATTGTAATCTGAAACATGTATGATTCAAAACCCGAGAGAAATCAAAATATAATCCTAAACACCAGCTACTTTGTAAATCCTTGTAATCTAAATGATTACAGCGTGTCTTATAATGAGACAGAGGTAGAAGTTGCTGATTCAATAAATATTAATGAGAAGAGTATCTAAATCAAGTAATTAAGCACCTAATGACAACTTGAACGAGAATCAAAGAAGTCAGAGGAACAAAGCGAGAGTGATAAAGAAATAGATTGAGATCTTTGTAAAGTCAAGCAATTGGTCATAAATGGCCAATGAAAAGTCTGTTATATGTCAATATAGATGTAAGTGTTGGATTCTCATTGTGTCGATGCGAGACTAGTGAGATAGTCCATATGGAATTCTTATTCCACCTATTTGTATATAAATGAAAAGCTTCCGTCAAAATTGTAAAGTAATAATGAATTCAGAAAATTCACCAATGAAGATTCAAACCTAAGTCTATACATAAAATTAAACAGAATCAAAGATTATTGTTTTGTCAAAGCCTCTTGAGTAAATTGCACAAGTAAGCTAATAGAGGAAGGCGAAGACGATAAAGTAGAAGATGATGTAAATGGTCGTGGAGACGGTTTCGGAACACTGGTAACTCGAGAACTGACTTCAATAATAGGAATCTGTCGTTATGTCTCACGAATCAAATCGTTTCCCTGGAATTCGATTCTGAATAACATTTGTTTTCCATGTCACTAATGTTCTTATTCGCTGGAAGATTCTAAAGCGTATGATCTCTTCAAATTCGGGATCATATTTGGTTTGTTTGAAATATCCATCAACTGTTGAAATCGTTGCGAAGAAAATGTGATCGATTATAACTTCTGTTTTGTTCGACAAGCTCTAAATACAACATTTCATATATTTCGCCTCAATCTCATTCTCGGCTTCTAAACACTCGATCATCATGGAGGATTCTGCTTCTCGAAAGGCTACTTACATAAAAGATTTAGCGGATATGGCAGCGCAATTTGAGACCAAGGTAGGTAAGATGGAGTCGTTACACGAAGAGTTGACTCCGATTGTTGTGCCGGAAGATTGATTCCATTGGTTTGTTAGAGCGAAGAAAAATTATAAATCTTCATAACAAGACAACATAAATCAGAAATTGGTTAAGCGATTGATGATTGAAACATCATCAATAAAGAAACATAAAAGTACAGATATCAGACTCCCGAAAAGCTCTGTATCTATTTTCAAGAGCAAATCAGAAGAGACATGAACTAACTAAAATATAGAGATGATAGTTAAATTGAAAGAGATATAAAGTTAAATCTCAAAAGCCCACAAAGTGACTATATCACTGATAATCAGAATTTCTACAAATCTCTTATGTGATTGCATAAGTTAGCAAATGAAAATTTTGCAATAATACAGATGAGAGATTTAAAAAGCCATAACTGGCTCAAGATCAAACGAAAGTGATATATGAGCTAACTCATGTATTGAGTTGTTATCTGGATTGATTATGGCATAAAGCATAAAGCTCATATATTAAGAGTATGAGTAATAAGTCAGAATTCTTAAAATGATCAAACAGCGAAATATTGAATCAAATATGAAGCTCAGAAGAGAAACTTGAGTTTCTTGTGCTTGAAAATTTCAAAGAAACATAAACCATGAAATACAGATGGTGCTCGTTCAGTGGAAACACCACAAATGTTGTATCAGCCTTGGGAATTAAGAGATATCATAAAAGCTATCTGCCCAAGTCTGTTCGAACATATCTAACTTCGGGGACGAAGTTTGTGCGTGGTGGAGCCTATTCTGTAACAACCCAACTTTTAGCCCAAATAAATATCTGATTATCGAACCAAAAATGTAATTTTATTACATTACTTTGAGTTATAACTTAATTAAGTCTTTGAAATATTTTAATTAAATTATATAAATATTTAAATTATGATTTATAATTTAACAAATTATTAAGATAATTAAATAAAAGATATATAAGATACGAAAGTAATAGTGGGTTAAGTAGCAAACATAACTAGTTAAAGTATATAAACGGATTTTAAGTTCATAAAATCAGATTCACTCTCTCTCTCTCTAGACTCTCTCTCTAGAATTTCTCTCTCTACTCTCTCTCTACTCTCTCTCTCTACTCTCTCTCTAAGATTTCTACCAAACTGACCGTCGGATTTCCAAGATTTATACGTCATCGGGAAGATTGCGAAGAGTACTACAAGATTATGCATTTGCATGAATGATTACGCATGAATTCAAGGTAAGAATTTACGTTTTAAGTTTTATATCTTTCGGTTTTTAGAAATAAACTCGAATTTACTATTTTGATGAGATTTAAGCTACTTTAACTTAAGATTTAACTAGAATAAGTATAAATAAGAAAGATTAGGGGTAATACTTAACATATTTTGGTGATTTTTAGTCTTAAAACGGGTGATTTAAAGTTATAAAGATGATCAGATTCGAGATAGTAAGAACAAACTCGAGATATTCAAATGCCTCGAATCTACATGAATTTCGAATCTAAGCCACTAGATTCGAATTGTGTAGTGTACTTCGAATCTAGTATGGCTTTGAATCTGTTGTGTGCTTCGAATCTATAGGCATGTTCGAGTCTATATATCTGTTTCGAGTCTAAGTTCCCATTTCGAGTCTATTAGCTTCGAATCTATGTATTAATCTCGAATCTATGAATTATTTTCGAATCTATCCTATATTATGATAAGGATTCGAGTTTAACTTCCTGCATGCTTCGAATCTATTTCTTAGATTCGAATGTGTTCGAATCTAATACATAAAGGCTTCAAATTTGAATTTAAAGAAAGATTTTGATAAGATTGATGATTATATAATCAAGATACGAAATGATTGAGATTAAAAGGCCAAACTAACGAATAAATATCTGATAAATTATTCAAATGAATCAAAGAGCTAATAAATATCAGAAATGATATTAATAACAGATTGAGCAACGAGCAAAATGGCGAGCATCTGAAAGTCTGATATAAGTCAGATAGTGGTTCTATCCACTACAGATTGTGAGCAACAGAGCCAGAGCCAGAAAATAAAAGAGCACAAATAACCAGTAACTGTGAGTTGTAGATTTCACTTTATCTGCATATTATGTGAATTGAGACTTTTGTTGCATGATTCTGATTTGTTTGGCATTCTGATCTTGAGCTTATTGATATATTGTCATGGTATATTTACTATGATTTGTTGAGCTGAGTATTTCCTCTTCTAGATTCGATTCTTTGACGAGTCATTTGATTGTTAAGCTTAACACCATCACTATTGCTCAGTGCTGGGTTAATGTTAGGCTTATGATGTGCTGATTTACGTGATGAAAGCACAGAGGGTAGCTAGAGCTGAGCATTCCGATGATATCCATATAGAGCTTTTACTGGTAGCTAGCCCAGTACGTGGCTGATCCCCACTAATGATGCGTGTGTATGGATTATCATCATCCGAGCATTCCTTATGAAATTGTCTAAAAGTCTCAAGAGCAACAACAGTTTTATAACTGGGAGCTGAGCAAAAGTCGCGCATCAAAAGAGCATTAATTGGCGAATGTCCCTTCGAGATTGAGTTGTGCATGAGCCTAGTGCAGTGCATATAGAGCTGAGCCGTGCATGAGCCGAGTGCAGTGCATGTGCTTCCGCGTTCATAATTGCATGTTAAAATGTGAAATTCTACATTCTCACTAAGCAAATAAGCTTACCTCGTTGTTGCATTATTTTTCAGGTAAAGGCAAAGGATTGGCTGGACCTAGTACATAGGTCAGGAATCTGAAAGAGCTTGAAGTGCATTAGAACCTGTTTCGACATCTTGGTATTTGGATGATAATAGAGCTTTGGGGTTCGGGTTAAGTTTATATTATGTGATTTGGTATAATAGTATAGATGTTTGTACTTTGCTACTTAAATTCTGTCTCTGTTTGTAATTAACTTTATTTCCGCAATTGTTAATTTTATCTTAGTTTCATGATTGATATTGCATTGCTAATGGGACCTAGACTTGAGACCTTTGAGAAATCAGAGGGTCTCACAGGATTACCATCTCGTGTGACACCCTGCCACAACAACCACCATTAACAAGACACCCAGGATTAATCACCAATACATCAATTACATAATGATCTGATTACTTAATTAAAGTGCGGAAGCAATTAAAGTACAAAATAAAGTATTACAACAGTTTCAAATCACTCTACAGTGCTACAAAGGTCACATGTCTATATCTAAAAACTTCCATTACATTACATTGTCCCAAATTTATTACAACATTAATCTCAACAATAAGTTACCAAATAAGCAACTGAGTCTTCAATTCACTTCAAACAACAACCTAGCTAGATGGTCCCGCAGCTGATTTTCCTTTTCCTGTAAAAATTTCAACAACTAAAACGTAAGCGAATGCTTAGTGAATACATAGATTGCGCATATTATAAATATTTATGAAGCCCAAGAGTAACCCCGACGATAAACGTCGTATACTCTCTTCGTACACCAAGTACGGACCAGAGCCGCAGCCCCTTCGAGCCCAAAGCTCGGCATTTACACATACCATCTGAGACAAACGTACGATCGGGGATGACATACTGCCTACCGGACCTGGAGGGATCAGCTACAGTGTCATATAGCACAGTAACATCAGAGTTAACGATGCGACCCACCGGTCCATCACTAGATGCACAACAATCGAACGGACATGCAACAAGTAAGAATGTGCATCTAAATCTACGCAAGTTAGTAGAATTCCAACCAAACAAATGAAACAACAGGTCTCAGCAGGCAAAGCTTAACATAAATCAGATATAATCATGCGAAATCTACTGTACTCACAGTGGGTGCGTATATAAACTTTAATCAATTTTATTTCTCTTCGGGCTTTCAACCGGATCCACAAAGTACCCCACTGTGGGTTAAACAACACCACAAGGGACCTGTAAGTCAGTTGTAACAACACATCGTGTCAATAACTGTTTGATTCCATAAAACCAAATTTTATAAGTTTTGCAAAAATTTCGACCCTAATTCGGATCCATGTCCGAATTCGGACCACACCCGAATTCGGACCCCCAATTCGGTCCCCAATAGATCCTAATTCGGACCTCATAACAACTTCGGACCACATCGAGTACGTACCACACTTGTCCCAAATTCGGACCATAGCCAGTTTGGTCCGTTATCGAGTTCAGACCACCATCCGAATTCGGATCAATTCGGTTCCCAACACTTAGAAATTATTTCTGTTTTTGTACTTCCCAAATTCGGATTTCGTCCTAAGTTCGAGGCCACCCGAATTCGGACCAGATCCGAGTTCATCTCGGATCCGAATTCGGACCCCTTCGAATTTGTGCAGTTTCGAATATTTTCCAGATTTTAATCCAAGTCATTTTTGCACTTACTCAGTACGTGAAATAACTTACACCAACTAAAATATACTTGTTTTCAACCTTTTTAACACTATTATTAATATGCTTTCCTACCAATTTACATCCTTTTTGACCATTTTTATTCATCCATTCGAAACACACACTAAAAACACACACAAATCTCTAGAAATCATACTTCCAGGTCGAATCAGAAGCTGAAACTTGATATCTATCATCATATATACTAGATTTAAACTAATCCATAAAAACACCAAACATGCATTAACATTTGAATCTCCAAAAATCAAATTTTCGGTTCATATAATAACCGAACCAAAACCACCAAAATCGAAGTGTTGATGAAATTTTTACCTTAATTCGATGATTGCAGATGTTTTAGTTCCTTGAATGCAATCTGAATCCAAATTTCCAGCTTCAAATTTCAACTTTTGATGATCTTCTATGGTTTAGAGAGAGAGAGCCGAGAGAGATGATATTTTTAGAGAGAGAGTGGAATGGCTATAATGAGAGACTTTTGCATCTTTTATGTCCATTTCCAATCTTTGACACATCTAGCCCCTCCACTTATCGGGTTCCATTAAATACTGATTTTATAAAATAAAGAATTCTATCTTTATTTTATTTTCCTTAACAATTAAATAATTATTTCACTTAATAATTTAAATTTTAATTACTAAATTTCCATATAATGCAACCAATTTTATAATTTATCCAAAATCAGTACCAACTTAACTTACATAATTCAACTTAAATTACAAATTTAAACTTAATAAACTTTAAATATAATAATTTAAATCCGAGGATGTTACAGCATGGGCTCCACCACGCTCAACTTCGTCCTCGAAGTTACTCGGATTCGAACAATCTCGGATACTTCTTCAACATCTCTGCCTTTGTTTCCCAAGTATGATTCGCTCCCTTATGATGCTTCCAACGTACAAGCACCATTTCTATCTCTTTGCTCCTTAATTTCTTCACTTTTGTGTCTAACACACACTCCGGCTCTTCAACATACCGGAGCCTTTCATCAATCTGCAACTCAGCGTGATCAGCCCAATCTTCATTTTCTGCAGTGAAAGACTTCCTAAGATTCCCAACATGAAACACCGGGTGTATGCCCGACATCCCTTCAGGCAATTCTAACCGATAAGACTGATTTCCAACTTTTTCAACGATCCTAAATGGTCCGATGAATCTTGGAGCCAATTTTCCCCTCTTCAGAAAACGAGTAACACCCCTCATCGGTGATACTTTCAGATAAACCCAATCGTTCACCTCAAAACTGATTGGTTTATGTCTCCTGTCGTAGTAACTTTTCTGACGATCCTGGGCCGCTTTTATGTTCTGCCTGATCAACTGTATTTTCTCGTTTGTTTCTAGAAGCAAAGCCGGCCCGGCAATCGGCGTTTCACCCGTTTCTCTCCAACATGTAGGAGTCCTACATCTCCTTCCATATAGAGCCTCGAACGAAGCTTTCTTGATTGTAGCGTGGTAACTGTTGTTATACGAAAACTATATGAGTGGCAGATGATCGTCCCAATTGCCACCGAGATCTAACACACACGATCTCATCATGTCTTCAAGCGTTAAGATGGTCCGCTCACTCTGACCATCAGTTTGCGGGCGGTAAGCTGTACTCATTGCTATCCTTGTCCCTAACCCTTCTTGTAGTGCCGACCAGAAATTTGAAGTAAACCGACTGTCCCGGTCCGATACTATGGACTTAGGCACTCCATGCCTAGAAACAATCTCGTCCATATAAATTTTAGCCAACTTTTCTAAGGAGTAACTTTCTCTTATCGGTATAAAATGTGCGGACTTAGTTAATCTATCGACTATCACCCAAACTGCATCATGTTGGCGCCTAGTCTTCAGCAGTTTTGTAACAAAATCCATAGTAATGTGCTCCCACTTCCATCCCGGAATGGGAAGCGGTTGCAGACTGCCATAAGGTTGTTGATGTTCGGCCTTTATCAACCGACAAGTTCGGCATCTCTCCACGTACTGACCTATGTCTTTCTTTAGTCCGGGCCACCAAAAGTCTGCTTTTAGGTCATTGTACATCTTGGTGCTCCCGGGATGTACAGAATACTTTGATTGATGCGCTTCTTCGATGATCACATTTCGCATCCCACCAAACTTCGGCACCCAGATTCTCCCATATATACCTTTCAAACCCGACTCACTTGTTTCCATATTCTTAATCTGCGCCTTTATATTCTCAGCACCAACATTCTCGTCTTTCAAGGCTTCCTCCTGTGCGGCCTTGACATCATCTATAATTGTGGATGTCAACATAGTAGATGTCAACATGTAACAGCAATCTTTAGCATATGCTTTGCGACTCAAAGCATCAGCCACCACGTTAGCTTTTCCGGGGTGATAAAGGATTTCGCAATCATAATCCTTTATAATTTCCATCGATCTACGCTGTCTCATGTTAAGCTCTTTCTGGCTAAAGATGTATTTCAAACTCTTATGGTCCGTGTAGAGTTGACACTTAGTCCCATATAAATAATGCCTCCATAATTTCAATGCAAACGTAACAGCTGTTAACTCAAGATCATGAGTTGAGTAGTTCTTCTCATGTTGCTTAAGCTGTCTTGAAGCATAAGCAATAACCTTCCCACGCTGCATCAGTACAGCGCCTAACCCCAGTCTTGAGGCATCCGTATACACCACGAAATCATCGTTGCCTTCAGGTAAGGCAAGTATCGGCGCTTCACTTAACATTTTCTTCAGGATCTCAAATGCCTTCTGCTGCATAGTTTCCCACACAAACGGTGCATTTTTCTTTGTTAATGCAGTCAAAGGAACTGCAATCTTAGAAAAATCCTTTATAAACCTCCGATAATATCCTGCCAATCCCAGGAAACTTCTAACTTCAGTAGCTGAACGAGGCGGTTCCCAGTTCTTTATTGCTTCAACCTTAGCTGGATCTACCGAAATCCCAGCTCCAGAAATCACATGCCCTAAAAATTGAATCTGTTGCAGCCAAAACTCACATTTTGAGAACTTGGCATACAACTTTTCCTTTCTTAACAATTCCAACAGTTCCCTCAGATGTTCAGCATGTTCGGCTTCAGACTTAGAGTATACTAAAATATCATCGATAAACACAATTACTGATTTATCCAACATCGGTCTACAAACTCTATTCATTAGATCCATAAACACTGCCGGGGCGTTGGTTAATCCAAAAGGCCTCACCAGAAACTCGTAATGCCCATAACGAGTCCCGAATGCTGTCTTTGACACATCTTCCTCTCGAACTTTCAATTGATGATATCCCGATCTCAGATCAATCTTAGAAAATACACTAGCTCCGTGTAACTGATCAAACAAGTCGTCTATCCTCGGCAGAGGATACTTGTTCTTAATCGTCAACTTATTCAGTTCCCGGTAGTCAATGCACATTCGCATTGTGCCATCCTTCTTTTTCACGAACAATACCGGAGCTCCCCACGGCGATGAACTCGGTCGAATGAAGCCCTTGTCCAACAATTCTTGTAGCTGTGTCATCATTTCCTTCATCTCGGTTGGGGCAAGGCGATAAGGGGAACGAGCTACCGGTGCAGCTCCGGGGATCAGATCAATTCGAAACTCAACTTGTCTCTCAGGCGGCACGCCAGACAAGTCTTCCGGAAACACGTCCGGAAATTGTGAAACAACAGGCACGTCTGCCAACGTCCTCTTCTCAGCCCTGGCATCAACAGCATATGCCAGATAGGCGTCACACCCCTTTGCAACAAGCTTTCGAGCTTTTGCAATGGTCAGTAAACACAGATCCCCACTTCTCCTATCCCCATATATACAGATCTCACGCCCCTCCGGAGTAGTTATCTTGATCATACGATTCTTACAAACTATGTGAGCTTCATTTTCGATCAACCAGTCCATCCCGATAATTACATCAAACTCACTGAATTCTATCGGAATCAGATCTAAATTGAAGACTACATCTTCAATTACTAACGTGCAATTTCGGTATACATGATCTACCTTAACTAATATAATAATAGCAGTTTCAATATCAAGTATAGCAGACAACTTAGACAGTGGCATGACAAGTCGTTGTGCAAAAGTAGTAGACACGAAAGAACGGTTGGCACCCGAATCAAAAAGAACTCGTGCAGGCATGGAATTTACAATAAACATACCCGTGACCACCTCTGGGTTTTCCCTAGCTTCCTCTGGAGTGATTTGAAAAGCACGAGCAGGTGCCCTCTGTGACTGACCCCGGCGGTTAACTGAACCACCACTCGAACCTCCAGACGATCGTGTTGATGATGGGGCAGCAGCTGCTGGAGCATTCTTCCTACAATTCCTGCTATAGTGACCCCACACCCCACACTTATAGCAAGCATCACCCTTCCTTGGGCAGTCATTCTGAAAATGGCCCAGCTCCCCACAGCAAAAACAAGCACGTCCGTTAGTGCATTTGCCAAAGTGCTCCAGATGACATTTATTGCAATACTGCGGCTCAGTGTTGATGGAGTATGCACGCGCACGACCGCGATCAGATGAACCAGATTGTCGGCGATACGACTGTTGAGGTGAGTACTGTGAAGACCGGGAAGAACCAGAATATCCTCCCTCCCTTTGGCGCTTCGGCGGTGACGGCTGTGTTGGATTGGTGGAAGCAGCAGCAGACCCAACAGAGTAGCCCGACATAAAATCTGCTCTACATTTCTGGCAGCCTCAAGTAAGCCAGCAAATGTAGGGTAGCGGACGTTGCTCATAACCCTCCTAATCTCAATGTCAAGACCAGCCTCGAACCTGGTCACTTTCCTCTCTTCAGTATCAACTTGATGAGGCGCGAACAGACTCAGCCTCGTGAATTCCACCGCATATTGGGACACCATCTTAGTCCCCTGTACCAGCGCCATAAACTTTGCTTCCAACCTCCGGCGCTTATCAACCGGACAGTACTGCTGAGTAAATAGGTCCTTGAACTCAGCCCAAGTCATAACAGAAATCTTCTCCAATGTCAAAGCGTTCACCATGGCATTCCACCACATGATTGCATCATTCGTGAACATAGCAGTTGCATAACGAACCATGTCCTTCTCAGCACAGTCGCTGATTCGGAATGTTCGTTCAGTTGCTGTTATCCATTCCAGTGCGGCAACAGCATCCCCTAAACCGTTAAACTCTACAGCTCCATTTCCTTTAAAATCTTTAAACCGACAACCCCTGGGCTTATTAGATGACCTAGTGTTGTCATCTTGTTCCTCATTATTTCCTTCTCTTTCTTTTTCTTTGTTCTTCCTCTTATCTTCCCTTCGCTTAGCTTCGGCCTCATCTCGAATATTTTGAATGAAACCCATAAATAACACATAAAATAATAAGAGTTATTCAAAGGATAAGGTGTGAACATGAGATGGGCTCAAACTTAGTTGTAGTTCGAATTTGGACATAGACCCGAAATGGGGAAAAATATTGCAAACTTACGAAACTTGGTTTTATGGATTTAAACGGTTTTTGACTCGAAATATTGTTGTAACTAACTTAACAGGTCTCTTGTGGTGTTGTTCAACCCACAGTGGGGTACTTGGCGGATCCGGTTGAAAGCCCGAAGAGAAATAATATCGGTTAAAAGATAAATTACGCACCCACTGTGAGTACAGTAGATTTCGCATGTTTATATTTGTTTTATGTAAGCTTTGCCTGCTGAGACCTGTTGTTTCATTGATTGTTTGGAATTCTACTAACTTGCGTAGATTTAGATGCACATTCTTACTTGTTGCATGTCCTTTCGGTTGTTGTGCATCTAGTGATGGACCGGTGGGTCGCATCGATTACTCTGATGTTACTGCGCTATATGACGACGTCATCGGGAAGATTGCGAAGAGTACTACAAGATTATGCATTTGCATGAATGATTACGCATGAATTCAAGGTAAGAATTTACGTTTTAAGTTTTATATCTTTCGGTTTTTAGAAATAAACTCGAATTTACTATTTTGATGAGATTTAAGCTACTTTAACTTAAGATTTAACTAGAATAAGTATAAATAAGAAAGATTAGGGGTAACACTTAACATATTTTGGTGATTTTTAGTCTTAAAACGGGTGATTTAAAGTTATAAAGATGATCAGATTCGAGATAGTAAGAACAAACTCGAGATATTCAAATGCCTCGAATCTACATGAATTTCGAATCTAAGCCACTAGATTCGAATTGTGTAGTGTACTTCGAATCTAGTATGGCTTTGAATCTGTTGTGTGCTTCGAATCTATAGGCATGTTCGAGTCTATATATCTGTTTCGAGTCTAAGTTCCCATTTCGAGTCTATTAGCTTCGAATCTAGGTATTAATCTCGAATCTATGAATTATTTTCGAATCTATCCTATATTATGATAAGGATTCGAGTTTAACTTCCTGCATGCTTCGAATCTATTTCTTAGATTCGAATGTGTTCGAATCTAATACATAAAGGCTTCAAATTTGAATTTAAAGAAAGATTTTGATAAGATTGATGATTATATAATCAAGATACGAAATGATTGAGATTAAAAGACCAAACTAACGAATAAATATCTGATAAATTATTCAAATGAATCAAAGAGCTAATAAATATCAGAAATGATATTAATAACAGATTGAGCAACGAGCAAAATGGCGAGCATCTGAAAGTCTGATATAAGTCAGATAGTGGTTCTATCCACTACAGATTGTGAGCAACAGAGCCAGAGCCAGAAAATAAAAGAGCACAAATAACCAGTAACTGTGAGTTGTAGATTTCACTTTATCTGCATATTATGTGAATTGAGACTTTTGTTGCATGATTCTGATTTGTTTGGCATTCTGATCTTGAGCTTATTGATATATTGTCATGGTATATTTACTATGATTTGTTGAGCTGAGTATTTCCTCTTCTAGATTCGATTCTTTGACGAGTCATTTGATTGTTAAGCTTAACACCATCACTATTGCTCAGTGCTGGGTTAATGTTAGGCTTATGATGTGCTGATTTACGTGATGAAAGCACAGAGGGTAGCTAGAGCTGAGCATTCCGATGATATCCATATAGAGCTTTTACTGGTAGCTAGCCCAGTACGTGGCTGATCCCCACTAATGATGCGTGTGTATGGATTATCATCATCCGAGCATTCCTTATGAAATTGTCTAAAAGTCTCAAGAGCAACAACAGTTTTATAACTGGGAGCTGAGCAAAAGTCGCGCATCAAAAGAGCATTAATTGGCCAATGTCCCTTCGAGATTGAGTTGTGCATGAGCCTAGTGCAGTGCATATAGAGCTGAGCCGTGCATGAGCCGAGTGCAGTGCATGTGCTTCCGCGTTCATAATTGCATGTTAAAATGTGAAATTCTACATTCTCACTAAGCAAATAAGCTTACCCCGTTGTTGCATTATTTTTCAGGTAAAGGCAAAGGATTGGCTGGACCTAGTTCTTAGGTCGGGACTTGAAAGAGCTTGAAGTACATTAGAACCTGTTTCAACACCTTGGTACTTGATTGATGAATGAGCTTTGGGGTTCGGGGCTAGTTCATATTATGATGATTTGATGTAATAGTCTAGAAGTCTGCCCCTATTACTTAAAAATTATCTCTGATTGTAATTAACTTTTATTCCGCAATTGTTAATTTTATCTTAGTTTCATGATTGATATTGCATTGCTAATGGGACCTAGACTTGAGGCCTTTGAGACCCTCTGATTTCTCAAAGGCCTCAAGTCTAGGTCCCATTAGCAATGCAATATCAATCATGAAACTAAGATAAAATTAACAATTGCGGAAATAAAGTTAATTACAAACAGAGACAGAATTTAAGTAGCAAAGTACAAACATCTATACTATTATACCAAATCACATAATATAAACTAAACCTGAACCCCAAAGCTCTATCTTTAATCAAGTACCAAGGTATTGAAACGGGTTCTAATGCACTTCAAGCTCTTTCAAAGTCCTGACCTATATACTAGGTCCAGCCAATCCTTTGCCTTTACCTGAAAAATAATGCAACAACGGGTAAGCTTATTTGCTTAGTGAGAATGTAGAATTTCACATTTAACATGCAATTATGAACGCGGAAGCACATGCACTGCACTCGGCTCATGCACGGCTCAGCTCTATATGCACTGCACTAGGCTCATGCACAGCTCAATCTCGAAGGGTCATTGGCCAATTAATGCTCTTTTGATGCGCGACTTTGCTCAGCTCCCAGTTATAAAACTGTTGTTGCTCTTGAGACTTTTAGACAATTTCATAAGGAATGCTCGGATGATGATAAATCCATACACACGCATCATTAGTGGGGATCAGCCACGTACTGGGCTAGCTACCAATAAAAGCTCTATATGGATATCATCGGAATGCTCAGCTCTAGCTACCCTCTGTGCTTTCATCACGTAAATCAGCACATCATAAGCCTAACATTAACCCAACACTAAGCAATAGTGATGGTGTTAAGCTTAACAATCAAATGACTCGTCAAAGAATTGAATCTAGAAGAAGAAATACTCAGCTCAACAAATCATAGTAAATATACTATGACAATATATCAATAAGCTCAAGATCAGAATGTCAAATAAATCAGAATCATGCAACAAAAGTCTCAATTCACATAATATGCAGTTAAAGTGAAATCTACAACTCACACTTACTGGTTATTTGCACTTTCTGGCTCTGGCTCTGTTGCTCACAATCTGTAGTGGATTAAAACCACAATCTGACTTATGTCAGACTTTCAGATGCTCGCCTTTTTGCTTGTTGCTCAATCTGTTAATAATTTCAATTCTGATATTTATTAGTCTTTGAATCATCTGAATATTATATTCAGTATTCATTCGTTTAATAATGCTCAAAGTTCATTCGTTGGTCTTTTAATCTCAAAATCTTATATCTTGATCATATGTTCATTAATTTCATTAGAATCTTTCTTTCATTTGTATTCTTTGTAAATAATAATCTCAATAGATCTTGTGTATATATATATATATATATATATTCACCAACATGCAAATACATAATGATCTGATAACCTAGTTAAAAGTGCGGAAGCATTAAAATACATAAATAAAGTAGTGCAACAGTGACAAACACCCTACGGTGCTACAAGGTACCCAATTCTAAGTCTACAGACTCAAAAGTTTATTACAATCATCCCAAACATATTATAACATTTGTCCCACAACATAATTACCGATTAAATAGCAGATATCTTCCAAATCTTCCCACACGACCTAACTAGAAGGTCCCGCTGCAGATTTTCCTTTACCTGTAAGATAAAAATAAACAACTGGGGAATAAGCGGATGCTTAGTGAATACAAAGATTACGCATTTTATAAATTTTTATGAAGCCCAAGGATAACACAGATGACCAACATCGGATATCCTCTTCGTACTCAAAGTACGGACCAGAGCCGCAGCCCCTTCGAGCCCAAAGCTCGGCATTTAAACATACCATCTGAGACAAACGTACGATCGGGGATGACATACTGCCTACCGGGCCTAGGAGAGATCAGCTCCAGGTCATATAGCACAGTAACATCAGAGTATTCGATGCGACCCACCGGTCCATCACTAGATGCACAACAATCGAAAGGACATGCAACAAGTATGAATGTGCATCTAAATCTACGCAAGTTAGTAGAATTCCAAACAAATAAATGAAGCAACAGGTCTCAGCAGGCAAAGCTTAACATAAAACAGATATAAACATGCGAAATCTACTGTACTCACAGTGGGTGCGTAATTAAAACTTCAATATTATTTCTCTTCGGGCTTTCAACCGGATCCACCAAGTACCCCACAGGTCACTAGATCGAAACTAGTCTCTGATACCATCTCGTGTGATTTGCTCCTTTATGATGCTTCCAACGTACAAGCACCATTTCAATCTCTTTGCTCCTTAGCTTTTTCATCTTGGTATCCAATACACATTCCGGCTCCTCAACATACCGGAGCCTTTCATCAACTTGCAGCTCGGTGTGGTCAGCCCAATCTTCGTTACTAGTAGTAAATGACTTTCGGAGGTTTCCAATATGAAATACTGGATGTATGCCTGACATCTCTTCCGGCAACTCCAGGCGATACGATTGATTTCCAACTTTTTCTACTATCTTAAATGGCCCAACAAACCTCGGAGCCAACTAGCCCCTCTTCACAAAACGAGTAACACCCCTCATGGGTGATACTTTCAAGTAAACCCATTCATTCACTTCAAAGCTGATAGGTTTATGCCTTTTGTCATAATAACTTTTCTGTCGGTCCTGGGCCGCTTTCATGTTCTGCTTAATCAACTGTATCTTCTCGTTTGTTTCTTGAAGCAAAGTCGGCCCAGCAATTGGTGTTTCGCCAGTTTCTCTCCAACATGTAGGAGTCCTACATCTCCTTCCGTACAAAGCCTCGAACGAAGCTTTCTTGATCGTAGCGTGGTAACTGTTGTTATACGAAAACTCTATGAGTGGCAGATGATCGTCCCAATTGCCACCGAGATCTAGCACACACGATCTCATCATGTCTTCAAGCGTTAAGATGGTCCGCTCACTCTGACCATCAGTTTGAGGGCGGTAAGCTGTACTCATTGCTATCCTTGTCCCTAACCCTTCTTGCAAAGCCGACCAAAAATTTGAAGTAAACCGGCTGTCCCGGTCCGATACTATGGACTTAGGCACTCCATGCCTAGAAACAATCTCGTCCATATAAATTTTAGCCAACTTTTCTAAGGAGTAACTTTCTCTTATCGGTATAAAATGTGCGGACTTAGTTAATCTATCGACTATCACCCAAACTGCATCATGTTGGCGCCTAGTCTTCGGCAGTTTTGTAACAAAATCCATAGTAATGTGTTCCCACTTCCATTCCGGAATGGGAAGCGGTTGCAGACTGCCATAAGGTTGTTGATGTTCGGCCTTTATCAACCGACAAGTTCGGCATCTCTCCACGTACTGACCTATGTCTTTCTTTAGTCCGGGCCACCAAAAGTCTGCTTTTAACTCATTGTACATCTTTGTGCTTCCGGGATGTACAGAAAAATTAGATTGGTGTGCTTCTTCGATGATTTCGTGGTGTATACGGATGCCTCAAGACTGGGGTTAGGCGCTGTATTGATGCAGCGTGGGAAGGTTATTGCTTATGCTTCAAGACAGCTTAAGCAACACGAAAAGAACTATTCAACTCATGACTTGGAGTTGACCGCGGTAACGTTTGCATTGAAGTTATGGAGACACTATCTGTACGGTACTAAGTGTCAACTCTACACGGACCATAAGAGTTTGAAGTACATCTTTAGTCAGAAAGAGCTCAATATGAGGCAGAGACGATCAATGGAGCTAATAAAGGATTACGATTGTGAAATCCTTTATCATCCCGGTAAGGCTAACGTGGTAGCCGATGCCTTGAGCCGGAAAACTTATGCTAAGGATTGCTGCTACATGATGACGTCTACTATGTTAACGTCTACCATTATAAATGATGTTAAGGTCGCACAAGAAGAAGCCTTGAAAGATGAAAATGTTGGTGTCGAGGATATAGGAGTGCAGATTAAGAATATGGAAACTAGTGAATCGGGATTGAAAGGAGTATACGGGAGGATTATCCTGTGAGACCCTCTGATTTCTCAAAGGTCTCAAGTCTAGGTCCCATTAGCAATGCAATATCAATCATGAAACTAAGATAAAATTAACAATTGCAGAAATAAAGTTAATTACAAACAGAGACAGAATTTAAGTAGCAAAGTACAAACATCTATACTATTATAAGAAGGTTACATAAAGGTTTGGTTATGGCACTAAAGTCTTTTATAAACCTCCTATAGAATACTGCATGTCCTAAGAAAGAACGGATTCCCTTAATATTAGTAGGCGGTGGTAACGATGAAATTATTTGTATTTTAGCTCGATCAACCTCCATTCCCCTTTCAGACACTATATGTCCTAGGACTACTCCCTCTTTAACCATGAAATGACTCTTCTCCCAGCTTAATACCAAATTGGTTTCGGTTCACCGCTTGAGAACTTTTTCTAAGTGAGAGAGACACCCTTCGAATGACTTATCAAATATAGAAAAATCGTCCATGAAGATTTCAAGAGACCCTTCGACCATGTCTGAAAATATGGCCATCATACATCGCTGGAATGTGGCCGGAGCGTTACATAATCCAAATGGCATTCTTCGGTAGGAAAATGTTCCATACGGACATGTAAAGGTCGTCTTATCTTGGTCTTCTGGGTGTATCGGGATTTGGTTGTACCCCGAATAGCCATCTAAGAAGCAATAGAATTTTTGTCCTGCTAATTTCTCCACTATTTTGTCGATGAATGGCAAAGGGAAATGATCCTTATAGGTTGCGGCATTCAGCTTTCTGTAGTCGATACATACTCTCCACCCCGTTACAGGGTAGGTTGCAATCTTTTCTCCTTCAGGAGTATCGAACACAGTGATTCCAGATTTTTTAGGAACCATATGTGCGGGACTAACCCATTGGCTATCTGATATAGGATAAATAATTCCAGCATCTAGCCATTTTAGTACTTCCTTCTTCACTACCTCTCTAAGGTTGGGGTTTAGCCTTCGCTGAGCATCTCTGCTTGGCTTAGTTGTTGGATCTGTTATAATCCTGTGCATACACAGTGTTGGGCTAATCCCCTTAAGGTCTGCTATGGTCCAGCCTACCGCTTCCTTGTATCTCGATAGAACTTATAATAAAGCCTTTTCTTGTGCAGCAGTAAGATCTGTTGCGATAATTACGGGTAATGTACTCTCAGGGCCAAGAAAAGCATATTTGAGATGAGATGGAAGTGGTTTCAACTCTAACTTGGGTGGTTGCTCTAGAGATGGTTTTGCTGATGGTGGAAGATTAGTAGGAAGTTTCTCGATCTTATGTGTCCATGGTGGTTGAGTAGAATCCACTGATTGAACACGTTCAAGTTCGAACTCCTTACCTTCAGGCATATTGTCTAACTTATGCTCATTATAATACAAAAGCAGCTCCACTGGATCTTTACATGTTATTGTTGATAATTGTTGTTGTATTAAATCATCAACTAAATCGATCATGTAGCACTCTGAATCCAATGGTGCATTAGGTACATTATTAAAAACATTGAGTCGGAGTTTGCGGTTTCCGAATGCTATGTCTAGAGCACCTGTCCTGCAATTGATCTGAGCATTGATTGTGGCTAAGAAGGGACGTCCTAAGATGATTGCCGGTTGGTTTTCTTTATAAGTACTGTCCGAGTCCAACACTAAGAAATCTATTGGATAATAGAAGTGTTCGACCTTAACAATTACATCAGATAACATTCCCCGTGGTACTTTGGTGGACCTATCTGCTAATTGTAGGATGACATGCCTAGATCATGTTGGTCAAATAAATTATCAGGTAGAATATTAACACTTGCCCCTAAGTCTAGAAGTGTCTTTTTGATTTGAATATCTCCGATGGTCACCGGGATCAAGGGTGATCCTGGGTCTTTTAGTTTAGGCGGCAGTGAGCTAGTGATAAATGCACTGACTTGTTCCGTGAGGTTGATTTGCTTTGGAAGAGATATTTTAAATTTACGTTTCTGGGTACAAACGTATTTTAGGAATTTAGCATAAGAATGGACTTGTTGTATGGCTTTAATTAAGGGAATATTAATTTTAACTTGATTAAAAATGTCCCATAATTCTTCATTTTTAGGTCCTTTCTTACCATAAGGAGATGATGCCGGATTTTCTAAAGCTGTTGGGTAAGGAGCAATTTCAGTGTTTGAACTGCCTTCCTCAACTTTAGTCTCAACTAGTTTCTTGGCTTCTAAATCCTTAAAAGTTACTTTTTTAATCTTTGTTTCTACCTTTGACTCCGATTTAGGTGGTTCCTCTTCATAGGCAATTTCTACCTCATCGTCTGTCTCACTTTCCTTAGACATTTCTATCTTATTATCTACTTTCTTTCCACTCCTAAGGGTAGTGACTTTGTTCACTTTATTTACTTCATTGACTTCGTATTTTTTCTCCTTACCATGGTGGTGCGATGGGTTTGCCGTGGTGTTACTTGGAAGCTTTCCTTCTTCTCGTTTAGTTAAGGACTCTGCAATTTGTCCCATTTTCCTTCCAAGCATCTCCATAGTTTTTGCTTGTACCATGGTCTGTTGTTTCATGAATTCCATAAATTCGGAAAACTCTTTCGAATTTCCCGACACTGGTCGTGACTCATGCTCTTCTTTAGGGTCTTGGCGTTTATAGTACCGATCATCCTTCGTAGCTGAGGTCGATCCATATTGCAAGTCTCGGTTTTGTTGACGAGTGTGCTCATATCTTGGCTTCGGGGGAGCATCATTGTCTTGATTATCCCTCCAACTAAAGTTCGGGTGTTTCCTCCATCCCGGATTGTAGGTTTCCGAGTATGGGTTCTCCCGTTCTCTTCGTTGTCGAAAGCCAAAAGCTTCATTGACATACTCTTCGTGGGCGAAGGTATGTGGGCAATTCTCAGTTTGATGAGAAGGGTCTCCACAAGTGACACAACAGACCTGTGCTACTGTAGCTTTTCCCATTCCCTTCATCAACCGGTCCATCTTTTTTGCTTAATTCGGAGATATCGGATTTAACTTCCTTTTTCCATGCGTTGTCTATGCCCATAACTTGGACACCAACACTACTATCCGAACCCGCTTGGACTTTTAAACCTTTTCTTAATTGGGTTAATAATTCCCAGGCTTCGTCATCTTCCTTAACTAAAATGGTTCCGCCTGAAGCAGCGGTGATCATATTCCTACTTTCTTGACTTACCCTATCAAAGAAGGTTTTAATTAACATCCATTTAGGAATTTCATGGTGAGGGCATGTTCTTAATAATTCATTTAACCTATTAAAGGCTTCGTGAAATTGTTCCCCAATTTTCTGTTTAAATCTAGTAATTTCTTTACGTTTTTTGGTAGTCTTGCTAATTGGATAGTATTCAGTTTAAAATTCTTTTTTCATTTCATCCCAATTAGTTATACTATCAATCAGAAGTGACACAAACCAGTTTTTCGCTCTTTCCTTCAAGGAGAAAGGAAAGAGTCTAAGTTTGAGTGCATCTACGGTCATTCCTCTAACGTGATTGGCCTTACATACAGCGGCGAATTCGGCTAAATGCTCATACGGTTCTTCGCTTGGTGCTCCGCGAAAAACGGGTAAGATGCTAAATAGTTGTGGCCTAATTTTAGGTTCATTCTCGTTAATTGGGTAGAGAATGGGTGATGGATCAGGGATATCACCGGGCCTATAATGGAATTCTACGGTCTCCCATCGGTCTTTGGTTTTGTTGGACGTCGATAAGAATGTTATCGACGTTCTCGTCTTCCGAACTAATTACTTCTTCTTCCACGTTTACTTCAGGAGCAATATTTTTTATTTTTGTTTGCTTGAGTTGTGGCTTGCCTATTATATCAAGCAGTTTTTTCTATTTCTGGGTCAAACTTCAAAGGTGAAATTCTACCAGAATAACGCGTGTGCATAAACCTATGAGGACTAGATGAAGAATTAGAACTAGAAGCTTTCTTTTTGGTGAGAATCGATGCTTGCGCCACGATTCCCTTTTTCGTAATAAAACTAAGACAATGATTAAAACTTAAAAACTAATTAAATATAATAATAACAAATAAATAATTTAAAACTAAATAAGCAAATTAAAGCAAATAAGCAAATAATTTGAAATAAACTAAATTAATCTAGAAAAACTAAGTAACTAAACTAAAGCTAATTACTAAAATACATGACTTTAAGCGCAACCGCTCCCCGGCAGTGGCGCCAAAATTTGATGTGAGTGTCGTTACCCCGTCAAAAATAACCACTAAATACCTAAGAAGCTAGGGTAAGTAGGGATCGTATCCACAGAGAGCGAGAGGTTAAATGCACGTATTCGAGCGACTAGCGTTGTAATTTGAATAGTTTGAAAAGAGTGTTTGGTTGAAAAAGATGATTAATTGCTTTATAAAATTAACTACTTGCGTGATTTGTAAAAAGAAAACTTAATTGAGTTGTTTGATTAAATATGATAACGAAGATAACCATTCCCGGATTCCACACTTAGCTTCGTATTTAACTTATAAAACGATGTGAAGATTACATAGACATAACCTTTTTATAATTATTATTAGAATTGTTACGTGATATTGGGCATAGCGCGTGACACGTTGATTACTCGTCTTAATTAAATAAATAACTCGACACGAATAATAAAATATCAACGAACTATCTTGCGAAACGCAACCAAACAAATAACAATCATTCGTTCACAATCAAAACATAAACAATAAAACCATGCAAACATAAGAAATCGTTCATATAATTTAAACACTTAGCGTTGTGCTTCCTCCAAGAATGATTATTGTGAGATTAGCCGGACATCTTTTGTGTAATACTCCAGAGTTGTGTATCCATCTTCATAGCAATGTCGTAGCTTGACTCGTGTGCTCTTCATACTCGTGTTCGCTCAAACGGGGCCTCTTTCTAAATTTTTCTCTCCCAAAAAACGATATATTTTTGTCTTCCATGACTTGGTATTTATAGAGAAGTGCTGGAAACCCTAAAAATGGCTGAGAAAATAATTTAATGGGTTGGGCGCAGCCGTAGGCGCAGGCCTGCGCCCCCCCTGCGCCTGACTATAAAATCCGTATTTTGGAAAATTAATTCTTTCTGTTGAGCACTTGTTCTGGGCGCAGGGCTGCGCCCCTCTCTGCGTCTGGCTCTGAAAAATTGTTCTGATTTCTTTCCTTTTTTCGCCAACTTAGACCCGAATTTTATTTACGTGCACAAGCACTGAATATATTCAATAGTAGTACATTCTACGACATTTTCTTACTTAAAACAACTCTTTTACGCTTAATAAACATGGTAATTTATAACCCGATCAGAAGGCTGACTCTTTAATAAAACTTGTTAATGTTTTGTAGCTTTTGAAATACAATTAAGTTTGACCAATGGCCACTTAATTGGGTTGATCATACTTATATATATAATTTTCTGTTAGTTCCCACTTTCACACACATATGTAAGATATATACATACTTATGTGCATATATATATATATATATATATATATATATATATATATATATATATATATATATATATATATATAATAGTTTATGTTTTATTATTATTGTGATGTAATAGCAACTTAGTACTGTAACCTTGTAGCACGTGTAGTGCATGATTCCTTGTAATACTTTATTTAGATTTATGCAAGCTTTAGACTTATTATTATGTTTATGGCAATTGTTATTTATTCCTGGGATTAAGCAAGCATGTTGTAAAGCAAGGATGTGACACTTATCAAAGAACATTTTCGGTTAAAACACATTTTCCTTAGAATTTTTATAATGCATCTCACTCTTGGAAATTATCCTTTTAGCTCAAGGTTACAAGTCTTAAAGCATGTGGGTCTTTTGACAATCTTTTCCCTCTGTGCATGTATACAACAATATGAATCTTTTAATATTACCATAAATATATTTAATTTTTTCTTTTTAACTCGAGTTTAACAATAGCTTTCTAGTTGGTCCATTTAACGAGATTTGGGTCAATCACTCCCAAACCAGATGGTTTTAGGGGATTAATTATGAATGGTACCCCATAGGACTTAATTTCCCTAACCAACTAGGCTACACTCGAATCTTTTTAAGGCTAAAATATGATAAAGCTCTCCCCCTTATTGCATGAGTTTTCCAAAATATTTTGACACATTATTTACTTTTAAGCCCAATATATATTTTAATTTACTTGACTTGACTTACATTAAAATGTTAATTTTTATCACGACTCTAAACCTAATTCTAGAATTCCTTACTAACACTAACTAACTTCGAGTACATTTATCTATATATCATCATTTTCCACAGTCTGATCGGCAAAACAAGAACTATTGGGGGATGTTTAAATAACTACATCACATTAAATAGTTTAAGAAGGACTCGACTAATGAAAAGATTACTTAACTAAAGAAATGAAATTGCAAATTTAAATAACTAAAAATAAATAAAATAAAGAAAACGAAGAATAAGGAATGATAGTACCCGATCATTAATATGGAGGAGGAGGACCAAAGATGTTGCTGAAGAAATTATCATACGGTGTTTGGTCTACGGGGTTTCGCGGCGGTGGTGGATACATATGCACTGGGACCTGATCTGGCAAACCTGCCTGCCATGGGCCGGATAACGTTACTACTTATCCACGGCAGGGTCATATGTCTGGTACTGGGGCATAGTGTAGTCAGCATGCGATTGATATGTCGTACCAGCTTGGGAGTCCTCATGGTGTCGGACTCCCTCCCAGTAATCCCAGTTCTGCTGCTGCTAGTAGTACGCATTTTGGTATGTCGTCGCTCTCTGCCCCTCATAAATTCGGTCTACCCTATCCTGGATATAATCAACCCTATCATGGACATGGATCAACCTGCCACTCATATCATCGAGACGCTGAGTCGCGTCCTCACGGAAATCATCGTGACTCACCACCAAATCGTCTAACCGCCTCATAATGTAGTTAACGTCAATATCATTGTTACCTCGACTTTGCGAGGTAGACGCTCCCCTGTTCTACTCTTCGTGCCAAACTCTCGTTTCATTTGCGGCTTTCTGCTCTCTCTCTCTCTCCCCTCTCATCCTCATTATAATACTCAGTATACGACTGGTGTGTTTCCTTGTCGTATATCTCGAATCCCTCATCAACTTCCCTAAAAACTAAAGTGGGAAACATGGCAGCAGTAATATATGCCACTGAGACTGGAGTGGACAAAGACTCGGGTGATAATGCACCCATCCTCTCTAAGAAAGTGGAAATTAGCCATCCATGGGGGATAACCATTCTGTCTCTCGTGTCGCACATGACAGAAATATCATTCATGACCGACTATGCAAAGGACGGTCTGGGCCTTCCCTTGAGAAAGGCATACAGGACTGTGATGTCTCGGTGCCTGACCTTTGAAAGGTCACTGTCTCGTGGTAAGATATTGTTAACGAGAATCTTATGGAGGACTTTGGCACGTGGAGACAAGTCCTACTTATTATAGGCAACATAGTTTTCTGTTGCCTCTGTGCTGCGGTTGAACACCTTTCAAACCTGTTCAACCCACTCACCAGTCCAACTCTGGTCGGTAAAAGCCAACTGGGACTCCGACCTATACTCATACCCTAGGTGGGTAGATCCCTCATTTCCCACTCCAGTGTATACATTAAACAATTAGCCAAGGATTCTAGCATCCATTGACACATCTCTCCCGTGTACCATGCCTATAAGCTTAAGGCCATCATATGTTCGACCCGTTTCTTTCCTAGGGGTCGACATCCATTCTACCACATCAGATTGATAAATCTGAGACCCTCCTAACTCAAACACCCCCTCCCATCCTAGAAAGTCAAAAAGATATGAGATACCATAATCCTCAAACTCCTCTCTCCTCACCCTCTTTTCTATCAGAATTTGCCTAATATATTTCTTATAAAGAAATAGTGTTGGTCTCTTTTCTACCGACTATTGTGAGAGCAATAGGTTTGGTATCCAATCCACCGGTGCATCGGCTGCATGGGTGCGTTGACAGATCCGTCGTGACATCTACAAATCACCATTCAATAATGTGTGAGGCAATAAACCTAATAATGTAGTATATAATTACACTTTTTTTACATTTACGCTCATTATGTTTAGACCATGTGTGTATATATATATATATATATATATATATATATATATATATATATATATATATATATATATATATATATATATATATATATATATATATATATATATATATATATATATATATATAGAGAGAGAGAGAGAGAGAGAGAGAGAGAGAGAGAGAGAGAGAATTTTTGCCATCATATTATGCAACTAACCATATTATTATTCCAACAAAATTTATACTCGTTTAGCGCATAATATTTAAATCCTACCTAGTTACCTTACTTATAAATTATAAACATATATGCATTTTTAGGCAACCAACTTTTATAAAACCAATTATATCACAAGATTTAATCATGACAAATTAACTATTATACTCTCTAAACATAAACCTTATACTACATTATCCAAGATTAGCACCTTATACATGCAATTTCACCATAGTTTGACTCTAAAAGTCAAAATCACCTTAAAAACTCCATGGATAACCATGAAGCTTTCTTACTTTCTTTCAACACAAATATTATGAAATAAACATGTATTTTGAAGAAAATAACACTAACCTTGATAAATGATGACTAAAAGATGAACAAAAACTTGATTAATCCTTCAACCACTCTTTTCCCCAAAAACCTCTCAAATGAGTGAAAACAACCACAATGAGAACAATTTAAGCCTAGATCTTGGTTGTAGATGATGGTAGGAATGTTTTTAAGCTTAAAATTGCAAAATTTGGTGAAAAATCGTGACTACAAAGGGTATTCGCACCTTAGCTGTAGGTTGAGAGGGTGTCTAGGGTTTGTGAAATGAAGAAGAAAGACATTTTCTGCAATTTAACCTCAACGGCGCGTAGGCCAGGCGTAGCACTGTGCACACCTCTGCTAATTTCTGATTTTTCTATTGTTTTTAGGCGTAGGGTGGCGTATCCCTCTGTTATGTGGTGAAATTTTTTTTCTAAATATTGTTGTGGAGGCTAATTTAATTAGATTAAACATTTCTTAGATCCTTTCCTCTCCAACTTAGACTATTGTGACGTCCTCGTCACACAAACATGCTAGAATTAACTAAGAATGAGTTCAATTATAATTTAGTAGAATTCCTTGCTCAATAATAAAATGAAACTCAAACAACTTAATTATTCTTTCAAACTCAAACAGAATTACTTAAATAAAAGAAAATAAAATACTCACTGTTATCACACCAGAAAAGAAAATTAACCAAATAAAATGTACGGTTGCACACTCTTAATAAATTATCCTCACTCAAAATTAAATTAAATTAAATTAAATCGACTTTGAAGGGACGATGATATCTTCAAGTTTATCCACCGCCAGCTGTAGGTTCGTTATCCAATCAGACTGGACTTCGAACAACTGACGTTCTTCTTCTGATTTTCTCGTAGTGCCTCGATGTCCTTCAGCAGAGCCTTATTCGTGGTGACAAGGCCTCCCATGACATCTCTCAATATCTCAATCTGCATAACTAATAAGTCCAAGGTCAGTACATTCTTTCGTGGCCTTTCATCCTCCTCATTGACTTCCATCTTAGCCTTTCCCTTATTGTTTGGTTTCACCTCCGGGTATTCTGGTTTAGCAAATGGGATTTGTGTGACTTTGGTAGATTTAGGGCAACGGATTTGGAAACCTGACTTGGTCCTCTCAAAAACTAACCCTAACATTGTGAGCCTAGTGAACCATATCTCATTTGGATTGAGATATTTAATTGGTAATTCCTCCGACACTGCTTTCTCAAATTACAAATAGTTCGGTCAACATTCTACAATGTGGATAATTCGTACCTTGGCCCATCATATTACACTCCCATAAATTCTCCATAATTATATACCCCAATGATATGGTTGGATAACCCGTCATAAGTGCATGGATCAGTAAGATCTCCTAAGGTTTAACAGTGGTTGTGTCCTGGTGTCGTGGAAGCAAGTTAAAGATAACAAATTTCCACAGGACCTTAGCTAAAGGGCACATGTCTCTTCTATAGTAACTAGTGTATGTCTGTGCATCATCTAGTGTCATCCCAAACACAGTGCCTACAACACACAACCAACGCCTAGCCCAACCATAAATCTTACGAGCTCTACCCCCTTGAATATCCAGTGATGACCAAAATTCTCTAGGACGTGGTACTTCAGTATCTATGTGAAACTCCTCACAGATTATATTCCTAGAGGCTGTCACTCTCTTATTTCCCACCATTCCCGCTAACTCAAAATCATATTCCTCGTATTCATCTACTCTCCGCATAGTGGCAAACCGTTATTGGATCAGGCTTGTATGGATACATGGTAACTCCGATTGGATAGCTTTAGCCCATCCTAACATTTCAAAACACTCTAAAGTCTCAAATCCCTCAAACTTGGATTCTTTCAAGGTTCACTCTATATGGAAACGGGGTGGTCGACTGTTATTGGTGTTGGGTGGAATAACTGGAAATTCCGCATTGAGTGGGACCACAAAGCGGATGGTGTCAGGGTTAGGGACTCTCATGAGTGGGATACAGGTAAATCGGGTGCTGGAACCATGACCTTTATTAGCTTGAAATTGGCTCGACATCTAAAAATTAAAATATGCAGGAAATAGGTTATTTAATAGTTTTTTAGTAGAGTTTTCTATGAGTAATGCATGATTTGTAAAAACCCTTTTTTCTATTAAATAATGAAAATTCCTATTTCTCACCAACAATGTGAGCCAATGCTAACCTAATAATGCATGAACTTTTATGACGAAACTTTTAAAATTAAACCAAACCTTTACTAGGTTTTTTCAATAAAAATGCATTAAAACCTTAAAAAACACTTATGGTATTACCATTAATGTTTGGTGTTAGGCACAAAAAGGCCTCAGTCAAACCTGTTCTGCATCTGAGGGGGAGATTGATAATCAAACCTGTTGATACATTTGAAGGTTGTATTTAAGGCCTATTATATGCCTTATTGAAACCTGAAAATGATTTGCAATATTAGTCTTAAGCTGTTTTATGTGTTGCATGTGTTGTAACTAAGACAGTTTGTCCAAGC